>JAIXMO010000021.1:0-480909 GCA_025677825.1 Helicostylum pulchrum | reverse complement strand
AGCCTCCTGTAGTTGGAAATGCACTACAAACTAAACGTAAAATGATTTAGAACAAAAAAAAAAAGTTTTAAATGTATCTTTTAGATTTTTTACTTTCTGCTAAACTAGATCCAATTGTTAGAGTTAGAATAGCAACAATTAAATAACCCCATATCGAAGCAGAAGTACCACCTGTTAATAGTGTTGTACCCCATAACTTAAAAAAGAAATTTAATATACAACCCTAAATTTTTTGTTGTTATTCTTACAGGTAATAATCCACCTAAAACTGAACAACATCCAAATGATATAGCGAAATTTGAAAAGGCTGATAAGTGTCGATTTAGATCTTGTTTATAGCCGAGTTTTGCTAGTAATAGTTCGTCGTCAATCATTGCTTCGTCTTGTTTCTTTTTTTTATCGTGGCACATTTTCTCGGATTTTTCTTTTCCAAAAATTAAGGCACGGGCAGGTACCTTAGGCCAAGTCATTTTTGGAGCGGAAAAGAATATAGTTCAAGTGAAAGAAGAGGGGTTTTTTATACAAACAAAAAAAAAAAAAATAACAAAAAAGATATACGCTTACCCCCTTGAGTTGAAACTTCAAATAAAATATAGATCTCCCTAAAAAAAAAAAAAGATGACACTTATATCTCCTAACAAGTGAAAAAAAAAAAAAGATATAAATGTATATATATATAATAATTAATAAGGGGGATTGGTGAATAGAAAAATGAGCATATGTTGCTATTAGGGACAATATATCTAAAACGATTGATACACACGCGACAAGAGCCGTAATAGAAATTATTTATTTGTTATTGTTGTAATATAACACAATCATGTTAAACCATGCTCAAAACAATATACTTCAATACAAATCAACATGAATAGAATTCTTGGAATATAGTCTCCTCCTCTTTTGCTGTAAGATGCTCGATATATCCCTTTTGTCAAAGTTAAAAAAAAAGGCAGTTAAATTAAAATATGCTCTGTGTCGTCAATATACGCGATGCATAAAAAAAAGGAAAGCCCTTTTTTTTTTTTTGATAACTGCTTAACAAAAAAAAAGAAATTCGAATTCCCCGCCTAGGTTTTTTTTTTGTACCTGTAATGCTTTTTGATCATTATATAATCGCTTTAAAAAGTGGAACGTATTGGACGGTGTTTCAACTGTTTTCAATCACTTTTAAAAAATAATCTATTTGATAACAAAAGATACATGTCGTTTCAATATCGCAATAAACCTGTGGTTTACCTTCGGTTTTATGGTATAAGTAGGGTGACCGTTTTTAAAGCATATTTCTCGTGTAACAAGTTGTTTGTTCGTATAAAATCTCTTTTTTTTTTTGTGTATGTATTCAACCGACAATAATATTCTTTTCTTACTTTATGATAATTCTATTCAAGTTTTTTTTTTATGCCTCAAACCTATTAGTACACCAATAAAAGAGTCAGTACCAGGAAAAAAAAAAGATAACTAGCCAATTGTAATAAATAATAGAAAAACTTTTTTTTCTGTGTAATGTTTATACTAATATTAGCCTCATCACAACAACAATACCATAAAAGTCAAAAGCTGGTGTTCCTTGAGCCTGATCTTTCCGCCCCCCTTTTTTCTTTATCTCTTTTTCTTTTTCTTTGCTTGATTTTTTTTATTATTCTGTCATATTCAAAATGTCACATCCAATCATGAATAACATGGAATTTATTCTGCAACGAAAAGAAAGTGGTGGATACGAAGAAGACGACGAACATAGTTTTGGGTCTGAAAAGCAAACGGATCCAGGAAAGTGGCACTCCATCTTACGTCGAATGTCTATCAATATTCAACGAGAAGAAGGAACACCTGATAACGAAATCATTTCTGGAAGAAGTGTAGCGCATCCAACTGACCACGAACGGGCTTTAATGTTAAATATACCTCATTATAGCAGTAGTACCGAAGACTTGTCAGATGAAACAATTGAGGATAATACGCTACCTACTGTAGAAGAAATTACAGATTATATCGGCAGTACCAATAACATGCTTCGTAAGCAACAGCCGAGTTATTTTGAAAATCCGTTTGATACTGATACTGCTTCGACGGACGATACGGTGTTTGTTCGGCCACCTCCAGCAACAGATACGGGCAATAAAAAAATCGCGCACCCGTTGATGAAAATGGAAACAGAGAAAAGGCATCATGGGATAGTAGGTTCAAATTCAATGCGAAATGACTCAGCACAAGGTACAAAAAAAAATAATAAAAAAATGATAGATATTATAACTTTAATTGATATATATATAAATACAGGTGTAAATAATAAAGCGAAACTTCAATGGGCTAAAACTTTTGAAAAAATTAAAGTGGTAAATAGTATTGGTCATCAACAAAGTATCCAACAAAGAAGAAATAGCGTAGCTCCTCATACAATTACCAAACAACCTTTAGCTCCTTATTATCCCGCGGCTTTTACGCCCGGGTATCTCTCTTTGTTATGTAGGGACGAGCATGGTCGAAAACCGGTAAAGTAATATTTGTTAAAACTGAGTAACATGTTATTGATCTACTGTTATAGCCCCCTATATTGTTTGATGCATTATCGGTAAGATAATAATATGAAAAACACTATATATAGTTAAATTAAACTTTGCATGTGTGTATGTAAAGGTCGCTATCACAGATTCAGAAATCGATTATACATCTATTCAACGACTCTGGACATTTCGCATTGAGTTACAGTACGGTGAAATTAAATGGGTGATCAACCGTACCATTATCGAATTCTATAACCTTCATCTGACGTTAAAATTCAAATATATTTCTGGAATTACAGAGCAACCACCTTCTTTTCCAAGTCAACTTTCACATTTAACAAACGCAGCTTTAACGTCTATGCGTCTCTCTCGTGAGGAAGAAGATGTCAATACAGGAGACACGGCACTTAAACGACGAGACGCGCTTGAAGTGTATTTAAAGGATTTGGTACAGCAAGCCAGTATGATTGTAAACTACGAACTGTGTGAATTTTTAGAGCTAAGTGCAGTATCGATTGTCAAAGACATGGGATGGAAAGGAAAAGAAGGGTACTTGGAATACAATACAAACCCTGCTTCGTTTCGATCTTCGTTTGGGTGGCATCGATGGAAAAAAGAATGGATTGTGTTGCGGGATTCTTATATTGGGTTTTGTAAGGATATTGGATCAAAGGGTCCCACAGATGTGTTGTTGTTTGATAGGAATTTTAAAGTGACGCGAAGTCAAAGTACGTTTGGATCGATTCATCAAACTCATTTTATCATCTCCAATTCGGCGAGACGGATTGAAGTGAAGGGGCCGACGTCAAGGCATATAGATGAGTGGATAGAGAATTTAGATAAGGTTCAGAAGGAGAGTCCATGGATTATGAATCATCGTTTTGGGTCGTTTGCTCCTATAAGAGAAAATGCTAAAGCAAAATGGTTTGTTGATGGGCATGGTAAAAATAAGGGGCGAAGAAAAAGTCGGACAGAGAAAAAAAATATTGACTTTCATTTATTAGATTATTATGAGGCTGTAGCTCAAGCAATTTTATCAGCAAAATCCGAAATTTATATAGAAGATTGGTGGCTGGTAAGTTGAATGTTACATGTTTAGGAATAAAGTGGGTTTATGCTAACATCTCTCTCTTTGTAGAGTCCACAATTAGTAAAACATACTTTTTTAAAAAAATGCAAACAAAAAAAAAATATACTCGATAAACCAACCTATTCTCTCTCTCTTTTTTTCTGTGTAGTATTTACGTAGACCACCCAAAGGAAATGAAGAGTATCGACTAGACCGATTATTAAAAAGAAAAGCATGTGAAGGAGTGATGATCTATATTGTGATTTATAAAAATGTGTCTGTTGCACTGCCTTTGGATTCTCAACATACTCGTGATTGGATGCATAATGTTCACCCGAATATTATTGTACAAAGACATGCAAATTTGACTTCATCCCCTTTTTGGGCTCATCATGAGGTAAGCAATTAAGAGTAAGAAGTGCGTTAGTTTGCTTATTGGTTCTTGCATAGAAAATATTGGTAGTGGATTATAGGTTAGCCTTTGTAGGCGGATTAGATTTATGTTTTGGGTAAGATTTTTTTTTAAAAAAAAAATTGATGCGTATGTTTTTTTAAAAAAAATATTAGGCGTTATGACACCCAAAGACATGATTTGACTGATTACTCGTCTCATGAAGAAATATTTCCTGGACAAGATTATTCAAATCCAAGAATTAAAGATTTTCACAAAGGTAAAAAAGAAAAAAAAAATAGGTTTTGTATATAAAGTATTTACGTGTATGGATAGTGAGTCAATACGATATGGAATTGATTAATAAAAAGAATACTGCAAGAATGCCTTGGCACGATATTCATACAGCCATGGTACGTTACATTAAATTATTCGAAAGACAAACCATTTAGTTGTAATTTTAGACAGGACCTCCTGCAAGAGATATCGCTCGTCACTTTATTCAAAGATGGAATTTTATAAAGTCAAACAGAGCAAAGGAAAGAGCAGAGTTACCGTTCTTATTACCGAAAGGTGAATATGTAGCTCAAAGAGATGAGTCAAAGTTTAAAGGAACTTGTAGAATACAAGTATTAAGAAGTAGTGCTGAATGGAGTCAAGGTATTGACAGAGAGGTAATAACGATAATAAAACAAGTGAGGAAGGTGTATTCATTTTTTTTATATTTCTTTAGTACTCAATCTATAGCGCATATATGGAGTGTATTTTTAAAGCAAAGCATTTTATTTACATTGAAAACCAATTTTTCAGTAACGTATATATTTTTTTTTTACAAAAAAAAAGAAGAAAAAACCGTCTAATCGTACATGTATTTTTTTTTTAGTAACAACAACTAGTCCTCACGATAAACTGATTAAAAATAAAATCGGTCAAGCCATCGTTGAAAGAATTAAACGTGCGCATAAAGAAAAACAAAAATTTAGAGTGATTGTGGTTATACCAGTTGCTCCTGGATTTGAAGGTGACTTTATTCAAGTTGACAGAAGATCTATGCCATTAAGGTAAAAATTTATACATGTTTGTATTATGGTATCTAAATTTTGAAATAATAGATCTGTGGCTCAATACCAATACCGATCCATTTGTCGCGGTAAACATTCTGTATTTGAACAATTAAAAAAAGCAAATATTCCCGTAGATGATTACATTGGATTTTATAGTTTGCGTAACTGGGGAAAAGTAAAAACTCCCGATGTTACGATAAGAAAGGAGAGCAATGGTAGTTCGATTATTAAAGACAGTATAATTCAATCTCCTCAGTTACCCCATCAGAAACGTAACATTATCAATAAGAGACGAGCCATCAATAAAGCTCGTACGATCAATCAAAGTAAATCATTGGAGGATTTTGCGGCTTTACCCATGTCGCAACAAGTGCAGCTGATACAACAAGAGGAAGAATTATTGGAACAGCAGAATATGTACAATGATGGACGGCTAGATTATGTGACGGAGCAAGTTTATATTCATTCAAAGTTAATGATTGTTGATGATAAAACTGTTATTTGCGGATCAGGTAGATTTTTTTTTTAAAAAATATATATATATTCATGCAGGGAAACTAATCTTTTTTTGAAAAAAGCAAACTTAAATGACAGGTAAAAAGAACGATTTGGTATTGCAGAGTTTTTTTTAAACCCTTTTCATTAATACCGTATTTTAAAATAGGTCACAGCTAGGAAATAGAGATTCCGAGATCGCTGTTGTGATAGAAGATACAGACTTGGTGGATTCTCGTATGAATGGACAGCCTGTAATGTATAATCAAAAAAGTAATTTCATGCTACATAACTGATTAATTTTTTTATATTAGTACAAGGCAACACGATACGCATTAACTTTACGAATGCAGCTATTTAAAGAGCACCTGGGATTATTGAACTGTGGAAATCATGATACTGAAAATAATGAACCAACGCAAGAAGATAATATGGGTGCTGACGGGTATCGGAATATGAAAAGAGAAGATGTCATTGTGATGGATCCTTTACATGATGAGTTCTATCAGGATATTTGGAGTAAAACTGCTGAAACAAATACACTTGTTTATCGAGACGTATTTAGATGCGTTCCTGACGATACAGGTATATATATATAAAGTTAAATTTAATAATGTATTCATCGTTTATTTTTCTTGTAGTTCATTCTGTTGAGCAGCATAGACAATTTGTACCAGATCCTTCTCGCGTCTTACCTGGACATATTGCAGAACCTTGGAAGTTAACAAATGATCAAGTACACTCAAAATTGAAAGGCATAAGAGGTCATTTAGTTCAATTCCCTACCGAGTATTTAAAGAATATTAGTATGACAGCTTCTGTTATACAAGAAGCTGTTCCTCCTATTGTGTTTACTTGAATCTTTTCTTCTCACATTTTTTTATAAATAAATAAAACTGCAGTCGCGGTCTCTCTCCATACTATCGATCTAAAAAAGTGTGACTTAACGTATTTGAAATAAATAAATATATCACATGAGTAAACAGACGCTTTATTTTATCAGTCTTTTATTTTTTGCTTGTTTTTTGTTTTTGTTCAAACCGATACGGTTCTTCTTGGAATAATGGTCATATCTATAGGTAAGTAGAAAGTAATATGGCACACTTTTTTTAATGGACCGTGTAAATTGACTGCGTATCAAGATTTTCCAATAATTACAGAACGGAAGATTCCGGATTAGCTGAAAAATATCTCTTGGAAGCAGCAAAACCAAATTTCAGTACTTTTGCAAGCTCAAACAAAGATACGATAGAAAAGAACTCTGCCGACGTCTTCCCTTCATCTGCGTTGGAATTGCAACGTTATTGGGCAAACGTTTATAACGAAGCGTTGCAAAGCAAGAGACCTGGAAAAAAACCCAATAAAAATAACAGAAGTATTCCAGCTCATATACGAAACGGTTCAACATAACCTGAAGCTGAGCAATATCAGTTTGACAACAAGAATTCTGGCTCTTGACTGTCGTAAAGAACAAGAAGGATAGGATCATGAAGAGCAAGAAAAAGCGATGATCGAAGATAAAAGCTCTTCTTTTACGTATAGTTGACTCTGCGGTATATAATTTCAAAGATTTTCAAAAAATGAAGCAAACTTGCCTGAAAATACGTTTTGGGAAAGTTTAAGCACATGTTGGAATACCTTTTTCTTAGCTGCAACGTGCTTGTAAAAGATGGAGAAACAGTATGTTAAGCAACCATGAACATGCAGATTATGAACAATGACGATGTTGATTACGGCAGAAGAATTGACTTATTAATTACCGATAATGATAATGATGATAAACATTGAACTATGTACCATCGAGTTTAAAAAATCCAACCAAGGTATCGAGATTCTTTCTAGCCAACAGTTTAAGAGTATCAGAATTAATTCTTGTATATTAAATGATCAACATCTTCTTGTAGGTAATGACAATAAAAAGCTCTACTTCGATTTTTCTGAACGTAGGGCTTATTTGTTACAGCTTTTTTTTCTTTCAAGACAGCATTGTTTGTCACAAGCTTGGCAAATTTATTATGCCAAATTCTTTAATTGACATAGAGTCTTTTAAAAACTCCATCATAATTCTTTACGCCTGGAGAAACAGCATAATCAACAATTGACGATCTTCCCCGAGACGAGCTGGTACTCAAACACATTTTTTATCGGTGGATCCCGTACTCCCAAGTCTTCACGCTCCACCGCCACCTAAAAAACTCTTTGGAGATATCGCCTAATAATTATTGCTTGTTTCCTTTTTTTTAAAAAAAACATATATTATAGTAAATAACAAAGTTAGTAAAGTACCTCTAATTGAGCTGAATATTAAAGCAGCAAAATGCATAACTTTTGTGATCAAACTCAATAGAGTCAATAGTAAAATAGTTATAATAGGTAAGATGTAAACAACTTGAAAAATTAGATCAATTCTGTTTTATAACAAAGCACACATCTACCAAATGATTGTATTCAATTATAGTTTTTCTATTAAATTCCACAACCAAGATATCCCCTACTTCCAGTAAAAAAAGGGTGGATACATCTATATCAAAACGTATTTTTTTTTAAAAAAAATAGTTTTACGTACTCGTTTAACAGGCGAGCACTGAAGAAAAAAAAATGCAAGGAAGAAACATATTCCATTCTAATGGATCATCTGTCAAAACACTTTTTTTTTACTGGACCAGTTTTCATTAACTTTCGGATTCTTAATATATAAAATTATATTTGAGAGAGGGAGATATATTTCTTTACTTTCTTTTTTACAAAAAAAAAAATGAGCCACCGAGTATCAGTATCTTCATCTTCTTCAGACACAACCGCTCATAAACGTGGACAATGGGACAACGCTCGCCGTCTAGCTGCAATAGACGCCATGCTTCGATTCCGTCCGTTTAAACAAAGACAGCAAAACAGCGGTTATTCGTGGGCAAACATATTTGAGTCTGTAAACAATACATCTCCCAATTTAGGATTACTTGGGCTTTTTGAGATACGAGACGAAGTCTGTGAATTAGTAGATGAAGTAGAAGAGAATATAAAATCCTCTTGGTATGTTTTTGAGACAGTGTTGGAAAAAAAACACTTAAATTACTACTTTTCGTAAGGATGTTTTATCATTTTTATATATAGTATAGCTTAGCTGATTCGTTAAAATCATTTAGATGATAGAAGAAGAGATTGTTCAACATTTTACAAGAACAACACGACAGCAAGTACATGAAAATCCCATCGAGAGAAATAACAATACTACTAATAACCAAACTCCTACTACAGAAGCAGAAGAACCTGTCATTAACAATCAACCAACCGAACCAACATTAGAAAGAGAATTTCGATCGGCACTGCTAGATATAAAAGATAACCAAGAGAAGCAAATACAACAATTTGATAGATTGATTTCACACATGTCTAAAAGTGATGACATTTTAAAACAAATTGTATTGCAGTTACAAATGATGACATAGCAACAACATTTGTTCTTTATACATATGAGTAAAAAATTAGAGGAAATGACCGATCCACCTAATAACATCCAAACAGAACCTTCGAAGAGACGAAAAATTTAATGATTTGCTTGGCATAATTAAAATAAATGCATATTTTTTTTATTTACTGTCCTTTTCATGTATACAGATATGTTTTTTTTTTCAGTTATCAAAAATCCCCAATTTAGCTCATCTTGTGTGCAACTAGGATTTTTTTTAAAGCACCTACAAAACCTTTGAAAGCTTAAAGTGCCACATATAAACCCTACATATACACTTTTATTATAAAGCACGAATAAAACATTAGAAAAACTTTGTAACGGGTTACATGTATCATGATAATTTTTTATAAATAATTTACATGCGTATCATTTAAAATATTCCCCTTGGCGCTACTGGTGACAAGTCCGTACCTAGTTTTAACGTGCAAAAAAATTAAATGATTATTCGAGTATACTTTAATGCGGCGGCTATAAGGTAAGTTAATCAAACGAGCGTTTTTTTTTCTCGGTATTCTTGTTAAATTATATAAAACGGAGCTGTCATTTCCTCCAAAGGATAAATAAACGTGGTATTCACTTGTAAAAGTAACGACAATACAGTAAAAATAAAAAAAAAAAGGTGAAAGAGAGTTTACTGTTTGACTGTTACTGCAGTGTAACGAACTTAAAGGATTATCTACATTCAAAACATGCATACATAAAGGGAAACAACTTTTTTTTTCGGACGGCGTTTAGCACTTCCTTTTTTTTTAAAAAAATCTGCAAATGATATTGTTCACTAACAAGCCTTTTTTTTTTCTGTACCATCTAGTAATGAAAGAAAGGAACCATCTCATAAAAAATTTGAGCTAATTTTCGTGTCTTTATTGATAAACTTACGAGAAAATAATTATATAATTCAAATTCATGTGGGGACATAAAAAAAAAAGCTACAACCAAAGGAACGAAACTTTTTTTTTTTTTTTTATGTTTAAAGTATACTTTTTTATGCGACCAAATAACTTGAATAAGAACTAAATTCTTATGAGATTATAGATTTCAACTGTTGAATAGTGTAAAGCAATATTAGAATTTTATCCCGCTATATCGATTCCGATTACTTAAAAGGGAGATTTTCGATCGTCTATTTATGCACTCTATAAAAAAAAAGCCTTGTACGTAATAAAAACGAAACTAATCAAGGTACCAGATAACTTTATTATTCTCAAAAAAAAAAAAAACATAGCTCGAAACAAATGAACTAAATTTTCTGATTAAATGTTTATCACAAATAAGTTCGAAAAAAAAAAAGTAGTGGAGCATGCTTACGTTTTAAAATAGCTTTTTTTTTGTACCAAACTTGGTTTGCAGTCCTAAACATATTGAACTTAGTTTAATTGACAACCAGGTACATTTTTATTTTGTTATATAATGTGTTATAAACCCAACATTTGTTATTTTTCTGAAAGGTAAGCGCTTAAACGCAGATCATTTATAAATTAAAAAAAAAATTAGAATTTCGTTACAAAGTAACAATAGATTTACCTTTATTTATTAATGTTTTTTTTAAAAAAAAAGTAATATTGATTGTGTAACTTTATTAATTGGAGAATCCTCGAACGAAAGGAGTTGAAAAATAAAGCTATTTATAAACAAAGAGTCTCTTTTTTCTCTTTTCCCATATTTCATAAAAACAAAAAAAAAACATTTTTTTTCTCTCTTTCAACTTTTTGTATAATGTACCTTTCTAATAACCTCATCGTTGCAAGTCTTTTTGTCATTGCATCTTCATTTGTAAATGCTGCAGTCACTTCACCATTAACTGCTGTCAACAGTCAACAAGACTTTTGTCTTTTCCTTCCTCCTCAACCTGGACTTGGTGTTGCAGAAACTGAAAATGACGGTATCCCATTCTGTACAAAGAAAGACGCCGTACCTAAAGCTTCTGAATTCCCTCAAGGTAAAGAGAAAATAATAATAATCATAAAATTCTGTTTGTTTAACTTACTTCAAAATATATTAGGTTTCATTACTACTGCTCACTATTTAAAATCAAATGACTACGTTCAAGTAACTGGTTTCTTTGACCGTACAAAGTACAGTTTAGGCGCCAAAGATGGTGGGGGACAATACGATAACCACGCCAAGGGTAAACCAGTTCATGCTCAATGCAAGGACTATAAATACTTTGTCAGTTTGGTCGAACCCGATATTGAAAGATTCTGTATTAGATGTTGTAACGATAAGGTAACAATAGATTTTCATTATATTTTTTTCTGTTCTAAATATAATGATTTCCTTTTATAGAATGACTGTAATACTGGAAGATCTGGTTATGGTTGTCTTCGTGTTGTTCCTGGTGATTATAACAGAGACAATAACTTTGGTTCTAACAATGGTACCGCAACTACTCATCACAACTATAGTATCGACAGTGTCTTTGCTGACTTGGACGCTTTACCTGAAGCTGATACCGCTACCGCCACCACAGATAGCACCACCACTACAGAAAAAGCTGATACAGCCACCACCACTGCTGCCGCCACCGTTGACGCCACCACTTCTAATAATACCACCACCAATGCCAACCAAGAAATTGCTGCCGAGATCAAAACACTCCAAACCGAGCTATCTAACTCCAACGTAGATCAAGTTCAAACCAAATGGACCCAATTTGCCACCAAGTTATCTACAGATTACCCTCAAGTTTCTGAGCAAATCGAAAAGTTATCTACCATCACTGCTAGTCTTACCACTAGTGAGCAATGGAACGCCTTTGTTGATTTAGTTTCTAAAAAGATTATTCAACTTCAAGCTACCTCTACTGCTGATGAAGCCTCTACTGCTTCTCACACTGATAGCAAGGAAGATTTAGAATGGTTATTCAATCATCGTAACAGTCATGATAACCAAGCTACTTGGTAAAAATAAAAATATCCTACATCTTTTTAATTCAATAAAACAAAAAACCTTGTATTTCAATATTATACGTGTACTTGTGTACATGGAAGTTTTTTTTTTTAACTATTATTATTATTGGGTTTTTTCTCCCTCTATTTCTAGTATAAATGAGGTAAAATAGATAATAAAAAAAAGGGGGGTGTTTGCGAAAGAAGAAGAAAAAATGATATAAGAAAGAAAATGCAAAAACTATTTTTGTATATAAATAACAAGGGGGGTCTATTGATTATGATTTAATACAACTTCCAGGAATAGGACTTTCCTCCCTTTCGACTGGAGTAGCAGGAGGAGTTGAAGCTTGAATGGTAGTGGTAGAAGAGATGGCAGCAGGAGCAGGAGCAGGAGCAGCAGCAGCAGCACCGTTACGGTTGTGAGCCATATGAGCTTGAACCAAGTGACCAGCAGCCAAGGCAGCACAAAGAGAAAGTTCACCAGCCATAACGGAAGCGCAGATAACCCGAGCAAGACGACGGGCATTAGCCCCGGGTTCAGTAGGATGAGGACCGCGCACACCAATGAAATCAAGCATAGCTTGTTGAGGAGGTAAAATCGTACCGCCACCAATAGTACCGACTTCAATACAAGGCATAGTACAGGATATATGGAGATCTTTACCTCCGTTGACAGCCTTCATCAAAGTGATACACATGGAACTTTCAACATTTTGAGCAGGATCTTGACCTGTAGCCAAATAAACTGCGGTTAAAATATTAGCAGCGTGAGCATTGAAACCACCGACAGAACCCGCCATAGCAGACCCGATTAAATTCTTGGAGATGTTTAATTCGACAAGAGCTGCTACTGTAGTCTTTAAGACCTTTTCAACAACCGAGCCAGGAATAACTGCTTCAGAGACACAAGATTTACCACGACCTTCAATCCAATTGATGGCAGCGGGCTTTTTATCAGTACAATAGTTACCAGAAAGTGAAATAATTTGCATATCAGGGTAGCGTTCAGAAATTTTACTCAGAGCCTTTTCACAACCTTTTGAAATCATATTCATACCCATAGCGTCACCGGTAGTGGTAGAGAATCGAATATATACAAGTCTACCGGCAAGAGCTACCTTTAATTTACGCACACGAGCAAAACGAGAAGTAGAATTGAAAGCTTCAGTGACAACGGCTTCTCCTTCTTGTTCGATCCAACGCTTACAATCAGCAGCACGAGTAATATTAGGAAATTCAACACATGGTCCACGAGTCATACCGTCAGCAGTAACAATAGTAATAGCTCCTCCTCCAGCATTAATAGCCTTACATCCTCTTGCTGTAGAAGCGATCAAACAACCTTCTGTAGTAGCCATGGGAATATGGATGAGATCACCATCAATATTCATAGGACCTAATTTTTTTTTTTGGTTTGTTTAAAACTTTTTCTTCTCATTCACTTTTTTTATAAATGTATATAAAAAAAAAAACTTACCAGCAACGCCAACAGGAATAGGCATATAACCAATGACATTTTCACAACAAGCACCCATGACTTTATCATAATGATAATTCTTGACAGGAAGCAAACTACCTTCCAAAGTTTGAGTAATGGAATCACGAGAGATCAAAGCTCTACGAATATGAACGGCACGTTCGAAATCACCCAATACCTTTTCAAGAGCATAAGGCGCCATCTTTCCACTTTGAACAATAGAAATAATTTCTTCATCGGATAAAACTTCAGGAGTACTAAGTAAACTAAATGCTTCATCTAAAGTACGAATCACACTTGAATGAGAGTTATGCTTTCTCGACGACTTTTTTCCTGTAGGCTTTGTAGTAATAGACCGTTCTTGTTGCTTAGCTGCGACTGGCACTTCGACACGTTCAATCACTTTTTGAATAATAACCTTGGGCGCTTGTTTTGAAGCGTTAAAGAGGTACGTATTAAGAAGTAACGATATACAGAGACCGATGGCTAACCATTTAGAGATGACAGGATGTTGAATATAAACAGCATAAACATCAGAAATGTTTTCAAAGGGTGACATTGTTGGGAGAGGGGAAAAGAGGGAGGGATGTTAATATAGAAGAAAAAAGTTGTAGACTTGTCAAAGCATACAAAGAAAAAGAAAAAGTAACTTTTTTTTTTTTTTTTTTTTTTTTAGAGTACTGTTGAAGTAAAAATAAAACAAAGAAAGTAAAAGATTAGGATCCCTTGACTTTTACTTTTTTTTAAAAAAAATAGTGTAAGCAACGACAAGAAAGAGAGGTGCTGTAAGTGAGCGAAACTTTAAAAGACATGCAATTCTAAGAAAACCTATTTTCCATTATAGAAAGGTTTATCATTGGGTTAGCGGTTCATTAAAACATCCCTTTGTGTTTCTCTGTCGAAACCATGAAATTCCGCCTATAAAACTGACCCAGAATATATAACAGAAAAAGGAAATAAAAAATGCTTACCCCAATGATGACTTTTTTTTTAAATGACATATATTTCTTGATCCCCTCACACTTTATGATCTTTTTGAAACTTAAAATATTCTACATGACTTTTTCTAAAAAAAAAAAAGTAGGGAACACATGGCTTTTCGTTATATTTGAGACGAATCTGAAGTTAAAACTGTGTGTACCCTCTAATATTGGGAAAGCTTCTTATTATCAAAAGGCCAATCAACAATAAATTAAACTAAATAACTTTTTTAACACACACAAACTATTGTTACGATAAACAGCTACTCCCGACAGAATATATCATTTGTTTATATAAGCCTGAATTGATTAACAGCACAATGAAAAGATATCTTTCGACTGAACTAGACTCGTTGGCTATGTTATACAGACAATAGCGTCAAACTATACTAACCTTGCCAAGACAATGCGAGCTAGCTGATTACAAAGCTATGAAGTAATTAACAATAACATTTCATTATGTCCTTTTTTTTAAAAAAAAAAATCATTTCGTAATCATCAAGAATATATACTCTCAAATCGTACGAAACTCACCAATATTTTATAATCTGGTGGTTTAGGTACTTTGAAATACTTAAACAACCGCGTAGAGCAGATCTTAATTCGATAAAAATATTTTTTAGTATGTCGATACCGATAGGTCAGTCTCGGCATTTGATTGCTTTTTTTTTTTGTTCTTAACCAACACACACAATTTGGATTTCTGCAAATGAAAGATCCTTTACTTGTACGGTGTACCTTTTTTTTTCTTCCTTCAGTGGTTGTTACATGCACAGGGCGGTCCTCCATTCCACATAGCAGATTTTCTTTCTTCGTTGCAAATGTTCCGGGCATAATGGATTTTTTTTTTTGATGTTACGTCTAATTTAAATTATTTTTTAAACACATTAAAAAAAACGCTATTTTGGTAAAATAATGCACCAGGAACAAAAAAAATAAAATGTTTAAACCGTATTTATGATAACCAATATTTTTGTTTACTCGTGTCAAGTAGAAAGTTATTAACGCTGACAAAATCAATATATTTTACATTTGCATATGAAAACGATCAGAGCGTGCTCTATATTGAATAAGCTTTATTTTCTATAAATTGGTACAACAACATTTTTTTTTTTAAGATTTACTTTTTTTTTTTTTACATAAAAACATCAAAGATTATCTTACTGTTGTCCCGAGCAAATTTATCATTATTTCAGAGATTATTCCATTGAAATAATTTTTTTTTGCTAATGAAAGGCAGACCCGGGTTGCGGGAGTTTTACCTGAGGTTTAAAATAAGATAAAAAAGCTTGTGTAGGCAGGATGATCTTTTTTTTTTAAGTGAAGTTACGTCTATAAAAAAAAAAAAAATGAAGCACACTGATTATACATGCGCTTCGATTCCTTTTTTAAAAAAATCTTGACAGCTTCCAGCTGCAGTAGCGGTGTAATCTTCTTTACCCAGAGGACTTCTCCGGATATCAATATTTCGATTAATTTTGTCCCGGTAGTTTTTTTTTTAAATAAAAGGTGAAATGTATATAGCTTAAGGTGTGAAGAGATAATAAATTTTTAGTAACTATCAGTACTACTAAAGAGAGAGAGAGGGAGAGAGAGAAATATTCTGTCACAATTTTGGATATTAATAACGAGTTTTACTAAATGCAAGCTCTCTTCGTTTAAAGATTGTTTATCTTATGCACCTTTTTTCTTTGGAATAAAACCCTTCTCAATTTTCTTTGTAACACATTCCTTTTTTTTTAGCCAATAAAATCGCGTAATCTTATACAAAAAAAAAGTAGTTGTGTAAAAATGAAAATGGCGTTTGTTTTCTTATTATAATAAAATTGGGGAAGAGGGGGAGAGAAGAACTATGTCGATCGTTTTACACAGCCTGATCTCGATTTGAACAGCTCGATTTTTTTTCTTGTCCCCACGAAGGAGAGAATACCTCGTAAGTGATCCAATGTGGCTGTCATGATCCACCACTATTACTTTGGTCATTTTACAACTCCTATAAAAGATACAACAAAAGTTAGTATGAAATAAACATATGGGAAACATTTTTCATACTTTAAAAACACGGTAACATCTCCAGGATTGTTCGATAATCCAGCGTATGAAATCACACAAAGCCGGATCATTTTGATAGAGTGCCCAATGAAGTCGATCATTTGTTGAGTATCTCCATCGCAATAAGCCAAGCTGCCTGCCTTGATGTTGTTGCTGTTAGTATTGTTGTCTACTGAAAAATCTCTTTCCAAGATCGGTGAAGATGATGTTGAGCTAGTAGAGGCAAATATATAATGACAGAGGCATCGGTTCCTCAGCTTCATTATCATTGCCTTGAGGAGTGCTTGTCGTGTCGCCACGCTTTCGTTTCCCGGAGATTTCCTAACATATCCTACGTTTATCCATTTGCCACCATCGTTATTTATTTCTCTGCGGAAGGCAGATGTCGATTCCATCAAGTTTCCTATGGCATTATCTTTGAGCTTATATAACATCCTTCCTTTAATATTCTCTTCGTTGACACGTTTGGAGACCCGTTCGCCGAAGTCTTTGTCTTTGATAAGTTTTCCACACTTGAGTCGCTATCGCCGCTATTGTCGTTGTTACTGCTGTTGCTTAAATCGTCGATATTATCATTGTCCACAGTATTGTTTGGTTATAAAGTTGGACTGGTAGGTGGTGTCCTAGGATAAGTCTTGTATGTAAACGGATTCTTCTCGACAATTGACTTCCCCATGGAAAAAGGATGCTGAGGGTCTTGGTCTTCGGTATACGTAACATCAACCACATTGTTGTCCATTATGTCATTTCCTTTTCGTCGGTTGTCAGTAGTGGGCGCCATATCAAGTACAAGGCATGAGGCTTGACCGCGTGTTAATAAGTTGCTTCTGGGTGTTGACATGAATTTGAAAGTAAATCGATAAAAAAAAAAACCAGGTAGGAAGAGAGAGAGAGGGATGGTGTGTATTTTTTTTTGTCGAGTGACCAAATAAAACGCCCAAAAAAAAAAAAGCAATGGCAGGTCGCTATCTTAGGTATGAGAATAACAAGTTAGCAATTGTCATTTAAATACAAAGTAGTAAGTAAATAGTAATCAAAAAGGCGTGAATATATAGCTTGTATATATTACCGATAAAAGGGATTGCAAACTCTCGTTTGTTATTTATACTAGTATTTTAAACGAAAAAGATCGGTTTGAATCAATCAATTTTGACTGTTTTATCGGTCCGTTTTTTTTTTAAAATTGAATAGCTCACTCAATCTGGAATTTATTTATGTTTCACATCAATAATCTAGGCTGAAACCTGTCAGGGCAGAAATCTATTGTTAATATAGATCCTTGCCTTATATTCTTTATTAAAAAAGGAAAATAAACAATCAGAATTGAATGCAGGTTTCCGTTTTTTATTTGGAGTAAGAGAAAACGGTCCGATTTAATACCGGAATTGAATACAGTTTCCCGTTAAAAACTGATTGAAAATCGAATTGAATGTGAATACTAGCTGTCTACAGGCTGAAATGTGTTGTCTACACCCAGAATGTGCTGTCTACAGGCTGAAACACGCTGTCTACGAAGAATTGTGCTGTCTACTCTTCGAAGTATATTGTTCTCTTACTCTACAACAAGCCTTTCCGGAAATTGAAGAAGCTAGACAGGGAAGACTAGCACATGATGCAATATGGTGATTCATTAGTTTACTTTATTTTAATAGATAATTTGATAAGTAGTTAGTACTTTTATCTGTTTCATTCTGTCATGACTCTTTTCCATCGTTCTCTTTTTTCCAGCACTTTCTCGTTTCCCATCAATCACGCTTAGCTACAACTTGAATTTACAGTTAAAACAGAAAAAGTTATAAACAAAAACAAACAATGCTCTTTTTTAATGAGTTCTAGGTAAATGGTAAAGGAACAAACATAAAAGGAGAGGGGAATAATACAATATCGAGAGAAATAACTTGCCCAGGATATTTCGAGACGCATCGTAAATCTTAAAACCAGCACGCTTAAAAAATATGTTCTCCATATTTGGCGCCGTGTACCGATAGAATTAATTTTACCAAGTACCCTTATAATAAAGTCTCAAATAGCAGCATATTACTCTTTTATCTTCCAAAATAAAGAAAAAAACTCAATTTTACAATTAAAACAAAATATTCGAGTATATGTGTGGGGAGATAGTAAATCATAAAACGAAAATTTAACCAACGCCTTGGTTCACGAGAGAAAATGACATTTATTACGTATTAAGGGTTATTACAGTTGGACGAAAAAAAAAGCATTAAAATAGCGATATGCGTCTGATTCGGGATGAAAAACCTAAAGAATGAGGTGTAAAGCCAGAGCATACTACTACCATTCCAACGTAATCAATTTGATAATATGTAATTGAGGCGCAATACAGAACCTTATTGCAAAATAATGAAATACCTCCCCGAGTTCATGTTACACTTTAATAAAGATACAGAAAAAAAAGGGATTTGAGGCGTTAAAAAAAATGAGATGTGATCATTAATTTGACACAAGGTATGTAACGTTTGCTCTTTGGTCACAATTAGTGGCGGAAAGAAAAAAAACCGAACGCTCCCGAGTTTTTTTTTATTTTTTTTTGCATATAAACGTTTTTTAGTTAATGGGTTATACAAGAAAGAATTAGATGTTTATTATTGTTGTTATTCAACTATTACTGATAAAACAAAGAGAGAGAAAAAAGGACCATAATAGGAATGAGATTTTATAATAGGAACAAGGTTTTTTACCTAATTAAAAAAAAAAAGATACTTCTTTAAATCAAGTAATTTAGATAGCTGCATTGGAAAAACAGTAATATCTCTAATAGAGATTTGCAAGTATTCCGAGAATTGAGATTCGTTCTATTATCATACATAGTTTTTGCGTTTGTGCAACAAAAGCACGCGCGATTGAATTTTTTTATAGGGTTTCACTGGCTTCGAAACACTGCATTTGTCTGATCCATGTATTCTCCTTAAACATTTGACAAGAAGGGGGGCTCTCATATTTATAACGTCAACAACAAAAAGAGTGAGATCGAGATTTACAAAAAGTTCTAATGAAATTCAGGGCGGATATAAAATTTGAGAAACAAGATAGTAGCATGAGCCCCAAATTGGTTTATGAATTGCATGACATTAAACCTTTTTTTTATACATATCATATACCAGCTTGTAATATATAAAAAAAAAGAGCATGGAGGGGTACAAAAAACTTTTACTTTTTAATGGTAAAGCAAACACTTTTTAGTAATTTATAAAAGGAGATTTAAAAAACCAGCGAAACAGGAGAGAAGGGGCAGAAAAAGGGACTATCTTTTTTGAATATGTTTCTCTTTTTTTTTTTCCTTTATAAACACTTGTCTTTTTTTTTAACCTTTTTTTTTTCATATACAATAAATACTAAAGAGAACAAAAATCATGTCAGATAGTACTTATTGGCAGTTTCAAAATATGGTTAATACCACTCCCTTGATGTTGTCGCAACAACAACAGCAGCAACAACAGCAGCAACAACAAACACAACAACAAACACAACAAACACAACAACAACCTTGGTCTGAAGACAATGATGAGAGGAAATGGACTCAAACATTTGGTGATTTCGACCTGAACGCTCAAGCGAATACTATGTTTAGTAAGCATATTATTAATATAGGTAAGCATAAATTTTTTAACTTTTTTTTTTTTTTTTTTTTTTTTTTTTTTTTTTTTACATTTTAGACATGGACGATTATAGTAGTAACCACGAACCAAGTGAAGCTGATAGTCCAGGTAAGCTATTGTGTGCCTCTTGCGCCTCACTCCTGTTACAATTATTATTTTTTTAAAACTGTTTTTTTTTCTTTACTTGTAGATAGTGGAGGAGGAACACAAAAACAAAACGATTTAACTTCAGACTCATCATTTATGGTAACACATCCAGATATTTCAATAAAATAAAAAATTAAACAAATATCATAGGGAGGAGACCAAAAGCAAAGACGCAAGGAGCAAAACCGAGCTGCACAAAGAGCGTTTAGAGAACGAAAAGAAAAATTTGTAAAAGAACTTCAAACGAAAATCAAAGAAATGGAAAAGAAACACGAATTAGAATTAATTCGAGTTACAAAAGAAAACGAATCATTAAAAGAGCTTGTAAAAAAAATGGAAGCCGAAATATATACATTAAAAGGTGCTGCAATTGCATTTGATGTTTCCATCCATAAGTTACGTGAAGCTGGTCTTGACGTACAAAAGCACCATAATCATCCTTCGCCGCCTCATTCCGATCGACAATCGCCTACAAGAGACACGATGAATTTCATCTCTAGTGATAGACAGGATGTACCATTTGGCTTTCAAACTTCAAGCAACTATAAACATGAAGATCATGTAATGTCAACAGACGAAGAGAACGATGAAGAATTACACGAACAAGAAACTTTTGCTGAAAGAGAATCCAATCGATTTGAGCATACAGTTCACCCTATTGTTCTTTCAGGTGCAAAAGTAATTCCTTGTTCTCAAATATGGGAGAAACTATCTCAGCATCCAAATTTCGATGAATTTGATATGGATGAACTATGTGAAGAGTTGAAAAAGAAGGCGATATGTTCAGGTACTGGTCCTGTAATCCCCGAATCTGAATTACAAGAAGTACTGCGTAGAATGAATTTCGGAACTGCATAATATTCATTTTTTTTTCTTCCTCATTTGTTACACGCATATTTTTTTTTCTCTCACATTTCCTCTCTCTCTTTAAATAAAACTTTTATATTCATACTCACGCAAAATAAACAAACTTATGTTACATGTAACTACCGGCTTTTTTTCTTGCCGCTCTGTAATTCCCACATTTATTTATATATGCAAGTTATGCACTGCTGCGTTATACATGTACTAATACATAATTTTTATAAATATTACTACATTACATGTGCTATAAGGTGAAAACATCTACTGATTCCAATTTGCTTTTGAATTTCTTGCATGAAATAATTGCTGAAGTTTTCTTGGCTGATAATGGCTTATACGTAAACAATCGTGTTGGTCCTCTGCGTTTACCAAGTGGAACTTTTGACCTTTCTATTACTCGTACTTTGATTTGCCGTTTACTTGATGTGAAAGTATACTCTTTAACTTGATCTTGGCTTGTTCCGGCACTAACTCTTTTTTCAGAAATATTCATTACGCTCGGCTAGGATGTACAGACATCTTGAAAAAGAGAGATATGCGAGTCAGAACGGAATGCATGTACAGAAAAAGTTGAAGCGCTCCCCGCAATCTACAGAAGATCCTTTGTATGATGAAGACGGTAATGAAAAAGATGTGGCAGGCTGGGTTCGTGGCTCCTGGTCCGTGGCTCCTGGTACGATCCTCCTGCCAATGACAATTTTTATTTTGATGGGAGACTTCCCTCATTTTTTCTATCCTCCCCTCCACCGTTACCATATTTTATAATATTTTCCTTACTTTTATCCTACTTTGACATTCAATACAAAACATATTTAACTTTAATCAACATAAGCTACACAATGTAAAAGTAGTAATATTATCTCGCGAGACTTTCAATATATGAGTTGTTCTCGACATTATGCTCAAAATAAGAACAAAAAACGAGTGATTAATATCGCTAAAAAACAGTTTAGTTACTGTATGAAGAAGAGAGGCGTGGTTTTAAGCTTTAACATAAAACTCCAACGAGACGAGGATTTTATTACAAGTGTATCTTTAATTGCTTGCTTTGGCATCTTTTATTTGACAAAAAAAAACCGATTTGATTTACATTTGGTATTTATTATTATTATAGTATTTATATATGTATGTGTGTGTGTTGTTTGTGTGATAATTTAAATGTTTTTATCATCTTCCAAATCTTCAAAATTTTGAACCTCCTGTTGAGCTAAAACATGTGCTCTTTGTCTGGGTTCAGGCAACATGTAAAACTCTTGACATTTTTCAAACACACGACCAGTACCCTATAAATAGAGTCCATTTAAAATTAGAAAAAAAAAAACGCAATCAACAGGTTAGTGTAAATTTTACCTTTGGAGGAATAGGAATAGGATAAAAGATTGTATACCAAGGACTAAAATAAAACATATTAGAAAAAAAACTCTAATAAAAAAAAACTCTAATAAAACCCCAACCCTCATTTTTGACATGCATATAACTTACTATTGATCACAAATATTAAAAAACCTCTTGAAGTTTTGCACAGGTCCAAAATTATACATGTTTACAAATATTTCACCTTGCTTCTTACATACACCTTTATCATAATAATTATTATAAAATTCTACTGTCGTTTGTGCCGTAAATATCTAATATTCCAAGTTAACATTACAATTCCTCCCTATCATACATACACTTACCAAGTAATAATGCCAAATGCATAATGCTCCTATAGCTAATCCCATACAAGCTGCTAAAATAAATGAAAAGGCTAATAACGGTCTAGGAAAGTAATATGGCCACTAATCATTTAATTTAGTAAGATATTATGCGTCATGTGCCTCTAAATTACTTACATCCAACTGTGTGAAATCTAAACACAACATGAACGGTCGCCAAGCAGATACCACAAAATAGGATGCTGCAAATATTAAATATGTCATAAATAACACAAAGTATCTATGATTAAAATGTCCAACGCAATTATGAATCCAAGGACCTTTTAAATAAACGTTAATTTTTTTCTCTGTGCGTATATATAAAATCAAAGGAGATCTTACAGTGATGATCAAATCTTAATATACATGTGTTGCAGACACTACAATGATGAGCTCTTTCGGGTTTCGGTAAAAGACCTAACTGAGGAGGTTAAAAAAAGATGTCTTTTTTTTCTTCTTCATTTGAAGTCTACTTTACACTTTTTACACGATTGAGGAAATTGAGAATGTTCTTCCATTTCTAACAACATGGTTCGCATAGAAGCTTCCTAATTCGAAAAACCCATCAACATCCAACTTTATTATCAGTGCACACACACAAACTTACGTTAGAAGAACTCGAACTATCTTTTTTTCTATAATCCTCCATATCTCCTGGTGGTGTCACAATAGCCATATAGTAGTGAAAGTGAATACAATATACAATATACAGAGTAAAGCATAACGTCAATACAGAAAGCAATTTATTCCAAACTGAAGTGTCTGTCCATTGATATAGGTAAGGGAATACCACTAAATAATATCCTAATACGCACATATTAAGTAGTAATATAGCAATACCAATAAATATAGGCCCTATACTCCATATTGCCTTATCGACAATTTTTGTCATAATATTCACTTTGTAAAGAGAGAAAAAGGGCTGAAAAAAAAATACTTTTTTTCCATCTCTGGATTGTTAAATCCCCTCCTCCTCCTCCATTACACTTAAAATTCCGACTCACCTGTGCTTGTGTAATCAAGAGTCCAAGCTTTAAGTGATAACGAGTGATAGTTCGGATAGTAATTTATAAGTACAAAACTAAAAAGAAGTTTAAATCGAAAGGGCTCATGATCAAGTCAATTCAAATCAATGATAAAATACTAGAGAAGCTGGTTAGTTTTTAAGTGCTGCGAATTGTTTGACATTGTACACGCCGGCTGCAGAGACACATGTCACTCTAAAGAGGTTTAGTATCTTCCGCTCCATATTATACTAAGGATGTGATATCAATGCGTTTTTGCTGGCTTTTATAAGCAACTTTGCTAAGGGAAATTCTTGATACACTGTTCTACTATGCACAGTTGATCCAAAAAGAATAACGTATTTCATTACTTTTTCGACTTTTTGTTTTATCCGCATATAAAAATAATCAGCTAAACAAATGAGTACATGAAACTAATAACTATTACATTGCGCCATCATGAGTAAATCGATCACATGAGTAAATACGCCTCCCTATTTTATCATCTTTTTTTTTCACACATTTTTTTCTTTTTTCTCTTTTTGTTTTACGTGTTTTTTCTTTTGCACAAACCGATGCTGTTCTTCTTAGAACTGGTGGGAGCTAGAAGTCCTAGCCACTAGACGATCAAGGATTTCTTCTTTTTGGGTAAATGGTTTATTCTGATGATACCATTGAACTATGTACCATCGAGTTCAAGAAGGCCAATCAAGGTATCAATGAACGAAACAGGAGCTACAAAGAAAAGCATACTTATGTTTAACAAGTTTATCATGCTACTTCCTTTAAAAAGCCAGTTAGAAGATATTGACGAAGTTGATCTATGTAGTCCTTTTATTTTACCTACTTTACAATCTCTTTTCGATGAACAGTTTGGAGATAAACATATTTTAGTTAAGCTGAGCAACGTAAAAAAACCTCGAATGTCAATCAACAAAGTTCGATATTTCCAAAAGGCGACCTGACGGTCAAATACAAGTAAAGGCTGTGGCATCGAACCATGTCAGTACGGTTGGTTTTCATGAAGCAAAAACGATGTCTGAATCAAAGAACCATCACAAGATCAATGTAGATCTTATACGTTTGGGTATCTTTGGAAAAAATGCTATTGACGCAAAAGAATTAAATGCTGTCATTTTAATACAAGCCGTAGGAACAAATCTAACATTTTACTTAATGAAAAAGCCTAGAGAAGATATATATTATATGACCGAAATGAATCACATACAATTTCCAACTTCTTTAAACGAGCTAAAAGGGATCTACGGTTTTATCGATGATATTTGCGAGATAATAAATGTGTTCTCCAGAGAGTGCATCGATCAAGTTATCAACGAAACTAGTACATATAGATTATCTATGTCATCACCTCTAATTCGAGCAATAACTTCGAAAAGAATCGATAGGAAACGTAAAAGTAGCGTTCAACACTACTGTTTGTAAATGTATCTTTTCGGTATATTATTCAATAATTATATGTTAAATAAAGCTTATTTCCATAATGATAACCATCATACAAATTAAAAAGAAAAAATAATAATAAAATACATGATACAAAGAGATGTGCCGTTAGTTACGTTTTCTAGAGAATATATTTCGACAGGGGGGAATGAATGGAATCGCTTACTGAATTTTGCAACGTTAGTTATATTTTCACTTGACAATATAAAAAAAAGTACAGCCGTCGAGATAAGGAAAAAAAAAATAGAACGATCAATACTTTTGACGGTTTGCATTGAATTTAGTCAATGATATTAATAGTTGATAGGGGTATGGTTTAATGATGCATTATATTCAAGACAAGTGGTCATTAAAATGCCTACTCTATTACTAAGGATTGTTAAGTATTGATTTTTGGGATGGCTATTATAAAAAGGTGGGTGTAGAAGGAATATGTGCCTTTTTTTCTCAATAAATATGGATTGATTAAAGCGTATTGGTGTTTAAATACAATTTGTTAAAAATGCAAAAACCATTTATGATATATACAAGCCTACATTTTTACATGATTCTTCTTGCAAGGATTTAATATCAAGCCAATTTGAAATAATGAGGGTCTGTTTTATCGTAACCCTTTTTATCTGATTTTATTTTCTTGTATGTCAGAGAAAAAAAGCAGGGCGTGGAAGAGGTGGAAGGAGCGGAGGCGCTAGGACATGCTTCGTGATTGTCGATAGATTCTTTTAATATGGCAACTTGCCGTTTAGCTTCTTTTTCGAATGAAACTTGAATAAATTGTCCAAGGCGCGTCTGGGTTATATCTATAGAATGATGCGTTTTACGAATACGAACAGCCTCGCTCTTGATATCCGTACTTACAGGCGCATTGCTACCTTTTGCGGTAGATGCGGAAAAAGAGGAGGGCGCAGAGGTAATAGTACCTGCTCCATCTGTACTAAATGTTTCCTTTAATACTGTCTTTTCCCGCCTCTTTTTCGAACGATACTTGGAAAAATTGTCTGAGGCGCGTCTGGATTAGACATTTTCCTGGTAAACTCCTATTCCCTGTGGATAACTAAAGAAAAAAAAACCTGGTTAGATTTTGGGTACGCATTCTATTTACAACGCTCAGAAAGCGTGGCGTATTACTTTTTCTCACGTACCTTTATAAAGCAGCACACACAAAAAGGAGTCTACAAGAAGTGCTCTCGTGTAAGGAGGTTGCTTTGAAGCGTAGTTGTCCATTTGTTAAAGTATAAAGAAAATGAAAAAGCTAAAAAAAAAAAAAGCAAAGGTAATATAAGATATAAGCTTGTTTAAAAGAGGGACATATATAATATACTTACAGGTATAAATAGCTAATAAAAATGAAAAAGACGAAAGAAAGTGATTATTCTAAAAAAAATAGATAAAATGATAAAATAGTGACTTATTTGCTCATGTGATCTATTTTACTTCAAGAAGCTTTTAGTGACATTTTTGCCGACCGCCTGCTTAACTTAAAAAGTTGGTTTTTATTAAAAGCATCATTACATTATTGATGATAATAAAAGTAAAATGAACAAAACCTTTACTCTTGATATAGTAACCTGGACCTGGCTTGGTCTCGTACTTTAACGTAGCGTTTATTGGTGTTTGTATAATTTGAAAGTATTCTAATTTGCATTAAGCACCAAAGTTTGATTGAAATAATACACATGTTATAATGCTCGCGGCGGTATACCCTTCCGGGGGGAAATTCTCCTGGAGGATTGAATAAATTGGATTTTGACCAAATCTCTCCAGAAATTGTGATTGTATAACTAACTGGGCATAACCCCCTTTTTATGTATCCTTGGACCCTTCTTCTAATAACTTACTCTTTTATTTCTCTTTATTCTTTTTATTTGTTTATTTATTTCGATTTGAGAATTTGTACTTAACTTGATATCTAGATGTTTGTTTTTTTTTTTGCAGACTCTAGAATTAAACGCATTGCATACGCTTAAGGGCACAAGGACATTTTCATTAGTGTATTACCATATATAAAAAAAAACCGGGTAACAAAGGTTTTTTTTAAAAAAAAAAAGAGCTGATGTCATTTTATATGCCGGGTAATGAAGTACTACATGATTTTTAACAAATGCTTTTTAATTTATAATGGAAGCTAAAAAGTAACCTCGTTTATAAATACTGTTTTTATTCAGTCCAAGAACAATAAAGGGTATTTAGGTGTTTGATTGGTTGAAAAGGGTTGCTTTGAAAGTATTTTTTCAGTTACACCAGTGACTCCCCCTTTTTTTTTCTTCTAGTTTTTTACCACAAGATACTTTTTTCGACTCTTTTTTCTTTTTTGTTTTTTTTTTAACCTTTTTTTTTCTCGCTGTAATTATTGAAAGGTCTTCTCTTTAATATGAACATGGAATTTTATAAAAAGGTACAAGACTTGCGTTTTTTTTTTTGTTGGTTGGGAGAAAGAAAAATTTAAATAACCACGTTTTTATTTTATAAATAAAGGAACAGAGTCATCGTCCCATTCCGTTTGCAGTTTTAAAGATTCAGTTAAAGCGACTTGTTGAACAACAAACGACGACGACGACAGACTCACGAGGAGGAGTAATATATACCAAAGATTTAATTACATTAATTGACCAATACGAAAGTAGCGAAAAAGTGACCTTATTGACCGAAGTACAAAAGAAAGCGATTTTACCATACACCAAAAGCAACCCGGACTTGGAAATGACACCAGATGATATTTTGAACCTTTTGAAACTCGTTTGTCCACCATCGCCTGTTACATCGTTATCAGCACCTACTTCTGGTAATCAACCTTTATTAGATACTGTTAGACCAAGAACTTCTGCTCCCTTAAAAACGCATAAATCAACTCCTTGGAAGCGAAGACCGTCTGCTGTTGCTTCTTCTATACAGGATAGAAATGATTTGGATTTAATTATTTCGTCTGTAACAAATAATAATTTAACGGTTGAAGATGACCAACAATTAATTGTAAAAAGTTTTGTATAACGCATATAGTCTTTTTTTTTCTCACATATATTTTTGGCTTAGATAACTACTTCACTTAATAATATGAATCATTCAATTGATACACCCATTTTAAGTCCGGGAATACCTAAAGAAGATGAAACAAAATCACCTATAATCGAAGAAGAAGTAAAAAAAAAAGTACTTGACTTTAGTTATAATAGTATTACTAACACGACATCAAGTATTCAAACCAGGATTTAGCTAGATACTACCGTAGATCTCTTAAATTAACCCAAAGATTAAAATCCTCAGAAAGAAGTTTAGCATCTATGGCACGTGATAATGAAGATCGTATTGTGCAATTACAAAATCGAGTAGATGATATGAATTTAGAAGTTGGCAAACAAAGAAAAGAGATTCAAGAATACAAGGGAAAAGAAAGGAATAGCTTAGAGCAAATCGGCGCTGTAAGAAGAGCAGTAAAAAAAAAAACCGAATTTTGATCTCTTTACTAAACTATTTTTTTTTTTATAATTTACAGCTGGAATCGCATATTTCAAATATTCAAAGATCAGAAACAGATCAAAAGCAAGTTTATTTATCTATAAAGAACTTATTTGATGAAAAATGTCGTAAGTTGAATGATATTTTTCAAGAGAGCAAAAAAAAAAAAAAAAGGAATATTACATTGATTTCTAAAAAGATTTAGAAATACAGAGGAAACACAAAAGTTACAGGATATGTTACGACAAAAGGAATCGGATCTTGAAAAGACTGAAGATTTATTAAACAGCTTTCAATATGAAGTCAATTTATTAAGTCAAGAACGAAAGAGATTAATTGGACTTCAAAGTAATCTTGAACTAGAACTTGAAACTTCTTCTCAAGCTCATAAACAACTGGCTGAACAAAAGACTGAAAATGAAAAATTAAAAGATATCATTGATACTTTAAAAATTGATTTAGATGAAGCTTTGTATCATCATCAACAAGTGCCTTCTATTTTACATACTGTTGAAGAACATGTAGATGATGAACAAGAAGAAGAAGAAGAAGAACAAGGAAATCAAGACCGTATTGTTGTAGTAAAAAGAAAGGGATCCTTGTTATCTTTAAAAGAAGAATCACATGTATTATCGCCCTTGAAGGTATAAATCAACATATGATAATTAAGTGTACGACACTAAACAAATACTTAAACTCTATTTTTACATTTATTTTGGTGTACATAGACTCTTGAAATTGAGTTAATAGATAAAGACGAAGTAAGTACAGTAATAATATCGTATGTGTCTTTTCTCGTCTTAACAGTTATTATTAAATAGGATGATCGACTAAAATCAGTACAAGATGAAAAAGATTATTATAAATCTCGAGCCACAGAAGCAAAAGAAGACCTTGATCGAGTTAAAAGTGAACTTGATTATCTTCGCAGAGCCCTTGATTCAGAAAACAGATCACTTGTAACTGAATTGGCAGAATTAAGATTGAAAACGAATCCAGCAGACAATAATACAGATGATAATAGCACAACAATGACACTACATGAATCAAAAAGTAGTAGTACTACTAGTCCAACAGATATTTTAAATTCGATAGAATTGAATATACCTGAATTACCAATGAATGACTTTTGGTCACATTCACGTATGCGTCAACGTAGCAGTACTTATAAAAAGAAGAGAACCGTACAAGATTTGCATGAGGTAAGTAAAAATATATATATATATATATATATGATTTAATTTCAACAAAGCTAAAACAATTTGTTTTGTAGTCTTCTTCTTCAGCAGCATTTGCAGTTACGACAACGAACAACAAGGATATAAAGATAATGACACGAAAAGATGATAAAATAGTAACGAACACGGTTACATTTGCACTTTATACAGTGCTGATTTATTTCTTTGGGATAGTGACATCTACGTTTTTAATGGACGGAGGGGCAAACACAGCACCGTGGGAACAAGCTCTGGTAGCAGCTACGTCTGGTCAAATACCCAAAAGTAAATTACTTGAAATAATCCTTTATTGGATTGAAAAATTATTGTTTGAGCCTCAAGGTTTACCAATTTCATAAAAAAAATAGCGCTGCTTTAAATCATTAAAATAAGCCCTCTTTTTCACCCCCCGTGGGAAATCTCTTGTCCTTTACAAATATCCTTACAAAGTTTATATCTTTTCTTTTTCTTTTTTTTCTCTTCTTCTTTTTTTTTTATATCTTAATAAAATAATTCATCAGTATGCTTGCTTCTACTCGTCAATTCGTTCGTCCCTCTCGTGTCGTAAGTTTGCTGAAAGAAAAGTCTTTTTTAAAAAGTAGTGTTTTTTAGACCCTTTTTTCTTTTTATAGATTATCCGTACCTTTGCTTCTGCTGCAAAGTCTCCCAACGTAAGTAGCTACTACATTATACAACGAACAAAGTTTTAATCGTCAATTATAGGATGTTATTATTGCCAGTGCTGTTAGAACTCCCGTTGGTTGTTTCAACGGCTCCTTAAAATCCGTTCCTGCTGTTCAACTCGGTGCTATTGCCGCCAAGTCTGCTATTGAAAGAGCCGGTAAGTTTTTTTATAAAAAAAAAAAGATGAAAAAGGGAAGAGCAGATCAACTTATATAATTTTTTTTTTTTAAAAAAAAAGGTCTTAAGCCCGAGGATATCGAGGAAGCTTATTTCGGTAACGTCATTCAAGCCAACTTGGGTCAATCCCCTGCTCGTCAAGCTATTTTAGGCGCTGGATGTCCCGACACCACTGAAGCTACTGCTATTAACAAGGTCTGTGCTTCCGGTATGAAGGCCGTCATGTTGGCTGCTCAGTCTATCAAGAACGGTGACAGATCCATTATGATTGCTGGTGGTATGGAAAGCATGTCTAATGCCCCGTGAGTAATTTTTAGCATATGATGATGACTGGTATCAAATATTTACATTCTCCGACTTAGATTTTATGCTCCTCGTAATGTTGCTTATGGTCATCAACAATTAAGTGATTCTATTATTAAGGATGGTCTTTGGGATGCTTATAACAACATTCACATGGTAATATATATATATATATATAGAAAAAACGATTTGTTTGTGTTAATTAGATAAAATAGGGTAGTTGCGCTGAAAACACTGCTGTCAATTATAACATTACAAGAGAAGAACAAGATGAACATGCCATTGAGTCTTACAAGCGTGCCGCCGCCGCTTGGGAACGTGGTGACTTTGATGCTGAAATTGCACCTGTTACACTTAAGAGCAAAAAGGGAGACAAGATTATCAAGATCGATGAAGAGTATACCAACGTCAAGTTTGAAAAGGTCAAGGGGCTTCGTCCTGTGTTCAAGAAGGACGGTACAGTGACAGCTGCTAATGCTAGTACTTTGAACGATGGTGCCTCTGCTTTGGTATTGATGTCTCGTGCAAAGGCTGATAGCTTAGGTATCAAGCCTTTGGCTCGTATTATCTCGTACGCTGACGCAGCTACGGCTCCTATTGATTTCACTATCGCCCCTTCCAAGGCTCTTCCTATTGCTCTTGAGAAGGCTGGATTAACTACCGATGATATCAGTAAGTTCGAGTTAAACGAGGCGTTCAGTGTCGTTGCTCGTGTCAATGAAAAGATCATGAAGCTCGATCCTAGCAAGGTCAATGTCTTGGGTGGCGCTGTTGCTCTTGGACATCCCATCGGATCCTCTGGGTCTCGTATCATCGTCACTTTGACTCATTTGTTGAAGGCTGGTGAGTTTGGTGCTGCTTCAGTATGTAACGGTGGTGGATGTGCTTCTGCTATTGTTATTCAAGCAGAGTAAAATAATTTATAGATAAAAAATAAACAAAATGATACTATAGATATAAAAAAAAAAAGTGTTTCATCCCACTCCGTATTTTATTTCGAATATGTATTTTTGGAAATAGTGTGTTTGGGGTCTATTATGAGGCGGGGGTTGCTAGAATGCGCACTCATAATTGTTATTCTTGTAAACGCATAGTACGTCAAAGCTAGTTTGGCCCGCCTTAACATGCTATTCAAATATAGAACTAGCTTGGCCCACCAGGTACAGAAGAGCTGTGCCGATAACTAAGAGAAAACCAAACATTGAATTCTTTCATTCGGTCTAGAAAGGGTATTTTTTGAATAGATTTAAAATGAAGGATCTTCATATTAAGCCGTCAGCTTGGATGGTGGTGGTGGTGGTGGGATCTCTGTCTTGCCGTCTCTAAATGCAACCCAGGTGCCTCTGGTCCACGTCTTTTTATCTGCCTTCAATGGCTTTCCTTCAAAGCCTTATTATATTTCTCGCTTTTAACAGACCTCTTGCTGTTTTCAACAGCGCTCTTTTGTTGCACATACTTGTTTTTGATCTCAATGACGGTTGTCTAAACAAAATAAGAAGAAATAGTTAGCTTGCGTTTTTTATTATTATTATCGCTTTTAGCAAGTAGCTTACTTTGAAGGATAACAAATTCAGCGCGATATCTAGCATCCTATCCATTTAAGACAGCGAGTCGAGAATGCTACCATGGTAGTGATATGTTAAAAAGAAGACAGTAAGGTTCTTTGAAAGTCTTTACAAAATGAAAGATGTTGATTTTATTATTTGAAATGAAGTAGTTTTTTATTAAAAGAAATGGTTCAAATGATATTCGTGATCTGCCCCTCGACACCAGCAATCTGCATGCAGTATCCTGCTATACCTCTTTTATCTCTGGTCTTCAAACCAGGGCGCCTATAAAATTGATCGGCTATAGTTTTTCTTTCCCGCAGTACTTTAGAGTGATCACCAAAGAATTTATCCTCATGGCTGTTTCTTGCAAACTCTACGCAGATTCTCAGGTCAACCTTATCGCCAATAACTAAGCCACTGTCTTTCTGGCTTGCTTTTTTATGAATCTTTTGATACGAATTCGCCCCTATATATAAAATAAAAAAATGTTAGGCGAATGTTAACTACTCTACTTGTAAAAATTCTTACCACTTGCAGAACAAGTCATTTTCACTGTCTTCGAAAAAAGACTGGAATATTTTTGACCATATATTGATCACGTAATCGGCTTCCGTGAACTCGGTGCTGTCAAGGCTGTTCAGTATTTTTCTTTCTTTATGTAAAACCTTTAACCTTAAAAAAAAGAGGTTTATTAGTTATAGAAACAAGCCGTAAAAGGGGGTCAGTTACGAATATTTGAAAAAGGTACAAACCGCAATTCTAATATCAGAAATTGACTCCCCCTTAATAAGTATATTACGTTTGTAGATACTTACAAACTGGCATACGTTTCGAAAAACGATTCATTTTCCGCGAATGCATATTCTGCTTGGTTGGTGAGAGCTTGCACATACGCTTTTTTTTAAGTCGTTAATGGCAAGGTTCTCAATGATTTTTGCTTTTTGTTGTATTTCGCTGTCTAAAGAGTCCCAGCTCTTTTGTTTGCTCCATTTTTTACTTGGGTCTGACCACTCCTCTTTCGTAAATAGCTGCCGTTGTTTGTAAGGTCTAGAATACTATTAAAACCGTTGCTCACGGAACACTTTTCAACATTATTCAACTTATTGTACTATCTTCCGAAGTACAAATTTTGAGCTACTGCCAGATATGTAGCAAACGATAGTATAAATGGGTACTAAAGGAGAAATCATTGGCCACAGGTCCGATTAAGTATTTACTTTTTTTTTTTTTTTTACTTTACCTTTAAGGATAGACATTATTATAAGAGGAACTGCACAAAAACAAAAAAACAAAGCAAAAACGAAAACAAAGGTAAAAGCCAAAGTAAAGAAAAAGAAGGAATTTAAATGAGGGATTGATAAAATAGGTTTATTTGCTCATCATGGCGCAATAAATACTTGCATTTGTTTCATATGTACATTAACAAAAAAAAAATAGTTTTGACTAAAAAAACGTGTTAAGAAAAAAGCTACGGAAGTACGTTACTTTTTTTACTTTGCTTTTTTTTTTGTTGTTGCGTACTTAATATATAGCGGTATTGTCTAAATATAAGTTATATTAATGACTTAGATAAAGGGCATAACTGTATAAATACGGAAAGGGAACGTACGCCTAATTTGTACTACTTTCCCTTTCGTTTGTTTACTCTGCATATGAAAGGACCTTTAAAAAAAAGGCTACCGGACTTTTTTTTTCGTTGTTTCGAGCCGGAAGGGAGTATTTGCGAAAAATATCAACTCCACCGTGAACGAGGGAGTATATGGAAAGAAATTACAGCTGGCCCAAGTAGAGTCCCTCCTATTCACATACATCGCCTGCCGAAATGGTAAGAAATGTTAAAATAAAGAGGAAGATACAGATAATCAAACGAGAAAAAGAGGGATTAGATTCATGGATAGATGGATGAAACTTTTTGGATTAGAAAAAGAAAAAAGAGATACGGGGAAAAATTGTCGATTGTAAAATAGAATGCTGACATGTGTGTTTTTATTGTAGCCTTCTCAAAAGACTTTCATCACCAAGGTTAAGCTTGGCAAGGCCAAGAAGCAAAACCGTCCTTTGCCCCATTGGTTCCGTCTTAAGACTGACACCAAGATCCGGTAAGACTTTTTTTTTTTTTTTTGTTCGAGAAACAATAGGTTTACTTATTATTATTTTTTGAAAATAGTTGGAACGCTAAGAGACGTAACTGGCGTCACACCAAGTTGAACATCTAAAGCAACCTCTTTTTTTTTCACTTCTTTTTGTGTCAAGCAAAGAAGTCGTATTTTATTCTCTCTGAACTCAAGATAACGATAAAATAGTAAATAAAAAAAAAAGGATGATATTCAACAGAACCCTATAAAAGCAACATGTTTTTTTCAAAATTGACAAGCGGTTATACAAAGGGAAAAAGGAACTGTGTGTGTTTTAATATTAAGGTAGATTCAATGAGACGATCTTTCCGAGTATATATGTGTTTATAAAATTTTGTTTTTGATGGTTTACTTTGGGATGACGCATAAAAAAAAAAAAAAAAACTTCAAAAATACGTCACTAAGCATAATACTTTTTTTTCTCTTTTTCTCTCTTTCGTTTTTTATATTTTTTCGGGTATGAGTGAAGTTCCTGTAGGTTGGTTTTATATACAGTGTCCTAGTCGACAAGACCATGTATTGACAGTTTCAAGCAGGTCTATGAAGGTAAACAAACGACAAAACAACAAAATAAAATAAACTCATGTTATGCATAATAAGTCATCCATCAGAGTAGAATTACGTCCAAAGAAAGGAGTAACAAATAATCACCAGTTATGGTGTTACAATCAAGGTTACTTTGTGAATAAACATTCTGGATGCGGTAAAGTACCTTTACAACAAAAAAAAAACAGGTTTTTTTTTTTTTTTAACAGTGTAAAGTATAGTGTTGGGTGTTGAAAAAGATAAATTAAAAGGACAATTTATCTTTCAGTCAAAGAAAAGCGAGGATACCAAGAAACAACAAGTTTGGAAGTATGATGAGGAAAAGAGGTTGGTGTTAACTGATGATGATACGTCTTATGCTCTTGTAAGTTTTGTTGATGTATAAAATGGTTGTTTTTCTTTTTTTTAATTCGTTTTGTGTGTAGAATGGTTTGGCTGTACCGAAATTAGATTTGATGGAAAATGGGTGCTCTTGGGTGTTATCCCCCTCAGTAAAATAAAAAGTTTATATTTCTTTTACAGTTGAACATGATCGGAGAGGATGACTTATGACATAAGGGGGTGATACGCGTGATATGTGTGTGTGTGTTGTACCTTTTTTAATACAAAAGCAAACGCGTCCTCCTGAGAGAAATGCGTACCTTTTTTTTTTACTACGTTACTTTTTTTCTTTTGTAGTAGCTATTTTTGGAAAGTGCTTTTTTTTTTTTTTTTTCATTTGACGTTAGCTTTTTTCGATCCGCCTAAAAGCTTTTTTTGTAAATATTTGCAATAAGCTTTTTTTACGCCCAAAATCTAGACTTAATGGTAGCAAGGGTTTCAAATGAATAAAAACCCCGTTCTTTTTAAAAAAAAGCCAGTTTTTATTACTTTTGGGAAAATGATTGTATTGATCCCTGATTGTAATAAAAGCCTGCTTTTTTAACTCCTGCTGGGAGAAGAAGAAAAAAAGGCGCGCGTGAAATAGCTTGTAATTTACAAGTTTTTGATATGAGGTATTTTTATTTTTATTTTTTTTAAATAGATAACTGGGGGGCAGGCGGATGTGTGATCACCAGATAAAAAAGATATATAAAAAAATTCCCAAATAGAGAATATTGTGTGTGTGTGTGATTTATCTAAAGGACACTAAATAAAAAAATCCTTCTTTCTTTTCTTTCCTTTTCTTTTTTAAAACAATTTTTCTTTTTATTATTATGAAAGCATCAGTTATTGGAATAAGTTTATTATTATTACTCTTATTATCAATACAAAAACCATGTCAAGCAACTATTACAGTGATTGTAAGTACTTTTTTTTAAAAACCAAAAACCAAAAAAAAGTAACACTTTAAAAGGAAACGAATGATACGCTTGTTGATCGTATAGCGGCATTTGGGCCACGCATTGATACGGAAGTTGGACTAAGTGGCAACTTGTTATCGCCTATGGATATATTTGGGTGCAAAGTGATCGAATCGCCGCCGTCGATAAAAGACTGGATTGCACTTGTGGAAAGAGGCCAGTGTTCTTTTTTGCAAAAGGTCAAGTCAATGCAAGACAGTGGAGCTGTTGCGGTGGTTGTAGGAGATAAGCATTTTAATGGCTGGGTAACAATGTACGCACCAGGTAAAAATAAAACGTATAACAAAAAAAAAAAAAAAATGATACTAAAAAGAAAAGTATTTAAACAGGTGATACATCTGAAATTCATGTACCCAGTGTTTTCGTAGCACAACATCAATATAAAGCACTTTTACAATTATTTGAAAAAAATAACACCGTGCCCGTACCCGTAACATTATCAGGAGATGATTTATTAACATGGTAAGTTTTTAATCATAATAATAATGATAACAATAATTAAAAATATGTAAATGTTAGGCCACTTTTAGATATGCTGTTGGTAGTTGTGTTATCACCTGCAGTGATGATGCTATTCATCTACCTGACATGGCAATTAAGACAACGTCAACGCCGAAAGAACGATATTGCACCTACGAACTTTGTAGCCAAGTTGCCAACGTACGTGTTTCGACGAGAAAAGATTGTGGATGTGGAGCATACGGAATGTGCGATTTGTTTAGAAGATTATAAGGAAGGTGAGCATCTAAGAACCCTACCTTGTAAGCATGAATTTCATAAAGCCTGTGTTGATATTTGGCTTACCACCCGCAAGAAGTTTGTAAGTTAAAAAAAGTTTGTTAGTAAATAACGGTATTTATAAATTGTTTTGTGTAGTGCCCAATTTGTAAATTTGATATTTGTCACAAAGTCGAATCACCTAAATCAAATATACCCCCAAGTGAACGTACTCCACTTTTAAATGCATAAGTAAATATATCATACATCCCCCCCCTTTTTTTTTCTTTCTGTTGTACACACACATACAAATAAAACCTTTTTTTTTTTTTTTGGTGCTACGCTCGGATTTTAACAGAATTTTAAACAAAAAGAAATGTATATAATTAATAGTTTTTTTTTTGTTGTTGTTTTATTTTAAAGAAAATAAACAATAGTTAATATATGTACATTTACACAAGGGAAAAAGAAACATAGGAGAGAAAAAAAAAAAGGGGGGGGGGGAGGGAAGAAAAGGAATGATTTGTTATTGTTACACCTTAAAATAGTTTATTTACTTTCTGGAAGTAAATTTTTATACCTTCATACTCAAGTATTCGGTTTCTAATTCTTCATCTTCCAGTGAAGAAATGTTATGTATGTTGTGAAGTGTGCTTGGTCTAACCGCTCTTCTTTTTGATAAGGGTTCAGTTCTTAATGCAGTTGGGTCTGCGGTTCTTTTTCTTAAATTACGTTTTGTTCTAACATTTCCGTCGTCGTTGTCTTTTACTTTTAATTAGTATATTTTGTAGCAGTATAAATAAAGTTATTGTTTTACCGTTGTGCTCGTCTTTGTCGTCTTTGATTTGTCTTCTTCGGTCTTCAATAGAGGCAATCAAAGTCTCTTGTAAATGCCTTCTTTCGATTTCGTACTCGTCTTCTATCGCATTGAGGTCTTGGTCAAAGTAGGATTCAATAAATGAGATTTGGTACTTCATAAAGCGTTCTGCGTCGGTAATTGTCTTTTCTCGTTTGAATTCATAGTCAGCAATCATCTCTTTGAAAGCCGAATGGGTTCCTTAAATAAAAAAATAAAAAGTTTTATATTTTTTTGGTTTCAACAACCGATTTTTTTTTTTTTTTTTTTTTTTTGTACCTTTTTGAATGTTTAATAATTCATTTCGAAGATTTGTTAACTTTTCTTGATATATTCTACACACACAAAAAAAAGTTTTTATATACAAGTGAGTAAAAAAAAGTTAAGGTGTGGTGTGGGTTCAAGCGCGAAATTATTATTTTTGGGTAAAAATATAAATAACGCACGTGCCATAATGACTTACTCGTCAGCTTGTTCCCAAAACTCATTATCCATCCAAGTCATCAGATCATTGTATTCTTTTACTTCTTGCTTTGCAGTTACTTTTGTATCTATTGCTACTTACACAATTGTAAGAATAAAAATAAAAATTTAAAATAGTAATAATTTACCGTGCCATTTATGTTCCTCTTCTTCTTCTTCTTCCTCTTCCTCGTCTTCTTGTTCGTCCTCAAGTCGATGATAAAAGGGAGTATGGTTATTTACGGGAGGTTGTTGTTGTGGAGGAGCATGAACATGAGGAGGAGGAGGAGGAGGAGGGACAGGACGGTACCATGGAGAATCCTTTGTTTTCTTATCTAAAATGGGAGTAAAACCTTTTGGTTTATTATATAAATATGCAGGTTGTTGTTGTGGTGGTGGTAACTGTTGAATGACATTATGAGATGGTGGTAGAGGAGGAGAAGGTTGTCGCGAATAATAAGGTAAAGTAGAACTAGTATAATTATTACGATAATAACCATCACCTGTTGACATGGAGGAAGAAGCATGACCAAAGCTAAAAGGTTTACTACTGTGTAATAAAGGAGCCAAAGCACTTGCACTATTACTGGTGGTAGTAGGTTGCGGTGGTGGTGGTGGTGTAGGTAAGGTATGAGAGTCTGCTCCTGCTTGAGCTACAATAAATCCAAATTGTGGTAACATCATTATCCGGCCGAATAAGAAACTTTTTTTTTTATTATTACTGGAAAAAAAAAAGAGAAAGAGAGAGAGAAAAAAAAAGGGGTGGGGAGGTTGAAATAAAATAAAAAATAGTATTTAAGCGTTTATGTGCCTACTCAAAAAAAAAAACGATTAAAGAGAAGATCGGGAGTATAAAAAAAAAAAAAAATAGATGGTCACACAACAACAACAAAAAAAAAAAGGTTATTTATTTAACTTTGTGGTTACAGACAAAGGCAAAGTACCAACATTTGATTGTCTCCAACTGAGCGGTCTTGTGGTACCGAGGGCAGCGGATTCATTATAATCGGGAGTGGTAAGGTACACGACACTTGCTCTGCTGCTATCGGATAAGAGTTCACCAGTACTGACTAACCTAGAGGTAGAGTCATTCCCTTGCTGCATCTGGTATCGCTTATAGAACTCATCATTATCACCAAAGAACTTTGCAGATTTTTCATGCTCTTTACGGGATTGGTATCTATGCAGGATCCAGAGCACTCCTAAAATAAACAGCACAAATACAAATATAGAGCATCCTAAAACCGCCCATAACCAGTTGGCAATCGTGTGAAAGACGTCGGGTCCGTTCATACAGTAGCCGTCGTCGGAGCAGGTGCCTGATAGGCATTCACGGTCTTGCCAGCATACCTTGTCTAGTGGCTTTGAGCCTACGCATATTTGTGTTTCGTCGTTGCAGTATGTGCCTTCAGTACAGTTGTCTCGGATAATCGTTTGTTGAAGTGCAAATCCTTTTGCGTCGTATGAAGTGTAATCGGTTCTACAGGGTAAAATAGTCAGTTTTTTTTTTTTTTTTTTTTTATTTATTTAAAATGTATTGTTGTTTTACCTGTCTGAGCCACAATTACCTCCCAATGGCGATCCTTTAACGTAACAGGTTGAATTTAAACAAATTGATTCTTTACCTGAACATTCATCATCTCTTTGCTATAAAAAAACTTGTTATTATGTGTGTGTGAGCACTGATGATTTGCTATTACCAGTTCACATCGATCTCCAATAGCAGCTAGTGGTGTACATTGTGATCCATTATCAGGGCAATACATCTGATTGTTACATCGTTCTGGAAGTTTATGTGCAGCTATATCCCAACTATAAAAAAAAAAAATGATTTAGTTTTTGTACTATAAAAAAAAAATTGCTTTTTATTTTTTTTTACCCTTGGATAAAATCAGTGTTGGAACATGCCTTGTAGTTACATGTGTTGTTCCTTGATGAATCACAGAAAAAGTAAACGTTTTCACATGAATCATCGTATTGCCAAGTTGCACTAAAACAAGAGGAGGAGTATAAGGGAAAACAATTCTTTAAAGAAAAGATCTTTTTTTGTCTTACGAGTATCGAGCACTGGAATCACATAATTCACCAATCTTTAAACCAAATATTGAGGGTACTAAAATACTCAGTATTATTAAACAAATCATTTTTTTAAATATACAAAAAAGAAAAAAAGGAAAAAAAGTAACAAAATAGGAGGTATAAACATTTATAACGATTCAGGAACCCCACACACACACATACACCCTTCTTTTTTGGATCAACCCTTTTATCTCATTTATAAAAATAGATGATGCAGCTTGTTGTTCTCTCTGCTGTACAATACGTTGAAAGCAACGTTGTATATCCGTTTGTATCATGTGTAGTCTGTTCGGGATTTTCATTGGTCAGTAACTGAAGGGGCCGCAACTTGAGATAAGGTTGGATTTCCTGCAGTTTTTGTGGAACTTGAGAAAAAAAAATATTTGCTTTTAAAAAAAAAGTGTAACTTCCCCATTGTACTTTGGCAGCGAGGCGCACCTGAAAGTACAGAGAAAAGTATTTACCGTGTGCGTCTGGACTATAATGAGACAAAAGCTTAAATTTAAGCAGGAAGATTTTTTATTTTTTTTCACCTGTAATTTAATGTGTTCTTAATAAAAAATACCTAGTTTAAAGAGGATTAAAAAGATGGACAGCTTTTAAAAAATAACAATTAAGCATGTGGCTGGCAAAAATGTCACAATGTTCTTTTTTGTTTCATTCTAATCCAGATGCACCTTAGATAGTATAAAGGCCTCAAACAATGACTTTTTTCTGTATATATTTTCCCTTTTTTTTTTTTTTTTTTGTCTCTTATGCAAAAAAAAAACGGAATTGTTGACCAAGAACCAGCTTGATATCATTGGGGTAAACTGAGTAAGATCGGTAACGGCCAAGTACTTGGATGCTTTCGGTGGCGATAACAACAGTAATCACCGCATTAATGAATTAACTAAACCATTGTCGAAGGTATTTTTATATCTGTTTAAATTTTTTATCAACTATATTTATCCATTGCTATTGTAGCTCAAAAACAAAAAGGTCTACAAAAAGGTTTTTGAAGGCCTTTTTTCTATTTTATTGATGTAAGCGTTGGTTTTTTTTTATAATGATATCCTGGAACTTACTTATTAAAAAAAAACTAGGGTTTACTTAATCATTGATATTACTGAATATCATCGAACATTGAGGATTTCTGAAGTGGTCTTCTCAAAAAGAATGTTCCATTTCGGAGCATCTTTTGCTGTCATCCAACAAGTATTTGCGGACTACCAGGCATTTCAAAGGGACAATGTATTATTGCGTGCTTTGAAACTATTCGACCCCCCTTACCAGCTTTCTTGAGGATGTTTCTTACAATGATTTCGTTGAACATCTCTGGTAACATCATCCTGCCTTAGACTCCTTATCTGCTGCTGCTGGTGTATTTCCTTGATATTGCCAAGCACATACACGCGGTACAGATTTACCTGTAAATAAATCTGTACCTGTCAAAAAATAAAGCCGGCAAAACAGACTATCAAAAAAGGTGTGAATATATAGTGTGTATATATCAATCTGGTTTCAAGGTGCCAAGCCATAGTTTGCCCTAAATCATGTCCCCAAAGAAAAGAAGAAAACACTGATGTAATAGCAGCTCTTGAAAAAGTCACAGATGAAAGACTTCTTCTTCAGGATGCTGCTGATCAAAGCTGAATGAGACAATTAAGAAGTCAGGTAAGCATGCAAGATTTTGACAATTTTTTTTTTATTGGAAGCAATTTAGGATAGTTGTCTCTGAGAAGGCTAAATGTATTCTACAGATTGCAGATGAAGAAGAAGGCATTGCTACACCAAAAGAGAGCAAACGACAGAGATACTATAGGCTGTAAGGCTGTTAGTTTTTTCCCTAAAAAAAAAAAAAATGTCGTTGGCAGGCATAAACCGCAAGTGCATCCAGGCCGAAGCCTAGATTGATTACAGTCAAGCTAGTCTGGCTCCAAACGGTTCCCTTTTAACAATTCATGTTTGTATTCATTACATTATAAATCTCTGATATAATTTACACAGTCTATGTGAAAACAACGTAAAATTAGTCTTAAAAAAACAAGGAAGATAATATAAAGAGGAAAAAGTTACAGCACGTTGGAGACAATAACATCAATAATGTAGTAAACAAGTTTGTAAGTCTTCAAGAAAATCATATATAAGCTCATGGGGTTAGATAAGCTAAAGTAAAAATAAAATTTATTAGGTAAAAGACAATAAAAGTTTTAAGGCTGCTCTTCAGGCATGTAAGCTGAAGCCGCAAACCGAGAGAAAGAAGAATTAGTTCTCTACTATTTAAATAAAATGTTCTATATTAATTTCAAAAAAGTGTTTAGATTGGGGTTCACAGTGTGTTCCAATTTAAGTTTGAGAAGTGTTCCAAATCAAGCTCAAATTATGTTCGAATCTAATTGGTTGAATGCTCCATTTTATTTTCGAGAAATGTACCACCAAAAATGTGCACGATTTGAGAGTGGAGGTACTGTAAGCCCTATACAAAAGTAAATTTTGTTTGTTTAACGTCCGATGTTGCACGAATGTAAATTGTGCCATCTACATTTTATAATAAAAAAAACGGGGATCAATGTCGTACAAACTGTCAAATTGTCAAAGTTTGTGAGATATTAAAAAAAAAAAAGCTTTGTGTAAATAAAAAAACTATATTTATTTTTTTATTACGTCTAAAATTATTCAGTTGGAAGGAGGGGTATATGTGCAATTTCTCAAGTCGTTTTTTTTTTTTACATGTTGGGCTTAAACTTGCCTTTGGTTTTATTACGGGGGTCGGGCATAGGTGCTTGTTGACTACGGGTGCTAGATGCTTCAGAGAGTGGAGACGGTGTGTTTGGATTCACATGTTTCAAAATCTGTAAAAGTCGATTGACTGGCGTGTTTGTCATGACAGTAGCAGGTTTCTTTGTATCAAGACTCTGTAAAAAGTTGGAATTCATTAATGTAGCTTCGTATAAATCATCAATGTTGTCTAACTCGGTAAAGTAATCTGGTGGTTGTTGTGTGTAGATTTTAGGTGAGCGGAAGGAAGGGGTCATGTCAGTTTCGTAAAAGTGAGGCATGTAGGATGACTCGCCTAGTTTGTCAAGGTAGTTCCAGCCATTGGACTGAAATGGGGTTGAGGGTTTGGTTGACATTTTGGTGTGTTTTTTTTGATGATTTTAAAAAAAAGGCCAAAAAAAAAAAAAGGTTTATATAATAAAGGAAAAAAAAGGAATTTTAAAACATGGGCTTCTTTGCTGACACACAATCAAAAAAGTCGATCTTTAACCGGATATTCCCGTCCCGAAGAACAAAACCCAGACTTGAACCAGTCATATTCTTTAATATACAACGATTTCTCGATAAAGCAAAAAACTTCAACAAGAGACGTCTTAATCCCCTTCGTCTAACGAAGATGAACCTATGGAATACCAGTCTACACCTATATTATTATCAACGTTTCTCTCATCCCAAATGGGTGATCCATCCCTCTGTCACTTCCACATTTATCCCTATTTTCCAGTTCTCTCATTGCTTCTCTAATTTTGATTGAATCCCTTCAAAGTCTTGCGCAAAAATAAGACCGGAACGCAAAATTTCCCTTATACACAAAAATAAATAAAAAATCTCATACTAAACTATACTCGAGATTTTGAAAACCTAATGCAGCGGATGACCTATACTTTATATTGGTCATTTGTAATTTAAATTTGCACTTTGTATTATGATAATGATTAGCACAACATCAAGCTGTACAATTTTCCCTACAACCTTTAACAAGTGAGTTGGCAAGCTTTTCTTTGGTTATATTAGATTAGAAACTGTACGTATGGAACTATACAAGGAATGCTTTATTTTTGTTCATAATTGTAATGGTATAAAGTAGTAAACAAAAAAAAAACTACACTGCTACATGGCTAAAGATTGTATGTAGCCTGTGTTTCAGTTTTTAAAAGAAATAAAAACAATCACGATGACTCATTATTAAAGAGTGAGCCATTGTGAGCCATCGTAACTTGTGATGCCAATATTCCCCTTCTTGGTCAACTGCCTTTTGTACTTCTTGCATTCTCAGAATGCCATCCTATTGTAAATTTTAGTTTCATTGCGAATATACTTGTGAATATTGGTAATACATACAAACAACGTGGCAAGAAGCTCCAAATACTGAGCAAACCCAATGCGATCATGGCAATTCGTTGGGATGCAGGCAGTACGTTTCTCGATAAACTTCCGTTTATCATTACTTTGAACAGTGCCATCTAGCACAATGTTACCTGTGTCTTGATTATGTGAACAAAGAAGACATTCAGTAGCTTGAATGATTCTAGTTTTTTTAAATAAGAATACAGTAAGTTCCAGGGTATCATTTATAAAAAAAAAACGCCTACATCGATAATAGAAAAAGGCTTCAATAGCCTTTTTGTAGACCTTTTTCTTCTACATGGGCGTGTGTTTGAGGGTAGTCAATTGAACAAACATCCTGCAATAATTATACACCTTTGTCTATCAAAGAGAGGGCCTGAACATGGCAAGTTAATCCCATCATCTGCACGATGATGGGAACCCTGACATCTTTTACTTTTTTTGATTTTGTAACGTAGGGTATAGCCTTCAACACACTGTCAAGATGGTATTTGGTGACGAGAACAAGCTCCAGTTTATCATTAAGAGCTCCGACTCAGTGGTGAATGTGTGTTTGCCGAGCTCAGCAGTGGCAACATCATGCCTCTCTTTCTTCAGTGTTTACTATGATTTTCAAATCCAACTTGAAGTCTAGGGAGGCTCGGGTACAACCAGCGGCCTTTTGTCTCGCCCCATGTTAAGAATATTAGATTATTTTCTTCATCGTATTACTTTAAAGAGCCTTACCATTAAAGAAACACGTCTTTTTGTTTTTACCGAAAAACGGTTCAAGAGCATCCGTCAACTTGGCTAGAGGGGCGGAGTGAAGATCATAAGTAATCTTCAGCTTTCAGATTCAACGTGTTCGAGGAGGAGAATGGTGTTTCACACCACTTAAACTCCTTGAAGTACCAAGAAAATAGGTCGCGAATGTTTACAAAGACACAACATATACTAGCTGGGTTCGTAGTTCGTGGTTTCCCCCCCCCCCTCCTCCAAAGAAAGACCAGAGTTATGATGGTGCTTGGCACAAATTTCTTTTCTCGCCTCATCCTCCGTCTCTCTTATAAAGACACTTTTTAATTATTGTTATTTTCGACACATTAGTTAAATTAGTAAATCCTTTTTTTTTTATAAAAAAAAAGCCAATAAACTCATCAATAATATTAGCTACGTCCAGAGTTGCTGCTCAAAGCCTCACTACTTTTTAGTAAGCAGGTTCATAATAAAGTGATAAAACGATTAAACACTAGATAAACAAAAATACTCTATCAAGGGCGTAAAAAAAATCTTTTTTTTTTTCTCCTTTGAAAAAAAGAAACGAAACTTTCTTTCTTTGTCGTCTTCGATAAAAAAAAACATACACACTTGTAACTCGATCAAGGATGTCAGACGTTAAACATAAAGAATGTAAGTGAATTTCTATTATTATTTTTATTACGATTAACATTTCAACATGCAGTAATTTATAGGTCGCTCATGGAGTTAAAGGACTCGAACAATGTAGTGCGTTGGTCAGATATCGTTACTGCATGTAGAGCTGATATTGTTCAAGATTTTGCAACTTATTCAACTGATACCACATGCAACTTGAAAGGTGTTTGGAAATATCGTATAAAGCTGTAGCCGACGAGTCCAATATAACTGTAAAAACAAATAATGATAACTAGCATATCATTGAAAATATTATTAGCTTAAAAGAAGATGTAGCACCAGAATCTTCATTTACAAAAAATTCGCTGCTTGACCCATACGATCAGTCTAGTGAAAGGGGCTCAAGTAATACATATAAATCAAGTAATACAGATGAGTCCAGTAATACAGATAAATTCAGTAAATCAAGTCGTTTAGGGTACAAATTAACGAGTACCGATAAAGCGAATATTACAAACTTGTATACCTCACTTGAAAGAGATAGGATGTGGAAGCTATCTACAGGGCGATACGTAGAAGATGTGATAAACCTGTTTAATCTTAAACTGGGCTATGAACAGTAAGTAACATGTTAAGCGTCGTATATAAATGTAATTAAATGAAATTTTTATGTATTAGCCCTTCCTGTTCTCTTATCTTAGACTTGGATGACCAAAATTGGATAAATGTCTTTTCTAGGGAAGAATTAGATGAGGTTAAGAAAAAATGCGTTGAGAAGAATATGAACCTTCAATTTCCCAAAAAAAAAATACAAGACTTTCTGGATGAAATACCTAAAACTACAGATGTACTTGAAGTTTTCAACCATATCAACAATATAGTCATTGATCCAGCGACTGACCAAGGTCTTTATTGGTTAAAAATGACTATTCAACAGGCTGCTGATGACTTGCGCTTACTAGGAATTCCTCGTTGAAGAGCAATAATTACAATGCAGATTTGTTCGTTACCAGCTATTTGCCTGTCACAGATCACGATGGTGGCAATTGGATAAACGTAGGATATGTTTGGAAATCTCCGGGAAACGAAAGCGTGGCGACACGACAAGCATTCCTCAAGGCAATGATAAAGAAGCTGAGGAACCGATGCCTCTGTCGTTATATATTTGCCTCTACTAGCTCAACATCATCTTCACCGATCTTGGAAAGAGATTTCTCGGTAGACGACAATACTAACAGCAACAGCATCAAAGCAGCCAGATTGGCTTATTGCGATGGAGATACTCAACAAATGATCGACTTCATTGGGCACTCTATCAAAAAGATCCGGCTTTGATTGCTTTCTTTATTATAGGTGTGAATCACCATTTTTATCATCACACACGTTGAACCAGCAAGGTTCCGACTACGACTACCGCTCTGGTCCGCCTAACAAGCTTATTGTTGCACTTGGAGTTTTTAAAACATTGAACAGCGTGGAACATATAATTGTCAAAGCTTCCAGGTAAGATTTATTAACTCAATCTCAGATATCTTCATTCTTAGTGATGTATACATTTTATAGTGGCATTTTACGGGAGAACACAACGCACACAAAAGAAGATTCACTTAAGGTATTAGAATGTAGTATGTCTGCTCTGAGAAAGGAAGCTTGTCATTATAAGAATGCTTCATTAGAAAACTTTCGATAACTCAAAGTATGTTCTGTTCTTGTTGTAACAACACAAGTTACACTATGTGAAATATCTTGCATTTTTACAAAAAAAAAAAAAATTGTTTTCTATCATTATTATGTTAAATCCAATTATCTTTCGTTACAACCACAAGAAAATTTTATTAATGGCAAAAGAAAATAAAAAAATTGAATGTTTACAAATAAAATATATATATATACGTGTATATCCTCTTTTTGTCCTAGTAATAGCATTCAAATTGATAGTATTTTACTCTTACTGCCACCAAACTCGAAATCTTTATTGTAAGTTATTTATCAGGGTCACCACCCTTTTCTTTCCCTTCTTTTTCTTGATGGTATTTTTTAAACTCGTTGTGTTTGTTTCCGCTATTCGGTATCTGTAACCAATGCTTGTTATCCTTATGTCTCGGTTGGACACCTCCGGTATCGATTGGTTTAGGATCGACCGTACTGCTTGAAGAGTTTCGAGAAGTTGTAACACCAGGTAGGGCGGGGTCAGCGGGAACCGGGTTAGAAGCAAAACCAGCATCACCAGTTTTGCGGCGAACTAGCGTAATATCCTTTTTTGTAACACAACCGGTAAAAACCTGGCATTGTTCGCCACCAGCTGATTGATAATCAAATATTTGAACACCATCGTCGGTTGATTCGTAGCTATCGGCAATTACTTGTCCGGCAAATGATCCAGTGGCATTATCGATAATATGCGCTATAATTAAATATTAATTTCCCTTTTTTCATTTACAACAAATGAAATTTATTTTTACCTTGTGGTGCTAATATCATTCCGTTTAAAGAATCTTCTGAACTACGTTTAATTCTAAACTTTCCATTAGCTTCAAATTTACCACTACGATTTACCGCATAAAAATTGTAAATTGTGTTACACGCATTTAATCCAATACTAGGATTTTTCGTTTGAATGTCAAATGTTTCACCTTCCAATACAGGAACCTGGAGAAGAGTATTATAATAATATTAGATGAACGTTTTCCATCCCCCTTCAATAATAATAAAAAATAATTACATTAAATATCACTAAATTATCGTTAGGGTAAATTTGTTCAACCGGCCCAGTCCAACGACTAGTTCTTCCCAAGAACATTGCATGTCCATCTGATAAAGTTTGAGCTGGTGTCTCACACTCTTTGTTCTCCTTACATGCAAAATAATTTTTCGCTTGATAAGGGCCAGCACCACATTTTGCTGGCATAGTAAACACATTATAGGGCTGTTTAACAGAGATACCTTCTGCTACAAGTTTGACAATAATTCCCATCCTATCTATACTCCAATTAGGTAACATATCAGCAAGGTGACGAGACATTGATATAGCATTGGACTTGGCCAAGTCAAAGTCGTATCTTGTATCGGCTGTAGTTACGGAACATTTATCTAATGGAGTCGTAATATTACTATTCTCTACTTGTATACGAGCGAGCCCATTTACAGTAATGGAAGAATTGGTAGCTCCTTTTAAAATAAGTCCGTGCTGACTTGATTCAGACGTGCATGAAAGTTGGTTACGTTGGTTGAGGAAAGCATTGTCTGCAATAAACGATCCGCCAATAGACAAAGGTCCTTGAGACCTAAAATCTCTACCAGTTTTAAAATCGTTAAAAAATATACCATTAAATTGAGTCAACTAAGAAGAGCTTTAGTGTGTATACATTTATTTTTTTTAGAAAAAAAAAAAAGTTACCATTTCACTGTCGACAAAAAATGAATTTAACAAGTCACACGCATCTTTTACAGAATTGAGTTGTTCATTAGGTACTGCATTTACACGTGCAGCCCATGCACTTAATATCAATGCTACATGTATTAATTGTTTCATTTAACGTATTTTAAATAGTTATAAAAAAGGATGAAAAAGAAAAATTACGAAAAAAAAAAACTTCGATATTTTGTTTACAATGTTCAAATATGTTTCCTTGCATTCCAGGATATTTAAGAAAAACTCATTTTTTACGACATAGTGTTACTCACTTGATAAAATACCTCTATTGAGTATATATAGAACGGACTCTTTGTATCTAGATAAAAAAAAAATCTCTTTCCGCTGTTTAGCATAATATCGCCTTTTCAGCCTGTAAAACCTTTCTTTTTTAATCCAAAACGAGAAGTTCTTGGTAATAAATAAGTTTACTAAATATCCTAGGCGTGCTAGAGAAAAGCGCTTTTTAAAGAAATTCCAACAGATGAATAATTGTTTACCTTGACGGAACATCACTCTCATTTCGATTAAGAAGAGTGTATATTAAAATCCAGTTATTTCAAGCTTTTTTTTTATTACTATTAAAATATCTATTACTTTTCTTTCATTGTTTTACTAAGTTTAGCCTTTTATGTTTGTATATAACGTAGAACTTCATTTATATCACTGGTTTTTTTGTTCATCTTTCAAAAGTTTTCACACCTTTTTCTTATCAATGTTTTTTTTTTACTTTTAAAATATTATCATCAATAGCTTAAAAATGTTCTTAGTACAGCTTTTTTGTCTTGTATGACACAAGTGCAGAACAATCAAAATGATTAAATAGATTACATGAGTAAAAGTGGCCCCATTTTATCAGCCCAAGGCGTATTTATTTGTTTTTTTAGAATAGTTGGCACAAGGCCACGAGATCTGCCAAATTACTATGGAACTCCCAGGCCATTCTGATGCGTTGTGATTGGGAATTACTATTTATATTTTAATTAGACAAGTCTTGATGTGATGCACCAAGTCCACACAACCCAAAAATAAAATGAAATGACGTCAACTTAGGAGGCCCTTTTATTCTCTGTATGATTGTTATTTTTTATTTCTTCTTCTTTTAGCCCTCTAAACAACTACCCGTTACCTCTGTCGCAAGTGCTGCGCTTTCCTTTACTGGGTCTGGTACCGCTTGCATATACAAGTAACGCCGTTGTTAATGTGGAGAAAGATAATACCATTACCTCTGTCTTGATGCCCCTATATGACACATCATACCGTACAAGTAATGCCTTTATCTGGTTGATTGAGCCTTTTTTTTAAAATAAATAATGAAAATGAAAAAATACCATGCAAGAGTTTGACAGATTACTAAACGTTTGGTATGCTATACATAATATGTGATGGGAAAATAATCCACTTCTCTTTTTTTCAAAAGCAATAGGAATCATAAGACAACTCATTATTATGCTGAACATATAATTATAACCTTTATTTATAATTGTTATTTAAATAATGACCAGACCGTATGATTACTTTTTCTGGAAACAAGGGGGTAAATAAGGGAGTAAATTGAAAAAAAGAAAAGAGGGGTCTGCTGCGTTTTCAACAAGATGATTATATTTCCTTTTCTTTCTTTCCCCAATTTCTAAATTAATAGTAAATATATTTTCTTTTCCTCTATCGCATTATTTAAAGGTATTCACTCAATGTTATAATGTTTGAAATACAATATCATAAATGACGATATTAATAATTAAGTGAAAATCTACCTTCCCCCATACTCTCCTGAGCTCAACCCAATTGAGAATTTTTGGTCAATTGTCAAAAATAAGGTCAAACGAAGCTCGTTTAAAGATGCTGAAGATCTAGCTACTCGAATTGCCGAAGCTTGTAATAACGTCCCTCCAAAGCATTTGCGAGCATTTGCTCAACATTCCGTTAATTGTTTTGAGTTTTGCTTACGTGGTGAAGCTTTATAGCTTTACGCTTTTAAAATAACAAAACGAACTTTAATGAAAAAAACCGTATATTGAAAAAAAAAAATGACGCCCTTTGAGCTGTGAAAAACCGCCCTTTGGTAAAAAAAAAACCGTCCTTTGGAAATTGAAAAGCCGCCCAATGAAATCATATACGACCCGCCCTTTGGCGTTGGAACGACTGTACTAACAATTCGGCTTAAACAAAAAAGTACATCCGTTAGTTTTATAACGTGTCTTATGTATGTTCTCCATCAGTCTCTGTATTTTTTTTTTAAAAAAAAACAATTAAGTAATTATATACTACACTTAGATTAAGATAATGTCGACTTACTTTTTTCCCGTGTACTACGGCTATCGACCACCTTTATCTTGACCTAACGGGAAATTCTTAATGCACGGTCAATTCACAGGGTCTATCCAAAAAAAAAAAGGTGCGACCTTGGAGTACACACTCCCGTTTTTCTTTCGCTTGAATCAAATAACGTACGGTTTTGATTTCCTTTTACAGAATCCTAATTAGGACTGAATAACCGTCATAAAAGAGTTGGCTGTTCAAAACTCTCGTCTTAAACTGCTCAAGTGAAAGAAAAAAAGAAATGACTAGTAGAGAGGTCGCTGACTCCGTGAGTACTGTAATTGGCATTATTCCCAAAAATGCCGTTTAATGCCGAAAAAAAAATCATCCACGGTATTTAAAATCAATACTTATAAAACGTGGTTAAGGCACAAATAACGTTAAATGACTTGAACATCCCGGGAGAGAGAAAACACTGTGGGAGTTTCGAAATAATTACGAAATGTCAAAAGGTTTGTTTGGACAAATACAGAATTGCTAAGCTATTTTTTAATCTAAGAAGTGGCACTTTTTTTTTTTAAACAATAAGATTATAAGATTCTATTTACTGTCACAAGAATTATCAAAAGATCACGAATTATAAATAAATCGTTTTAAAGAATATACAGAAAAGAAAACAAGGTACGCTATATCATTGGTGTAATTTTTTTTAAAAAAAAGAGGTCATTTCACGGGAAAATTAGGTTAGTTTCTATGCTGACCTTCAACCGAAAAAAAAAAAAAAAAAAAAAAAAAGTACAGAGAGAAAATAGGTTTTATTTGTAAAAGAAAAAAAGGGAGAGGAACAGCTTAATTAAAAAAAAAGAGAAGGATGTTCAGTGTGTAATCTATATGTAAGAAGCCAGAAAAATATGTATAATGGAGTAATTTAGCAAAAAAAAAAAAAAAAAAGGGTAATTCTATCATTCACAACTCCTCATTTAGGGATATAAAAGGGGAATGATAGTTTCGTATAATACTAGCATAATGTTGTCTCTGAGTGATCAGGAACATTGCCAGCGGAATAATTTACAAAGGTATATTTAGGAACGTAATTATAAATAGGGTAAGAGTCAGCCGAATAAGGATCGCAACTAATAAATCTATTTAACTCGTACGATGTTTCATCGTTGAATTCATCTTCATTATCTTCACTGTCATCCGTAGTTAAATCTTCTTCATACTCTTGATAATAGTGTTGAGCAGAAGTTTCCTTTACCACATTCAAGATTCGATTGACTTTGGTATTATTGTGGTCTGGTTCTTCTAAAGAGGGTTGATCGTCTGACTCAAGCGACTGAAGCCAGCTCTCTACCGAATCAATATCAATGTCTCCTTCGTTTTGAATAAATGCTGCCGCTGTAAATCCAACCATACAACGCGCCGTAGCATTATTTTCAATTATGTGCTTGTAATTCTCAACAATTTGATTGAACCGTTCAAACGCATTAGTAGTGTTAATATTTGAGGAATTTTCAACGGGAAGAATATAAGGCATAGAGAAAAAGTTTTTTTTTTAACTGTGTATAAAAAAAATAGAGGAAAAAAAAAGAATGTAGAGAAAAAAGATATAAAAAAAACCGAAAAAAACCCTCTTTTATAGTAAATTCAGAATTGTCATAAAAGGTAAAAAAAATATGAGAAACTCGGGACCCAATAAAATGCCTTAGAAAAACGACGCTATAAAATAAAGATACAGTCAACGAAAAAAGGTTGGCCCAATAAAAATGAAAATGGGTCATAATTTTGAAAATGGGTCGCTAAGACCAATAAAGAAATTTAATGCATGCTTTTTATTTTGCTTCTTATAATCCTTTTTCACAATTCAAGCATCTCTGCCAGAACGTCAAAGAATGCTTTATCCAATTCTCGCAGTCTTCTCTGCTGATGTAAAATGATGCGTTGCGAATACGATCAGAGATTTTTTCATTCTGCCTGACAGAAGAGGGATCGTTATTTACAACAGTCTTCAGCTTAAACCAAAACTCTTCAGCTTAAACCAAAACTCTTCAATTGGATTCAAAAAAGGAGAATAAGGGGGCAAAAAGAGAAGTTTATAGCCACGTTGACCAACCCAATCTTCAATAAGTGCAGCCTTGTGAATGGATGCATTGTCAAGAACTAGATATTTGTAGCTCATGTTAGCCGTTCTATCAATGTTTCTTCTCAAAGAAAACCAGGCAATAGCAAAGATTGGGAAATCGAAAGACCCTGTCACTCAGGAACTGTACATTAAATGCAATAGTATTTTTTATTTTGATTAATCTCCTTGTCATGTAAAAGTGTTTTCTAAAGAGAAATCTTTATTTACAATATTAAGACACTGATTGAGATCTGAGTTTCTATTAATGGTAAAGACGGTAAACTTGACTGCTCAGATAATGTCTGTTATAATAGTTATTATATATGTAAAAGACCCCTGTATCAACGATGCTAAAATGAAGTTATTATAGATGTGTTGATAATGACACTAAATATAGATCATGAATCAGATCTATAATCTAGCTATCTAAGCACTGTGTATACAACATCCCTTCATTAACTGCAACTTATTTCAATGAATATAGTAACAATGTTTTTTATCTTTTCTTTTCAATTGAAAGAACTTATTTGGAAATAAAAGCACAATCAAAGAATTCACTTTTGACTCTAAAGTTTAGTGTAAACCATTCATAGTAGCAGATAATTTTAATGTTTCTTACAGTTCACATCCCAGGTACGAAATATGAACAAATAATACAAGTAAAGAACAAAAGGATTTTATTTTTATTTTTACGTGAATTTTGTTAAATGATAAATATGGTGTTATGAATAAGGAATTGTTATAGGTATCGAGTTTATGACAAACATATTCATAATTATAATGGATACGATGGTTAAAAAAGACGCATTTTAACCTCTTGTCTTGAATCTGTTATACACTGTGCGCAACACTTCTGAGGTTTTGTAATGGATAACGTTGGTTTGTTTCTTTAGCATATCATGACAACCACGCCAGTTCAGTCGATTTCTAGTTTCCTTGTACCGCTGAACAAAATCCATGGTGTTTTCAAATCTCTCTTCATCTTGGCTAACCAGTTGAGTATTTTCTGGCTCCTCCTCATCAATATTCGCATCGTCAGCTGATCGTTTTACTTGCTTTAACTTTGATATTCCAAGTAGAGCTTCATTTTGAATACAGGGGGGATCCTATTGTAAACGTTCCGCTATCTCTAGGATTTGTTGGTGATGTTTAACTCCCACATCACAAGCACAGTTGATAGCATTAAGTAATTGTCGCTCTCGATCAATATTTTCTCGTAAGACTTCTGTTGCAATTGAAAATAATTGTCTAATAGTCAGATTTTTCAACGAGTTATTTTCCAATAAACTAGTCTGTTGCTGAAATATATTTTTTTGTTAGTTTCTTATAACTTAGTCCATCTTTTGGTAAGAAAGCTTCTTTGATTTATAACTATATTAAAATTTGAAACTGCAGCAAATGGATCAGTTGAGCCGGTAAGCGTAGAAACATTTTTAAGTCTGATCAAATATCGTTTTCTGGCCCAATATTCACAGTTAAGTGATAAAGCACCATTAACATTTGGTAGGCGCATATTTTCAGCAGGTATTGATACATGTTCGGGAGCGAATACCCGTAGTACAGGGAAGACTTGATAACGACGATAAGCCATTACACAGTAAGGAACAACTCTTGCCATGAAATTGACATCAACTGTTCTCTGAACTTCAACGATTATAGGTAATTGCTTCAGGGATCTATCTAATGGTTCATATAAAACGTCTGATCTTGATCCGCCAGGCCATTCTACGTCTCCAACTCTGTAATTATCACCATTAACATCCAAAATGGCAACCGTAATGATTTTTTTTACGAAAGGATGTTTTAAAATAGTTTTACTGGTCTTGTCAGTACCAGGGTGCTCGATAAATGGAATTCTTGATGTTAACAGGGATTCTATTTAACAGTAAATTAATAACTTTTCTAGTTGAAAAGAACTAAAAGGTTATATAGACTTACGTTTATCAGTCATTTCGTAAAAAAAAAGCGTAAAGAGGATTGATGCTGGTAATTTTCTTGGTGGTTACCGTGGTCTTATATAAAGGGTGATTCCTTATAAAGGCCGTCTTATCCCGATTCTATATAAGGAAATAAGTCTAATATTATCAGGCAAGGCAGGAAGAACGTCTTCATAGCCATATGTCTCTGCATAACGTTGGTATTCCATGATTCTTTGAGACCATTCCTTTCTATAGAGAGGTTATTAACTAAGTATTATCTGGGGGGTTTTTTTTTTCATTCTGGCGTAAATGACTTACCCATTGTATAAGCTTATTTCTAATGCATTCGATAGACAAAGGATTGGTAATGACCCCGCTATCATCAACTTCAACATTCAACGTATGGTTTCAATAGCTGCAGGAAGGATCACAGTTCGAAGTTCGTTCTGTAAAGTAGGAATGTTTCTTTGGAACTTTGGTACTGACCGAAACCATTCAAGTACTTTTTCCTTAATATCGTTGTACGGCGAGGTACTTGGACCGTTCATAACCAATTCCATCTGATTGTTTTATGCTTAAAAGGGTTTGCCGTCATGTTTTATCAAAAAGAAAAAAAAAGATAAAAGAGGGGGAAATCGGAGCTAAAAGTTGAAGGTTTAAAAGTAATGCACTCTAAGCCGTAACGTAACAAAAGCGTAACAAAAGCGTAACTTTTAAATTTCGCTGTAACGTAACAAAGCCATATCTTGACGCAATGAGATCGCGACGTTGAATTTGACTACGGTCTAATCGAAAGCACAAGTTAGACTTATTCTATCGATGCTTCGAAACAAATGAAAATAAACTAAAGGGAACGATAAGCTACCAAATTCGTACTATATCAAAAGGATTTGAGATTTAGTTTCTACAGTCGAGAAAATATGATTTTATTTAAAGGGACAATGCTAACATGCAGCATGACCCAATTTCAGTTTTGTGTGGCTGTATAAAAATGATTAAATAGTAGATCGCGTGAGAAAATAGACCAGCTATTTTATTATTTATTTTATCTTTTTTTTAAAATCTCTTTTCTTTCTTTTGTACATTTTTTCTTTTATGTTCGTACAAAATGATACTGTTTCTCTTCAAGCGACCGTCATGAAAAAGGGCGCTTGCTACAAAACGTTTAAACGTGGCCCTTCCGACTGTAATACCGTGCAGATATCAGACGAAGTACCTTTTTATGGTACTTTATAAAAGTAAGTAAAAGGAAAAATGCCACACTTTATTTCTGAACGTGTAAATAGAACGCGTATTAATAATTCCGCATTCAGAAAACCGGTCTCTGCAACAGTAAATGAGTAATCATTTTGATGTATTAGCATTACAGTGAACGTGATGTCATGCGACGTATCGAAAAAACCTATTGTGATTGGAATTAATCCCGAGTTTAAACTTACTAGCGAACAATGTAAAAGAAGAAGAATCGATCCTATGCTGAGTGGTTTAAAGGCTAAATACTGGTCAAATCCCTTGAAACTAGTAATGGCTGCCCTAAAAACCATTGACAATACTGTATCTGTAGAGGTATTTACGCGACGTGTAAAATCTTTTTTTACAAGAATGGCATCATCATTTGCAACAGACATTGGATTATCAAAATACAGCAAAGCTTGCAAAGACTACTTTTTTGACAGCAAAAGCAAAAGCGATCTTCAAACTATATATCTTGCAAAACTACAAGAAAAGGAAATGGAAGTTTTAGATGAAGAGACCGACAAAAAAGTATACACACTCAGAAGCCGTGCCAATACACAAAAAAAAATAGCTGCTGCTGCAAAAGAGTACCTATCAGCAAAGTTTGAAGCGGACTCTCTCTTAAAATCATTGGAGTTAGAAAGTATAAGCTCCAGCCAAGAAAGCACTAGCAGTGAAGATCCAGTAGAACCTAATCAAACAGATATAATCGATGTTGATCATGTATTCACCAAATATAACCAGACTGATAGTATTGGCAAAAGAATCAAGCATGAAGCAGTTATTCTCCACGATCAGTATATTGAACATGAAATTACCCCTGCAGAGAAATTTGTGATGGAAGTTGGTCTCAGCTCAGTATTGGATTTAAGTTATCCTGAAGACAATCACCAAGGCTACTTGTTCTCAAAAGAAGAATTGAAAGACTTGAATGACTATTTTTATCGACGATTCAAGCTTGAAGAGACACCCAAGATCCCTAGTATGGCAGTCACTCACTTTGAATCACTAACTAGCATGGCTCTTGAAAAGGGGTTTTTCATTGCACTAAAGTATATCTCCAAAATACAATCCCTTGAATCCACCGGAGAAGTACTCTTCAATTATTTAGAGGTCTTCCGACATGTGTAAGTGATGTGTTGTTTGACTATAAATTAGATTATTCACAATTTTATAGCCTTATCGTCTTGGGTGAAGAAAAACACTTGATCAGTGCCATTGTAACCAACAAAAAATCAATATTTGAGCAAGATGTGTGTAGTATTTGGTTCCCAATAATTAAGAAACTTGTTTGTACCGGGAAGATCATCAGAATGAAACAGGGCGAAACCGTAAACTCGTACACTTCAAAAAGGAAACAAGATGCTTATCTCAACTATGAAAAAGTAAGCGGATTCAAAATTGACATACGATTACTTTTGGACTATGAAAAGTATGAGACTGATTTGTGCGCGGGTGAAGTGGCAATACATTCAAATAATGCTGATAAGCTGACACATGACAGAAGCAAGTGTCTGCGCGAAGCAAAAGAAATCGTTGATCATCATTTGGAAGCAGGCATGAAGGAGAACGTTGTTGGTTGGACCCTGCAAATAGCCGGTCTTGAAGCTTGTTTGATGTCAGTACACTTATACCGAGAAGGCCTTTATGTTGCAATCACTCAAAAGAAGCTTAGATTTCCTCAAACGGTGGATGATCTCTCTGGATTCATAGAAACTTTGGAAGGACTTGAATACCTCATTGTAAGAAAATGATTTTATATGTTGATATAAACATAAGTTTTAACACCGTATTTATTTTATTGACAGAGCCGCAATCAAACTGAAGCAATCAAATTGGTCGGGTTGTAAGATGAAATTGTAAGAGCTCATTCTGTTTCTCTAAATGATAATACCACATCCAATAGCACTATTTACGACACCCAAAAGATCACAAGACCTAGCTACTATACCCCACCATCAGATACCAGATCAGCATCCGTGTTGCCTTTGCAGTTGTTTGGTCATAGAAAACATCAATTATTTCATGAACGAATTGTTATTAGATATTATGATCAAGAGCCAGAACCATTAGAAAAAATGGGTGCTGAAGATATGTTTGGATGGGCTAACATGAGCGATGGTAGCTGGCACAATTCGGTCACTGGCGAAAAAAAAGACACTTCCCCCTATGAATATAATTGACCTTAGTGAGATATTTGTGTATTATATGCATTGATATGTATTTGTATTTATAAGACGTATATCAATGACTGCCAACTTAGGTTCGTTTATTAAGTAAAAATAACAGAGTGAACCCCACACATAATATCTTGAGCTCAGTTATATAATAATTTAGATAACAAGCTTTCATTGGCTATATGATTCAAACTAAGACATATGTGTCACTAGTATTTAAAAAATACCTTATTGGTAACCCTTTTTTTTATGTGCATATTATTTTCTGTCAAACGTTTAAGTCATTGTATGCATCATTGTTGATAAAAAGGTATCAACATATATATTTTTTATGACGTAAATTTACCATGCAAAAAAGTATAATATCAGTTGTTAAAAATAGGATCGTTTTATTTTATAAATATATACGAAAAAAGCATTTTGATCCTATAGTTTTTGTTAATCATGTCACTTATATGAGTTGTCTTAATGAATCCCATTTTTGATTGAGATAAGTGCCACGTTCTTCAAAGTAAAAACTACGATTTTGAATGAACTCTAAAAGTTCTCTTTTGGCACTATCAACATGTCTTTTTTTTTAAAAAAAAAAGAAGCTTTAAACATGTATTCTTTTTTTTACTTTTTAAAAAAAAATACCTTTTAAACTCTTTATATTCGTCGGTATACAACTTGAACTCGGCTTTAAGGTCTAAAAAAATTATATTTAAGAAAACGGTAAATATAAAATGTACTGTTTGTTTGAGCGTTTTACCATCAATAACGGAATTAAATATATCCTCTTCACATTGCGTATTATCTTTATTTGAATTGTTGTCAGAATTTTGATCATCTTCGTCTTCATCTATAAGTTCGTATTGCTGTTGGTTATTGGAACGGCCTGTACTTTGTTGACTGGGTTGGTTTGAGGTTGGTTTATGATATAATGATTCTTCTGATACAGCATAAGTCTTTTCGTGTCGCTTATTCGTTTTATTGTTAGTTTTTGAAGACTCATCATCGTCACTTGGTGAATATGTAAATGGAGATAGAATGTCCAAATCTTCCAGTTTTTCGTAAGAATCCTTTTCTTTTGAGATAGGACTATTAAACCAACTTCCAGATGAATTAGTAGGTAGAATAATGGGAGGTGTACGTGGCATTTTTTTTTAATAAAAGAAAAAGGAAAGAAAAAAGTATTTACATAAAAATTTTGATGGAAAAAAAAATATTTAATACTAGTACAAAAAAAAAAAAGAGAGAATATTGTTACAAATTTCGAAATGAAATAATATTAAGGTACAAAGCTAAAGCAAGAAAAAAGGGGAGGGAGAGGGTTTATTGATCCAGAGTTTCTTCATCCAAGTTTTCGGTATCATGACTCTGTCGATGGCGTTGACGTTGTTGTTGTGTTGATTGGGGTTTATTACATGTACCAGATTTATTAGTATCACGAAATATTTTACTGTGAATACGTTTTCCGTAAGGCGTACTACGGATTGTAGGTAATAATGGACGAATACATTCAACAAGCTATTAAAACAAATAGTTGGCATTTACATACTTTTCAAAAAAAAAAGGGTTATCTTACCTCCGCACGTTGATCTTCATCGGAAAAGTCTAACGAAGTCTGCACTACATAATTTGCGAACGAATCATGTAGTAACTTTTCCATCACTGATTGATTAACAAGTTCAGCGATTAACAAACGACGCGTAGGAGGTTCAGCAGTTCGAATACACTTTTTTTAAAAAAAAATTAATAATCGTATATTGATGTACATTTAATAAAAAAAAAAACTTACATTTTCAATCACATTCGAACTAAATTTTTGTACTGATAAAGTACAGACATGATTTACAAAGCGACGAATGACACTTTCAGAGTATTTCGTGACACCTAATTCTAAAACATATTGTACAACGTAATTGCCGAAAGGATTTTTGACAAGTGGTAAAGCGTGCCTAGCAATTTCATCCACCAGTTGATCCTACAATGAGAGTAATAAATATTTTGAACTTATTTTATAATATATATGGTTGCTACCTTTTGAGAAATAGTGGCATGGTCGAAACATCTTTGTAAAACACAACATCCATGCTTATGTGATGCAACTTCGATACAGTTAGCACAAACAGCATCATAAATAAATTGGTTGTTTTCGGCTGATAAGCGGTGAAGGCATTTTTGAATAACGTGATTTCCGTTCAAGTCTTTGATTAATGTTACTACGTTTGAATTTAAAGCAGATGTAACGGTTTTGATCTACAGTAAAAAAATTAGTTTGCATTACAACATCTGTAAAAAATGATAATATATACCTGTTGTTCAGTAGAGAGATATTCAATCAGTTTTTGGACAGCTCTTGTACCGTGCATATTTAAAGCGATTTTAACTAATTCTGGTGCCACTGTATCAACAATAATAGTACGTTGCTCGTTATTGCACCTTTCCAACATTTTTTGACAGAGATAATTACCAAATGAATCTTTTTTTTTTATGTATCAGTAAAATATATCTCTTTTATCTGGCGTTTTTAAATTTACCTGTCATCAATTCAGTAAAATGTGGATAGATTTCATTAAACACTATCTCTAAATTCTTTATACCGTTTTCTTTTTCCTCGATCTTCTTTTGTAAGAACCTACATCCATTTTGGTCCTTACATAATTCATACAGCTTTCCAATAAAATCATCTATTTTAGCATCTGCAAATCTATCTTGATCTGTATTGGTTGAACGACGTTCATTTTGCTTTTTGGATTTTGGTGGAGGGTTGTTAGTAGGGATTAAGAAGAATGGGGTTGGCTTTTGAGGTAAGGGTTGATGTTGTTGATTATTATATTGTTGGTATAATGAATCTGTCGCAGAGGAGGAAAAGAAGGGTGTAGGAGATGGTGCAAATTGACACATATCGTTTCTGGAACAAAAGCCAAATTGTTGAAATTGTGGGCACATCACTTGAGGCAAGTCGCGATGATGATCTATCATGGCAGGATATATTCCATGCGCTGAATTCATTTGGGCAAGATCGGATGTTGATTGCGAGGTTGTTAAACGCGTATTGGTATTATGCCATCCATAAGAATAACGCCTTGCATTATTATCAATATCGTTTTGCATAATAGGACTAACCATTTGTCCAACGTCAACTTGTTGTGGTGTATGGTATGGTATCCAGGGTGCACTCATTTCGGGTGTCACAATAGAGTGAGGTAATCCGTTTATCGGTACATTTGAATTTGGTGGTAAGTTATTGATGTTGGTCATAGGAAACTAGTAAATATGTAAGTAATATTGAAGCTATATTTTTCATCATTAAAAACGCACCAGTTCTGAATAATCTTCGGAAGTGTTACCAGTAGCAGTTACTGGCACGGTATTTGAGAAATTTCGCATAGGTGGATCGTTACCTTGTGATAAGTGAGGATTAAACGAAGGAACTAAGATTGTCAACTTTTAGTATACACACACTCTCTTTATATAAATATATTAATCTACCTTCTGATTCGTTTGGTAAAGTCTCTAAAGTTCTTTGTTTTTGTGAGAAAGCACCAATAGGATCATGAGGTGTCATAGCAAATGGTAACTTTCTAAAACTTGTTTTACATACGTGTTAAAAAAGAGAGGTATCAACAAGAAAAAAATAGAAAAAAAAATTACCCTGACTCAGAATCATTTAACGATAACTTTGCACCAAGTAAAGCGTCCAAGTTATGATCATCGTTTGAATTTCTCCGTGAACCTGGTACGGACCGTGACGCTTGGATCATTTTTGCATAAGAAAGTGAAGGTGACTGAATAGACTGGATTTGGTGAAAATTAAATAAATCGACTGGGTCGTCAAATATTGACCGCTTTTGCTTGGGTCCATTTTCACTGTTATCACTTTCCATTCTATTGTTTTTTTTTTGAAATTTAGTTTTTTTTTTTTTAATCTCATTAATAAAACTTACGTTTTTTTTTTTAGAAAAAAAAAGTGTAGTAAAAAGTAAAGAGTTTTCTTCTTCTGTTATCTCGTTTTTTTAAAGAAAAAAAAGAGAGGCTTAGGGCGTGTATTTCTAAAAAGAAAAAAAAAAGAAAAAAGAAAGGGAAATATAATACAACTAAAAAGTACAACGTCAAAGTAAGAGACAAGTGGAAGGTTTTTTTTAATACGAACATGTGCTTCGCTTTTTATCTACAGTCACATCAACCTTTGAATAGCAGTCCAAAAAATGCAACGTCATGGTGATGTTCAATTCAAAAACTATAAAAGTAGTAAAAGATTCGTTTTTCTGTTTATCCTTTACTTGAAATGCGGCCTTGTACCACAGTGTATTGAGTTAGCACAAAAGTACGCGCTCGTCTGAGCTTTGCTTCGTCAGAAGCTTTGCAAGAACTGTGGTCTAAGACCTATTGGACAACTGCCAAAGGGGTCGATGGGAGGCTGGATACGGTACATCTTTTTTGAAATCAGATAGATTTCCATCTTCCCGTGGTTGATTCTGTTAATCGAAGGAGCTTTCCTTCGAGAAATAAGAGAAGTCTAGTTCATCCATATTAATTAACGAGTAGAGGTTATCCCTCCTTGCCCATTTGGGCAACCTCTTGAAAACATTCTACGAAAAAACATCTTTTAGTAAAGATAAAATCGTCAAACAAAAGTAGAGCGTTTTTGTACAGCGCGTATTGGTGAAGATATAAGTTATCCAGAATGCTATGTTTAAGAGCTTATTTTTCCCTGCCCAAATGGACAGATCTAATCTCTACCTGGTAATTATTAAAGTTGATTGTTGATTACTGCACAATTTAAAACGTGGCTCTTCTCCAATCTAATTTAATAGAACTCAGAGCATAATGTGCTTACATCCGTATTAAAAAAATATGGATAACAGTGATGTTCTTTAGAAATAAACTCTTTACTACCTGAATAACAGCAGTAGCTATATTTAAAAGTGTTAATTCGTTATAAAGACTAGTCGGGCAAGAAAAGCTGAATCGAGTTCTCCGTTTTTCGATACGGTAATCTTCAATTGAATTTCTTGCATTAGCTAATACTATGGTTTGTGGAGGTTCTGTCTGTTTCCAAAAAAAAAACAAGCGAATATTGCGTTCGGCACTCTATTACATCCCCTTAAATAGCTTAGAAGGACGTCCAAGTATGCCACAAGACGAATAGAAACAAGGAAATAAAAATTTCACGTCTCAGTTTCATATCGTATTAATACAAATTTATCTTTTGACTGCTGTTCTCTCGTATTGAAACATATCCGCAAGCACAATCGTTTAAAATAGATAGCTTTGCGTTTCATCACGTTTATTAGTGGAACTATTTACTGTTTCATCAATCTACGCGAATGCATTCGCCTTTTGAATTACATTATTTATTTTTGTTCGTGCTTTTTTTTGGAAGTACGCGAATTGTTGGCGATTTTTTATTTTTTAGAAATATTTTTTTATTTTATTTTCTTACATATACTCTAATGGAACTTGACGAATATTATAGTATCGATTCTATCTTGGCAGAACAATCAGTAAAGTTTTGTTTTACATAAAGAAAAAACGAGCGATTGAAACTTAATATATTTTCCCTGAATCTTAGAAAATACCATGTACAGCACTTCATGAATACAGCGCCGATGTCAATTTAACAGGTGACGGACAACCTGTAATTATTATGCAAAGCGTACGACAACTTTTTAGAGTGGCTGTTCTTACTTTTTGTTGCTGTGTAGGTTAATCGCAATCAACGCTTTGAATTACCATATTGGATAGCGAAACATTTAGCTCAATATACGTATGTTAGTTATGTATGAAGGGGGGGTTTTTTTTTTACTAACGGATATAATCAATAGATTACCTGATCATAGGTAAACTAGCTTATACGGCTGACAACTTTTTAGAGGTATGTTAACAATTCGATAGGTCTCTTATTTCGATTGAGTTACCAAAGACGTTTGGCACCAGAGTACGAAATGTTTTAGATGCCAGTCCTACCAGTGTGGACTTTAGATTATTGTGCCCTTATTTTTATTTATTTGGAGTTAAATTATTAGATTTAATAGTAGATGATTCGTTATCCAAAGTCTTGAAAGAGGTTTGTTATTTGTATGCAGATTGAATTATTTCTTTTTAAACAGTGGAGTGTTTTTTTAGGCGTTTAAAGAAAGACTTAAAGATATTATGAATTATTCTCAGACATTAGGTGCTTCTACTGGTCAAGAGTTTTTACAAAAATTGGATGAGACTGAAAAAGAAAGTAATACAAAGAACATTTTAAACTTGTACTTTTTATCTAAAAAATATATATATATACTCTTTTTAGTTTATAGAGCAGGACAGGAAAGTGCATTACATTTTAGACAGTGGAGAGATAGGTCCATACGTCAAATTAAAACTATTGATATTAATTCAAGATCTCAATCATAAGTAAATAAATAAATAAATGGAAAACTTGGTCACGGTTAAACTTGTAAGCCAGTTATATTCAGTTATTTTCAAAACGTGATGGTAATGTAAACCAACCAAAACCCTCGTATATATAAAAGCAGCATTCCTTTTATTACCTTTTTTTTTCTTTCTGTTTCTTTCTTTTTTTTTATACTTTTTATATATATACAATATGTCAAATCCTACTGGTATAACAAGTCAAGAAGCCAAAACGGATACACCGCGTTTGGTGTTAAGAACATATAGAGCAAGTGACCATGATTATGTAGACCACTTGTTTTATAGTACTTACTTTGCTTTGGTACCCGAAGGAGTGAAATGTAAACTCAAGTCTCCTTTGTTTTGGGTGCTGTGGGTAGGTTTATACTCTTATTTATTAGCTATTGTACCCGTATTATTATCCGGTTTAAATGTACCCTCTTGGACTCCTACGGTTCTCAAGGCGTTCTTGACGTTTTCTTGGGTGGTTGTTTCATTTGCTGGTGTGTTTGTGTTCACGGATAGATTTGAAGTGGTTGATAAAGTTGAAAACGTGCGTCAAAACGATCTCTCTGACCCGGAAGTATACTATTTAAATTGGACGAAAGAAGAAGTTGAGGTTCAGGATGAAGATAAACTGGGAGGTGAAGGAAAGAAAAGAGTTACATTTGATAAGGATGCTAAACCAGCTACTGAATTGGTACGTTCTCAGAAACCTTTGCAGGAGCAAGCTCCTTCTCACTTTTGGGTGCTTACTTTGGATAACAAACCTTGTGGTATGGTTGGTTTGGCTCATTATAATCAACAAGTTTTGTCTCGTAGACCTGCTCAACCCCCAGCCTTAAAGTTAATGGTAGCTGCGTTGTTCAGAAGATATGGGTTAACCGTGCCAGAACGCTTTTCAAATTTACAAGATAAAATGTTGCCAGTCGTGTTTGCTCAACCTCAAGAAGATGGTGTGGCTACGTTGCAACGTCTCACTGTACGACCCGAGTATCAAGGCTGTGGGTTATCTACTTTGTTGATTGATAGAGCCATGTCGTGGGCAAATGAAAAGGGCTTACATCGCGTTGAAGCAAAGACAAATGAATTGGAATCAAAGGCCGCTAATATTTTGCGTGTCAACCATGGGTTCAAGTTGATTAGAAAAGAAAAGAAGGGTTGGTTTGGACAATATGAAAAAACTTGGTCTTGTGATGTTCAGGAATGGATGGCAACTCACGAAACTGCTGCAAATACATATAAAAAGAGTGAAAAGAATTAAAAAAGTTAGATTTTTTTAAAAAATTTGTAAATAAAAAATTAAAATTCCCTATAACTTGTGTTTATTTTTTATATATTAGTGATTAAGTATGTATGTAATGAAAATTCTATGTACATGAATGAAGAGTGCGAGGGGTTTTATGGTTTTTTTTTCTTTTGAGAAGAATTCATAGCAACTGCAAGACTAGTAACGATTTTATGAGATAGGACTAAATCCCCATAATCTGGATGTGTTGGTTCGGAATGTTTTATCAAGTCTAAAACAAAAAAAGTTAATTACCACTGACAAAAAAAAAAGTATTAATTCGTGTAACATACCTGCAATTAATAATCCATAGCGAGCGACACGTTGAATAGGAATAATAAGGTAATCTAGTATAGTAAATTGACTAGTTTCTTTTCTTGAACTCAGTTTCTACAGAAAACAAAATTTCCGACTTTTTAGGCTGCATATTTTATAATTTTTGTACGTAATATTTACCTGATTATATAGTAAAAAAGCTTTGTTATTGACATTGTTATCTACGGTCTTGCGGTTTTCTTTATAATCCAAGGCACAGCGTAAAAAGACAACCATGTCTTTAGACATTTCACGCATTGCTTTACCCAGTAACAATTTATCGCTATCAACATTGGGAATAGGGTCAAGTTGAAGTACCGGACTGTCTTTGGTATGCTCCATTTGAAAATGACGGAGACGGTTAATTAACTTGGCCGAAAATTGCATCAGGTCAAAGAGATTGGCAAATATATCTACATCAGCTTCTTTGATAAGTTGGTTTCCTTTCGATATACCACTAATAACAGCGTCATAAAATATCTATCAAGAAAAAAATAATAATTAGAATTTGTTTTTTTCACATGCAAGTAGGATTTTTTTTTTTTTGATAACGTACGACTTTTGAGTAATAAAGTTGATTCCAAAAGTTTACTTCAGTATCGAAAAATTCTCTCATGATGAATTTACGAGTCAACTCGTTTTTTACTTGCTTATCTAAAGTCTAAGTTAATTTAAAAAAAGTTAAGATTTATATTCATCGTATGTATGTGTGTGTGTAGTCAATATGCCCAGCTTACCATTGACGGATTTATTTCTATTTTTTTTTCTGGCTTTTGAATAGATTCTTCCAAAAGATGATGCCAACTCATTAAAGTTTTTGCTTCTCTCTTCCAACTAGTCTTTCTATGCAACTTGTATTTTCTCGGTTTAATGACGGAGAACTCTACAATCAACTCTCGAGTGACGGGATCAAATACGTTAGGTATATACAAATACTTCATATCTTCACAAAACGAAGCATAAAAAGAATTAGTTTGTGTAATACTTGTTCCTTTAGCAGCGGCCTCTGCTGCACGTGCTTTAGCTTTTTGACACGATTTTAAAGCAGGTTTTTTATCGGCTGGGTGTTTATATTTTTTAAGCACTGACATGTGTCGAGTGTGTTGCTCGGTAATGGCAATGATATCATTTTCAGCTAATGTGCTAGTAGGCGATACCGGGTCATAACTAGGGCAACTGGACGGACGTCGGATTCGTGGCCCGCCTGCAGATAAGGTTGAACCTACTAGTGTAACATCAGATTCGCGATCAATAGAATCTGTAGGGCTGAACATTTCGGTATCGTCAAGTTTGACTTTTTCGGTCAGGGATGAAAGGTTGCCAAGTTCTGGATCAGAGTGATAGTCGTTGCTGGTATGGGAATCAAAAGTTGAGATGCTGTCATATTCTTCAAATCCATCTGAAACTGAAGACATGGTAAGGAACGTGTTGAATGCCTTTAATGAAGTCTTATCGGATTTTTGAGATGGTTGCCGATTTAACTCCCATGGTGGTGGTGAAAGCGGTGCCTCTGGCGACCAGTTGACGAGTTGTGGATGCACTGGCTCGGGGACCACTGGATTAAATGTAGAGTCTTCTACTTCCGGTTTGTTGGCTCCACTAGATCGAATATGAAAGTGTGGTCTGGGAAGCTTTTTTAAAACGGATTGGACACCGTGTGTACGATTGCTGTGAGCAGATTTTATCTTGTCGGATAGGTTACTTAAACTGCAGTTACTGTCGTTGAGTGGTGGCTCTTCAGATGAATGAATCGTCTCCTTGGAGGAAAAAATACTTTTGCTCCATCGCTTCTTTTTCAAGTTTGTGTCGATAGATAAACTAGGTCGAATAGGACTTTTGTTTACTGCTATTGAGTGCATTTTTTTTAGTATTATGTCAAACAATTGAAGTGGGGAAAAGAGAAAAAAGAAAAAAAGAACTTATAAAATGTCTTTATCTTTTTTTTTCCTTTTTTCTTTTTTTTCTACAGTCACGACAAAAAAGGTGGCTCGAATATGGTCAGGTTTCTGGCAACAAAGACATATGCTACAAGCTTCCATGTGAGATTTTTTTGTCGGAGACAGGGCCAATAGGCTATATTTTAAGGTTGGTTATATTTTATCTTCCCTTTGGTTAATTTTGCCATTTAAAGGTAATTATTCTAAATCAGCGATTATATAGGGGCCCCCTTCCGTATAGTTGTTTTGTATTTAAATAGCTATAAAATTTGTCATGGAGTTCTGATAAACATGTATTTGTTTGTAAGCGATAAAACTGATCCAATAGAATGTTTAAGTATGTACATCCGACCCACGGTTTACCCGCTTTTAACCGTTACAGATTTTAAAAAGGATCGTCACTATCATATTTGATATGTATATTTTAGATTATGAATATTCAACATGATCAGATTTCTTTTTGTTTCTGAATTATTATAGATCAAAATATTTCTCTTTTTTTAAACCGTATGTTTCTCCCCCCTTTCAAAACGTATCGGTTGAGCGAGTTTCGGAGATGGGTAAGAGAGGGTATTTGGGTCCAGAGCCAGGGCATACAAAATTTCAGGGACTTCCGAAAGTCCTCGGATAATGGTATACCTTTTCCACTTGAAAATTATAGAGAAATTATGAAATAGTGTCTTTTTTTAAAGCTTTGGCCAGTTTCTTTTTTATGTGAAAAAAAGGCGTCGAATTATATTACAGGGAGGTAATGATTATTGCGCTTATACGCATAGAAATTAAATTTTTAGGGATAAATTAGAAGACGCAGACCAACAAGTAGATCTATATCGATAATATTTTACGGAAAAGTATCGTAATAACGATAAAGAAATTTAGTGCTTATACAAATACTATTTTTAGACACATTAACGATGAAAAAAAAAAGCTGGACTTTTTGCCAGTATTTTTAAAGAGCTCATTCTTAAATCGTACATATATATATTACCCCGTTATATGCTCAAACGGAACTTGTAAAAAGCTATGAATTGTTTATCTATACAAAAAAAAAAAAAAATAGGATCACTAAAGAAATATATTTACACCACAAAAGTATGTATAGTTACAACGAATTACTCTTACAAATAACACTATTTTTTTTAAAAAAATGAAACTGGTTCGAGTCTCTCTTTCTATAAATATTTCTCGTGATTATGCAATGTGCATGTTGTTTGAATTAAAACCTGAAAGCTACGTCGACTATGTAATTTGTTTCGAAGCGCCTGAGACGGACTTTTCACTAAATTAGGATATTATTTTAGCAATTTAATCGTAAAAGCCTTGCATATATTCATTTTTTTAGTGGGTGGCAAAGTTTCGAAGGATCATATTTTATAAAGGCACTTACTCGATACTTGCTATAATATTTATTTAGATGTATGCAACCAATTAAGATGAAACCGGTAATAATCTCGAGTAAAAAAAAAGGAGCTTCCTCATTATCCAAATGATTTTATTATCGGTGATATATCAAAAACAAAATCTTATAAAAAAAAAACGTGAAGGCCTGTTAACAGATTAAACTTTAGGGGGACTAATAACAAGACGTACATCAACAAATAAATATATTGGGAAGCGATGAAAAATACGGTTCTAAACTAAAAGTGTAAGTTTAGTTTGTGATAATTAACATTTTGCACGAAATTACTATTTTTAGAGAGAAATTTTTTGATCAGGGTTTGTTTGTATAAACAAATATGTAAGGGATGTTCTAATGTATTAAAACGACTAGACTAAATACATATCTGAATTATTATTTTTACCCCACACAGAAAAGACCACGTTTTCATTTTCGTTAAAGAATATATATGACGGGTCAGTATGTCAAAAGACAATATATTTAAATAGTGGACATCAAAATCCCGCGGAAATTTTAATTCTCGCAGAAAAAAAAACTATTTGATTCATAAAAAAAAGAAAGCATCTAGACCTTTGAAAAAAAAAAGCCCGTGTAAATACTTTTGCATTGTATGGAATTTTTTTAAAAAAAAGTAGCATCAATTACAGTGGAACAAAAAAAAAGTAATGTAGTGTGTCAAGTGATTACACGCGAGCATTAACATTTGCCATGCACAAATACCAAAAAAAAAAAAACTAAAGCATTTTTTTTAATAAGAACAATTAATAACCGCAAGAGATATAATGTAAAGCATCTAGAATACATTTATTAAAAAAGTTATAAAGGAGATAAAAAGAGTTACGGATAAAGAGTTATTTACAAAAAGAGTTAAGGATGAGAATACAGTGTAAAAGGGGGGAGGAAGGGTTAAGTTACAAGATGAATTGAGGAGTATTTTTTTTTAAAAAAAAATAGGTATAAAGTATAAATTGGTAATTTGTTTAAGCTCGTTGGAAATCCTCGATCAAAGCCTTAACAGAATCGATAGTACCAAAGACACAACCAATAATACCCAAGAAAAGAGTAAGAGTACAGAAAGCGAGTTCATACCAGGGCTTGTTACGAACACCAGTAAGCTTAAGGTAGCAAAGAATAGGCAAGAGGAAAACAAGACCACAATTGGCAAGAGAACCGATCAAACCCATGAAATCATCGAAAAAGGGAATGAAACAAGCCAAGACGACAAGAATACCCATAGTAATAGTACGAATAATAGCGCGACCAATCCAAGCGCCAACTTTACCATATCTTTCTTCTGAACAGTTGGAGAACTTTTCGAATTCAAGGGAGAAAGAGGTAGTATAAATAGGAATAGCAAGGATAACGTGAATAGTCATAACAATAACAGAGAGCATTCTACCGACACCATCAGGTAAAGAGTCATAAATGGGAGAATGAGTCATGGTACCGAAAGACCAATAACCGGGAACAGCAGTTAAAAAGTAAAGAGCAGTACAGGTAGAGAGACCAGCAATGACAGCATACTTCCATTGGTGAGGTTTCTTTAATGCATGTTCGACGTGAGGATAGGTGTTGTTACCACCGAATGAGAAAGCAATGGTAGAAAGGGCGACGGGGAAACCTTCCCAAATGACAGAATTATGATAGACAGGTTCAAGACTAGCATTACGAGTCATAGGCCCTTGAATAAGAACAACAAATACGGCCATCATGGTACAGATTGCACCAATAGCAGCAATACCAGTTACTTCCTTAAGAGTTTTCATAACGAGAGAGGGAAGCACTAAAAAGGCACCCCAGATAACAGCCCAGATTTTGTGATCGAGTTCACCGGCAGTTCCCTCTAAAAGATAAACCATGTTACCACTAGCCAATACAAGGTAAAGAGCAGGACAACCGAACAAATTTAAAATATGAAGAAATGAAGCAACGAGATAACCGGGCCATCCAAAGGCAGCAGTACCAATGGCTTTATAATCGTGAAGACGTTGTCCAGGCTTATGATATAAACAACGGATGAGGATAATACCAGAGTAGACAGCCATTGCATAAGCTAAAATAAGAATCAAAATTCCTAACCAACCACCATCGGCGAAAGCTAAATAATAAACCATTATTAAATTGTAATCATTTTTGGGAAAGAGAATATAAAATTACCTTTGGGAAGACCTAAAGTACCAGTACCTGCAACAACGCAGACAATGTTAAAATAAGCGGTCATGAAAGAACCATTACCGTGACCAAATTCGTTAACGATACTAGAAGCGCGATCTTCTTCAACGTAATTATCGATAGTGGTTTGTTCAACCTTAAATTTTTCTGAATTAACAGAGGGTGTTTTAAATCCGTTTGCCATATGAGGGAAATTTAAATTTATTTATTAAAGAGGAAAAAGAAGTAAAAGAAGGAAATAAGGAAAATTCAATTGTATGATCGACTGAGAGAAATATAAAAAAAAATAAAGAAAAAAGGTTGATCTTTTATATAACAAATATTTCCAAGGAAAAAATTACTATAGGTGTTTGTACCACATGAAACTATAAAATTAGAATTTTTTAGACAGTAAGCTCCGCCAAAAGCCCCGCGATTTAACGGAGGTATATAACTGGTTCATGTAATGGAGGGGTAAGGTCTTGGTTACTAAATACCGCTCGATACACTCGATTTTTGGCCTATGACCTCTCTAATGCACCTCTTACCATAAAAAATCTATTGGTTCCACTTTTTCCTCAAGTTAAAATTCCGTATTGTATATTCGACAATTACCTGTTTCCGGCTGCACGCATAAGAAATACAATAGTAAGTGGAATCAGTTATTTTTGATATCACTTAAAAAAGTTAAAATTCTCACGCAATGACTACGAAAACATCAAATTTAAGAGAGATTAGCTCTGTCTATTAACCAAGATCGTATGGTACCACAGACCGACTAAACCGTTAAAAAATTACCCACACTCTTTAAAAAAACTCACGCTTTTACAAGAAATATCCCATTTCTCACGGCTCTCCTGGGTCCATTTTTTACGCTTGCGATTTTTTTTTCGTAAATTTCCCTTTTCTTTGGCAGCGAAACAATGATTTTTTTTTTAAAAAAAAAGCTATTAAAAAAAGCTACTTTTTTTTTTCTCGTCAGATCATAAAGATATGAAAAAAAAAAAATCAAGTTATTTCCTTTTTTGATTATTTAGAGTTGAATTCCGCTAATGAAAATTAAACTCGCTTTTACAATTCCGAATAGCTCCACCCACTTGGCCTCTCGCTTTTCTTACTAAAAGAAGTGTGATGGTACTTGTAATTCCTCTTATAGTAGATTTTATAGTATCTACCTTCTATATACGATGATTTTAATGCAAAAGCTCTTTTTTTTTGTTTTACACGTCGATCTCTTTGTACCGTTTATTTATTTTAAATACAAAAAGTTCTTTTTACCATGTTTTGAAAGCTGCAAAAAAAAGAATACATCTATGAACTAACACCGGGAAGAACCGTGTTCATGTGATCAATATGAGCTCTCCACCAATCATCAAATGTATTCCTTTATCATTACTGTCTGAAAAAAGAAACTGTATAGCTTTATAATACTTGAACTTATCCACAAAATAATATACGAAATATACGAAATATACGAAATATAAATGTAAATAACCGAGCAATGATTTTTCTTTACCGTTATTTTATAGTGGGGAAATAGCTTTGATAGGCTACGAGTTATTCTAGCCCTATTTAGCTGACAAAGAATGCAAGCTGTTATCTTAATTCATTTTAACCCGTTACTGCCAAACAATAAGGAACGGGAAAGCACTTATTTGTCCATAGTTTTTCTCACTTGAATGCGTAAACTCCTTTTTGCTCCGTAATGTCAAATACACCGTGTTATCATTTTTTTTATCTTGTGATTTATTAACCTACATATAGGTACATATGTGGCAGAAAAAATATTCTTCACATTAATAAAACTTTGCTTTATCTCTATCTTTTATTTAATATTAACGATAAGATATTAGTGCGCTTTTTTCTTACGGATAATGGAATCGTATGTTGAAAAAAAAAAAAAAAAAAAAAAGATTTCCCATTTTTAAATCAGCTGCTGTTAGCTTGGTAAAAACCTAATCGAATTGAGGGAGATGGATCAAACAAGGAAATTTGGTCCTGCATATTTCCTCCCAGATGTTTCGGAATATACACATCAAAAAAAAAAGTTTATTACAAAACTTACGTCGTTCCCCCCCCCCTTTTTTTTTGCGTAGTCATTACGACTTGTATGATGTAAACCCATACATTATGCTGCTGGTGATAATGATGCTAAATTGTTACACAGAACTTTCTTAAAATGGGGATTTGGCCTTTGTACTGAGATTCAATCTAGATATGTAAAAATCTAATCACAGCGATAGGGTCATCGCTATCAGTAGTTTCACAAAGGGAAAAAAGTACTTGGCAGGTAGAGCATGAGGGCCCATAATATTTAGGTTACACGAATACAGAGTTAAAAAATTAAAGTTTATAATATATTTGGGCAAAATACACTCTAAAGGGAATACAAATGACGACAATATATTACCCACACTTTAAAAATAACATGATCAGAAAAACTCGATAATCTTTTTGAGACACAACAAATAATCATAATTTTGCTGCTAATAACTAGGGGGTACCTTGATGCTAAAGTTAGGCGGCAAAATAAAATAAAAATGTAATCATTTAGACTTGTCGGGTACACTACTACATAACCGGATCAATATGATGTAAAGTGAGAGTATATGTAACAAAACGAACCAGTCTATTTTCATTTAAAGTTATTTTCTGTTTAACTTACCTGGTATTTAACGTTCTGTCTTTCCAAGGTATAATTCCATTTAAATTTCGTCAAAAAGTGTCGGAGACATGTTATTGGACATTTTTTTATCATTAGAACCAACATAAAACATCATCCAATCATAATACATTGAGCAGTAATTTAGTACATGCAATGGGAAAAATACATGTAATGGAAGATAATTCATACGGCTATAGTATTATATGGTTAAAAGTAAAATCGGCTACTATACTATATAAAAAAAAACTGGGTGGTACATACACAATACTAAAATATTTAGAGTATTCGCAGCTTGGCAATAATTTACCTGCTAATAAAGCAGGAAGTATCCTGAGAATTTGGTTCACCATGAGAATAGTGTACTAAGTGCGTCGTAGTTTCTGTCACTCAATCTAATGTACACAAGCTTTTATGATTATTTGCCACTCAAATATCTTGACTTTTCCGTCTTTCTCTTTGACGATTTCTATCTTTTGTTATATATTTTTGAGCGTGGGATGTACATATTTTTATAAATTATTCAATGGGGTTTACTAATTAATTTGTGACATATCGGTTTAGCTTTAATTATGATAGGCTATTACCGTTTCTATGTTTTTTGTCCCGCCAATTGTCACTTGACATGCCAAATACAAGATATGGTTTCGATAAAACATCAATGCATACTTGAAGATAAGATAACTCTTCTTTTTAGAGCAAAAAATAGATAACGCTTATCAAATACTGTTACTTTGACGCTTATAACTTTTATATTAAAAATACGATCACTATACAATATAAAAAACTGCGGCGTGATATTATTTATCGACGCACAATATAGCGTAACGTGGCTATAAGCTCAAAAAGGTTTATCAAAAGTTAATGTTGCAAGTCAGCTAACAATTCAAAAATAAATAAATCACCTGTTAAAAGGGAATACAGATTTTGATAACGAGAAGAAAAAAAAAGAAGTTTTGGAAAAGAAACCATGAAAAAAAAAAGGTCTTGAACTTTAAAATTTTCTATTCGTGTTATTTAAAAAAAGCAAAGTGTTTTTGTTTCACAGAGTATTGTACTACCTTTCACCGATTTCTTAATATACAGTGTTTTCCTATGCATGTAAAAGACAGTAAAGAAAGCCTAATGGCCGTTGTCAGTATGATGTGGTAATTACAAGGAGTATCATATTTTGCGTGGTATCGCCATTGAAAGAGAATAAGGCGGTATCGTTTGTTTTTCCAAAGAGTCAATTCAGCAAGAAGAGTCGCGAGGTCATTTATCGTTTCTTTTGTTGAACCTAAAAAAACTGTTAACTCATAAATTCATATACATCTTCGAGACTTGATTCATATAAAACATTATTTATCAAAATACTTTCATTAATAATTTAACACGCTTAATTGGCGGTGAGCCAGTTCATTTTTTATGGCATTAAGCCTTGTTTTGCAACCTCATCAAAAAGTCTCCAAATCAAACGGTAGTTATAGGCCGAAAGTACGGAGCCTATCTATGTAGCGTACAAACAATTATAAACGTGAACTTTAATCTTAATATACCTCCATTGGTGACCCCATACTTTTCTTTTTCGCTTACTAGGATGTAGCAAAGTACTTCCGCTTTTGAAAATAATAATACCTTTTACTGTTTATAAATCAACAGAAAGTTGGTAACGTTACCCTGTTTTTATACCATATAAAAGTGAGCTCTTGGAAATTAAAACTTTTTCTTTTTCTGAATGCACATAAAAGATCGATCATTCTTCCTCATCTTGTGCATAATAATAATTAAAAAAAATATCTCAGAGAACATCCCTTTGTCAGTACGTAAAATTCTAGAGTAATGCCTTTTTAGTTTAGACGCTCATACTTGGCGAAAAAAAAAATGAGTGAATGCACCTTTTTTATAATAGTTAGTTTTGATTAAAGCTGCGTTATACGGTCGAGTTTTTTTGTTTTTATTTTAAAGTGTCAAGTAGCATATCAGTTAAATTAAAAAAAAAAATTTGCCCGAAACACACTCAACTTTGAATTTCTTTTGCAGATCGTTTTCTATATTTGTTTCTTATTTGTATGATTTTTTTTGAAAAAAAAAAATGGTAGGAATGATTATGTGAATGAAGGAATGTGAAACATCATCTTTGTACAGAATCCAGTAACCTACTTTCTACTGTTTGTAAAATGTTTACATTACAACTAGAACAATCCACACACATTATAAAACGAAGCATGAATTTCAAATAGAATTTCTGATTTTTTTTTCTTTTTTCTTTTTGTTCCAAAGAAAAAAAATGCATTGTAAGCCGCCTAAAGGGCTGCTAATACCACTCATCTGGCAGTGCCTCGTCTTGCTATGCCACTGTCATCAATCACTCAATGTTGAGCCGTCCAAAAGATTTACAATTCAATTCCAGTCACCTTTAAATGACCCTGTAGCAATTGAAGAAGATCGTGAGCGATTTTTAGCGTACCTGAAAAAACAAGATATTATTCATGATATTCGTATTCGATACAATTATACAGATGTTATCAACGGCATGTCTATTGAAGTCGTACAACCTGAATTATCAGCTACATCAAACGAGAAAAAAATGAAAACGTTGCAGTTTTTAGATTATACCTTATCTACTTGTCCTTATATTACAAGATACTGGCCAGGAAAGAGATACCCTAGACCAAAGACAATTGCTGAAAAGAGTGTCTTTGACATGTCCGAAGATGAAGAAGAAATTGGGAAATATTTCGGGAATACTACGATGGCACCATTGGTTGTGGACGGTGGGCTTCCTAATTTGGCTGATGCTCATTCGATGACAACTGTGGATAAACTTAAAGAAGAAGGGTGGACGGGTGAGGGAGTTAAAATCGCAATCATTGATACCGGCGTCGACTACACGCACCCTTCTTTAGGAGGATGTTTCGGGGTAAGAAATAAATTTTTAACTTACCTTTTTACAAAAAAAAACAATTAAAACATTTATTCAATATTTAGCCTGGATGTATAGTTGCTTACGGAAAAGACCTTGTTGGTGATGGTTACGGACCAAGTAACGCATATTTTTTTGACAGCAAAATATCTATATTCTAAGCAATATTTTATGTTTTATAGGTAGCGAAGAAACTAAACCCGACGATGATCCATTGTAAGTATCTAAAAATATACATTTTTTTTTCTGTGTATTTATAAATACTTACTTCTATAATCATAATTAGAGATGAATGCGATGGTCACGGAACTCACGTTGCTGGTATCATTGCAGCAAATGATACTTTTAAGGTACACTGACAGCATAATAATTTAAGGCTGAGACTGAACATTTTTATTTTTAAGGGTTTCGAGGGAGTCGCCACTGGTGTTACATTGGGCGTTTACAGGTAAAAAATAAATAAATCGAATTAGAAGGCAATTAAACTGATTGTTTTTTTTTCTTATACAGAGTTTTCGGGTGTAATGGAGACACAGATGATGATATTATTATAGCAGCAGCGTAAGTTAAGAAAAGAAGAAAAGAAAAGGTTTACATGTCAACTTACTTTTAGTTTTTAGTGATATGGCGGTAAAAGCTGGTACAGATATTATTAACCTATCTTTGGGTGGTGGCATGAGTTCTTGGGAAGAGGTACGGTTCACACGGGGCTATTTATAATATGACACAACATATGGTATTTAATACTCAGTAATTAGGACCCGTTAGCCGTGGCTTTGTCCAATATGGCCAGCAAAAATATCACGGTAGTTGTTGCGCAAGGAAACGAAGGAAGAGACGGTAAAAAATGGGGTTTTATTTTTTTTATTTTTTCACTCGGACAAAAAGAAAAAAAAAACTAAAGTTAGATTTTTTTTTATAGGTATTGCAAGAACACCTTCGCCAGCTATCGGTAAAAATCTTATTTCTGTTGGATCAGTTGATAATGCGCAAAGATATAGTCAAGTTATTCATGATCAACAAAGTGATGAAGATGAAGGAATTTATGGTAAAAAAAAAAATACCTGGTTTTGTTTTTATAACTAAATGTTTTATTAAAAAAAAATTAGAGTATCTTTCTACGCCGGGACAAACGTTCCCCGCAAATGGAGATATATTTGAACTTGCCACATTTGAAGGTGACGATGAGTTGACTTGTCAGCCCCTTGATGCAAGCCATAATATAACCGGAAAAGTTGTTCTTGCGAAAAGAGGTCAGTGCGATACTGAAGACAAGGCAAATAATGTCGAAGCGGCCGGAGGTGCTGGTTTATTGATTTATAACGATAAAGATGCTTCTTCCTTTGCCGGAGAGACATTGAATTATGACCTTCCTATTCCAGTGGCTACTTTGAATTATGAATATGGTATTCTATTAACAAGCGCGGTAAAAGCTTATAGACAAAAGACAAGTTCAGATGAACCTTTTAAGATTATATTTACTACAAGAATGGTGGAGGTGAAAACGGCGGGTAAATCTTCAGTGTAAGTTATTTACTACTTTTTTTTTTAAAATCGCATGAATATATCTTTTTTTTTTTAACATATATTTTAGGTTTTCTACTTGGGGGCCTGACCCGGAGGTTACTATATATTTTGGGTTCTTTATTCTGTATTAACAATCATTTTCTATATAGCTTCATTTCAAACCTGAAATTTCTGCAATCGGTGGTTTTGTATTCTCTACTTATCCCGTGGGTATGGGTGCATATGCTACATTAAGTGGAACTAGTATGGCAACAGTAAGTGTTTCATGTACAAAACGTTCTTTTTTTTATTTTTATTTATCAGTTCTGTGTAGCCTTACTTGACCGGTTGCATTGCTTTATATATGCAAGCAACACAAATACGTGATTCTGCTACAATTTTAACAAGTCTTACAAACTACGCAAAACCTACCACGACCAAGTTTAATGATCAAGTCGAGTATGTTAATTCTCCAATCAAACAAGGATCGGGATTAGTACAGGTAAAAAAAAAATCACTACTGTTACTTTTTAAACTTATTTATTTTGGTAACAGATTTATAACTCGATCTACGGCCACAGTTTTGTTACACCTAATTTAATTGCATTGAACGATACTGAACATTTTAAAAATACAACAGTATTGACGGTTACTAATTTATCAGAAGAATCCAAACTTTTCGAGTTTGATTTTGCGGCTAGTATTGGAATTAATGGTAAGAAAAGTGAGGATAGTAAATAATAATGACATATTGCTTATATCTATTTTTAGGGTATAATTTTTCAGAAAGTTCTGTACCGGCTATCCAACCGAAGTCGTATGTAGCGGTAGCTAATGTTACATTTGATCAACCCTCTATCCAATTAGAAGCTGGTGAGAGCGCTTTAATCAATGTTTATTTCAAGCAACCTGTTAGTGATGTCAAGCATTTGTTGTACGGTGGTTTCTTGGTTATTTCTACAGATGACGATGTAGCTCATGTACCGTTCTATGGTTCGTTAGATAATCAAAAGGACTTGCCAATTTTTGATACCAAGGTAAGAAAAAAAGGATGTTACAGTTAATGTACGTGAATGCTGATAGTTTCTTTAATAGGGTGGATATCCGTTCATTGGTAATGATGACGGCAAGGAAATAAAGGATCCAAATAACCTTGTGTATAATTTCACTGAAGGAGGACTTACTATCTATACTCGCCTTGGTAGTCCTACTGCTCGTATCAAGTACGAGGTTGTTGACTTTAATGATAATGAAACGCTTGGAGAAATTCAATTGGGATCAAACTATTATATTTCTAGAAATGACCATTCACCGGAAAGCTCCGATTATGCTTTGGACTGGAGAGGTGGCATATATCTTGCTGATGATGTTGACCAGAACGAATTAAGTGCGTCCTCCTCCTCCGGTGCTAAAGCCAACTCGCTTAATCCTAACTCGTATGGTAATAATGCTTTGAATATTAAAAAGGAAGAAGATGATGATGAGGATATGGTGAGTGTTCCTCCTGGGTCTTATAGTATTCGTGCCGCTGGCTTGAAGATATTTGGCGACCCTGATGTTGCTGAAGATTGGGAGTACTGGCATTCTCCGGTATTCCAAATTATTGGTTAAAAAATAAAAAAGAAATACCATAATATTAGTATAAAACTGGTTTTCAATATATATATTTTTTTTTCGGTAATGTTCATTATTATAGTGAGCGTGCGGGAAAGCCTGGAAATATTTTTTTTTTACTCTTTTGTATTATTTCTCGAGATTTCATTCGACTGTAGTAGTCTTTTTCCCCTTGATTCTCAGCCACTAGTTTGCCACTCCGCCCAAGGTCAATTGAATTTTTTTTTCCAACCCTTTCATATAAAACTAAAAAAAAAAATATTCTAACTTTTAATAACTTTCTCTTTCTCTTTTTGTTTCTTCTAATAAATATATAACTTGCTTGTATAAAAGAAAAAAGAAAAATACGAGCCAAGAATATCAACTGTTCTCCCCCAATTTTTTTTTAAAAAAAAAGCCAGTAAACAATTTGACCTGGTCCATACAAAAAATAACTTGATACTATCACACTCTACGACAATATACTTCTTATGATTGAATTAACAGAATATGCAGAGAGAATTATTGATCGTGTTAATTTGATCGGCATGTGGATAGCTGTTACAATGTGTATACGAAATTTTATAGTTTGTCTTCGGCAATATCGACGAACACACGGTTTAATGTAAATGATGATGATTGTTTGATTTGATGTATGACTAAACTAAATATGTATCTTTAAAAAAGTCATTTGATGAATATTGCACAAGTAGTAGTATTGTTTATACATAGATTTATTTATGGACTTGTACCATTATTTGAGATCACTACGTGTTCATTTTGGCCTCTACTTGTTTCGTAAGTTTTTTAATTATTTGTATGTAAAAAAAGTGGGGCACTAAAATGAGTATTTTTTTTTGTAGATTATGGCATCTGAGTAAATATTTAGGGTCACTCGTTTTAATTATTTTCAGGGACTAACATTTTGTTTACAGATTATATACTTATTTATGCAATCATGTTTAAGCGTCTTGTTATACTAGAATCAGATAGAAATTCTCTTTGGATTAAGATTGTGGGAGTACTGTTGATTACATTGAGGTTTGCTGATTGGCCTTATGAACTTGCGTTTCACTCACTTCAAAAACAAATCATGACACAAGAAATTGAATTTGGTTCAAATTGTCTTGCTCAATGGTAATCATATAATTCTATTGCAATTTTCTACCCTTTTTTATATAAATCTAATGTTTATTTATTTATTCAGGGGTACAGGTGTCATCATTTTGAATTTCGTTGCAGATTCGTTAGCAAATATATTTCTTAGTGGCATGTTTGTTAGAAGGTATATACATATATAGTTTTTTTAAGCGAGTGTATACTAACAAGTAAAGGGGCGAATTTAGACTTTATGTACATATAAGAAACTCTCGTTCTATTATGAGTCACCGCAATCAAGTGATTGAATACATTGCTCGTAAATCGTTAATTTGCTTAATCTTGACATTTGTTGTCAACTTGACAATGAATTTATTTAAAGTTACAAAATTTCTTGGTGACCGATCTGATGTAAAGTATATGTATATATTTATCAGCAAAATGCAACATACTTACTATTATTTTTTTTTTGTATTAGTCATTTACAGTATATTTTGAAATTATTGAATCTACACTTTTAGTAGAGGCATTACGAGTGGATTATACACGACTTCCAGAACAATCATTTTGTGAACATTGCGGTATGGTACTCAATAGTTCGAATCAAAGTAATCGACACACTCGAAAGCATATCAATGATCAAGTCAACAATATTAATATACCAGAGCGGACTTCAGCGAGAGCATTTGATCGTTCTTCGGTTTATTCGGATATACCGTTTATTACGATTGACACTCAAAGATATAATGGAACATCATCACAAATGACATCTAATGTATGAAAATATATATATACAATCATCAATTTTAAATTATTTTTTCAGCAGGCTGGGAATGCATTATTTTATTTTAACAACAAAGCATACCGTTATATCATCTTTTTTTTTTTTTTTTTTTTTTTTTTACTGTTACTTATTAAATAATATTCTCCTTACATTATTCGCGTTCGTACAAAACACTCCTATTTTATTATTATATATAAACTCTTTATAGTTGTGCCTACCAATAACAACATTAAGTGGCACAGTTATCGTTTTTTGATCGACTAGGTACCTTTTTTTTTAACGAGAACTTTAATATGATTGAGTTTACAACCACACACTTTACACATTCTCGTTAATATAAAATGGTTACTGGTTTTTTCGTTATTATACTACTTTTTTTCTCTTCCTCTCTTTCTTTAAAATTTAATAATGCTTAAATTTTATTTAATACAAGGTTTGTAAAACATGTGTGGTACTAACAGATTTAAAGAGTAATTATAATAACATCTGTATATATTTTTTTAGCTGCGATAGCTACTATATCTATAGTAAATGCAGAAAATGCATATACGACATTTAAAGTCATTCATGCACCCAATTATGACATTGAGACAGGTTCTGTAACTAATACATACAAGATGGGAGTGCGTATGCAAGGTCATCATCAAATCTATTTATTGGACAATAGCAAAAGCATAGACCGTCTTTTATACGCTGCTACTATCCCCGTTTCTAATGTTCCTTACCAGTATGTGGTTGTAGACAAACATAATCAATTGGTTGAAGCCGAGCCTTTTTACCGTCCGTCACCGATCGACAGTGAAACGTTAAACGAATTTTATGGGCGTCGCGACGCTACTAAACAAACTTCGGCGCAGCAATTACCCCGTATTACGTACTCGTATAAAGATCAAAATAAGGACACGGTGTATAGTGAAGGGCTTGATCGTAGTGGAGTACATCCTATGACAGAGATATCTACGTTTCATATTAGGACTGCTGCGAATGATTTTAAGATGCTGTGTGAAAAGGTATTGGAAGATATCGGAATTAATGCCAATATAACGCGTGTTACCTCAAAAAACATCGAAGTGTTTAATAATGTCAAGATTGAATTAAGCGGTCAAACTTCTAGGCTGTTTAAAAAGTTGTCGTATAGCATCAATATTGGAAAAGAAGGTGATAATTCGTTAAATGGGTATCGTAAATTTAAGCTTCGGTCGTGTGCCACAGATCCAAGTTATCTCCGTGAAAAAATGGTGTATGATATGTTAGATGCAGCACAAGTACCTACTGCGAAATCTTCATACATTAGGTAAGAAAAGTATATATTTCCGTACATACACTTTGCCCCCCCCCCCCTAATTAAAAAGTTTTTTTTGTGTTTAGATTGTTTATTAATGAAGAACCTCAAGGACTTTATTTAATGGCAGATAATTATAAAAATCCATTTTTAAAAAATTTACTGGGTAGTACCAATAAAAAGTATAAAAATGGTGCATTGTTTCAAGGAAGTATGCAAGAGAATCCTTTGGCGGTTGGCAAGTTACAGTTAGGCGCTAATTTAGCTTACCTTGGTTCAAAACCTGAAGACTACATAGAGACTACGTTAAATATGTCAGTGTATAAAGTACAAGAAGAAGGGCATAAAAATGGAAAACATCCGTTAAAGAAGTTGATAAATTTTATTGAGTTTATATACCAGACTAAAAAATATAACCTTGAAAAAAAGAAGGACGTAAAGGAAGCAATGCATTCTTGGGATAAAAAATTTGATGTATCTTTATTTTTAAAGCAGTAAGTTTTTTTTTTTTTTTTACCATAATAGTAGTGTTAAACTAACAAATATTATAGTATGGTATTTGAGATTTTAATGGGTCATAATGACGGTTATATGGGAGCGGCACATAATTATATGATTTACCAAGATCCTACTCAAAAAGGGAAATTTATTTGGCTTGCTTCGGATTTGGATCAAACTTTAGGAAATACTTTAATCTTGCCTCGTTCAAGACCAGCTAGAACACGGTTAGAAGCATTGGATCGTTACGGGTTATTAGACAATATGACATCTCGTCCACTTGTCAATCAAATATTACAAGTAAAAGAGTACAATGAACGATTTATTCAAATCTTTTCAGACGTGTATTATTCGCTGTTCAAGACGAACGCTATTTCAAGCCATTTATTCTTTTTGAAAGGACTGATTAAAGACGATGTAGCTTGGGATAAACAAATAGAGAAAACACGTATTGATAACTTTAAAGATAATCAAACAGTGTATCAAAATCAGGTGAACCAAAAGATATTACAGTTACCTTTAGGACAGGATTTTTTCAGTAGAATTAATATGCTTGACTTCGATACTGCGGTAGATGGCACGATTGAGAACCACCCTTCAATTACTTCTCTTTCAGATTGGTTTAAAGAAACAAGCGATTATTTACAAACTTTTATTTCTGGTACTAATGTTTAATAAAATTTAATTGGTTAATTTAAATAAAAAAAGGGTGTCTCGCACAACACATTAATACCACTGGGATGAACCAGGCCCCGCCTGGTTTAAAGTATTATTTTTTTTACGCACACCCAAGCATTTTTCTTTTTTTTTATACATAATATTTTTGAACAATGGTAAGATCCTTTTTTGTAGTGTTTGCTTTTAATGGGTTTTAATAACATGAATTAAATAGTCCGGAAGAATCATTGCACAAATCGTTGTTTCTTTAGGTTCAGTTGTTACTAGAGCTTTTATCGCTGCATACAAACAAGCTGCTGCCAGTAAGTTTGAACGATTATTATTATACGAAATGGAAAAGTTAAATTTTAGTGTAAATAGATGCTGGTAAGAATGGAGGAGCAGCTGCTAGTGGTAATGGAGCAAGAGCTGGTACAAAGGAAGCAGCTATGGATGCTTTAACTCGTAAGACTGGTATATCAGTAGAAGAAGCTTGTCAAATTCTTAATGTGACAAAAGAAGCAGACTTGACAAAACTAACAAGGGTATGAGTATATATATACGCTGTGTAAAAAACAAAAAACATGTGGGACTAATCATTTTTTTTTATAAACGTAAAAAAGAGTTACGAACATTTATTTGGAGCTAATGATCCAGCAAAGGGAGGTTCTTTCTATATTCAATCTAAAGTTGTAAGAGCAAAAGAAAGAATTGATATGGAAAAAGCTCAAGAGTTAAAACATAAAGCGACTGAAGAGGCAGCAGCAGCAGCAGCAAAGGCTGCGGAAGCATCTACTCCTCCTCCTCCACCTCCGCCACCTTCTTCATAGAGTATATAAACATATATAAAATATTTAACACCAAAAAAATTACACTTGTAGAGAAATAAAGCTATTTTTTTTTTTGAAAAAAAGATAAAAAAAGGGATTTGGAAGGATATTTTTTTTTTTTTATTTATTGTTAGGCTCTGCATGAACCAAAAGCTATAAATATAAAGTAAGACGCCATTTCGCAGATAATAAATAATAAATAAGAACTTACTAGGGAAACCGCATATGGAAGCCGCAATAAAATATGCAATCAACTACAGCAACAACAACAACAAAAAAGGATGAGTATACCTTAGTAAATAAATAAATAAAATAAACTTACGAAGCAAACTAAAACAATCATGGCCATAATCTTGGTATTCTTCCACCACATTGCGCGCTTTAATTGAGTACTTCTCTTCTTGAAAGCAAATGCTTGTTGATTCAAATTATCAGTTTTATCAACTAATAATTCGATACGCTCACCTCTTTCTAATACTCTTTCAATGTTATGGACCATAACATCTTTGACTTGTTCAATTTCACCGTGTACTTGCTTCAAACGATCTGCACTTGGGTTTGTAGAAAAGTACTCCTTTAAAAAGGTGTCAGTTTTTTTTTTTCTCTTTTGTTAAAATATATGCGTTTAAAAATACCATTTGCTTTTCAATGACACGGGAGAACTCGTTTAATCCGTATGGAGGTGCTTCAATAGCTCTGTTTCTACCATATGTACTCAAGAACTTTTCCTTTAAATCTTGGAGGAAAATAAAAGGGATACGACGACCAAATGAATCATCTGCCATACACATGTATGTAATACCATCTTCACAAATATAGTGAAACAAATATCTAACCCCATCATTTTTTTTTGGTAAGGAAAATTATCATTTTTTTTTTATATATCACTTTTATTTATAACGTACCTATCGTATACATATGTAAGCTTAGAGTTATTAGGTGGGATTTTTTCAAGGATAGCCTGAGTTACTGTGTGTTTTTTGTGATGAAGATGAATACAAAAAAATAGTTTATTTTATTTTATTGTATACTAATTACCAGTTGCGAAATTTCCACTACTGTTGGTATGTTCTGCTAAAATGGTAGGACCACGGGCAACAAGACCGTATATAAGAGACATTTTTATTATTTAGAATGAAGAGGGGAAAAGAAAAAAGGAATAAAGAAAAAAAAAACCTTATACTCTCTTTATGTAGTTCACGTGATGGAGGAACGAAAATCGTTCATAAATATGACGTACTTTTGGCCTTTTTAATGTAGTAGATAAAATGACGCAAAGGGATACTTGTAAAGATCTGCTTTTTCGCTTCTATCTGATGTTATTTAAAGTGCACAGCGAAAAAAAAAAAAAAAATTAACTACAGCAAAACATTTGTATTAGATATACACGAGTGAAAAAAGTAAAAAAGTAGGTAAAAAAAAAAGACTATATAGAAATTTATTTAAAGTTTTTCATACGGTTTTGCTTTTTCGTATCCAAATCTAATAACCTGTTAAAGTCAGATTTTCGCTGGTTACGTATACTAGTTAAAGTATCGGTCAAACCCAACTGTTCACAAGCCTCTAAAACGATTTCGTACGTAGCAGTGTCAGGTAAAACCCCTTGAATCTTCATATCGTACCAGACGTTCATGGCCTCAGAAATCTTACCACCACGTTGTAAAGCGCGCATGATTTCGTTGTATGCAGACACGGGTAATGTAACACGACTCATCTTGGCATCTGAATAGACCTGTAAGGCCGATCTTAATTGACCAGCAGCGGACAAGGAATTGATAACGATGGTATAGGTAGCAAAATCAGGTTGAATTTTATGATGATGATTTCTTCGCATGTATCTGTACAGTCTCAGCATCTCTCTTACGGTTCTAGGGACATGTTCTTCTTGTTCATCTTCTCCCCATAAAGTCGAATCGACGACTTGATCTTCAGTTTCACTTACGGGTTGAATAAGTTTGGATATAATGGAGAGATATGTGTTGTAAGTACGTGTATCAGGGTGAATACCTAATGAAGTCATTTTATCCCAGATTAAACTAGCTCGATCTAAATCTTTAGCGGATGTACGTTCCATGGTGGATAGGATACTAAGGATGGAATTAAATGTATATTCGTTAGGTTTAGTACCGTACTGTTCCATCTCTTCTAAAAGTGACATGGCGCGTTCCAGGTCTTGCGATCTGTTACAGGCAGATAAAAGTGAGGTGTAGACTACAGCGTCAGGTTTAATGTCTCGGTCCTTCATCTCCTTGTACAGTTCAAATACGGAATCGGGAGATTGCTCTAAATCTTTCACAAGTACGTCCATGACAATACCATAACTATATACATCCATATCAATGGACTCATCTCTCTTCATAATATGATATACTTGTAATGCCTCTTTAAATTTGTTTCGCTTTACGTAGTTTGCTAAAAATTCGTTATAGTCACGGATTTCAGGGGATTGGTTCTTTTCTTTCATGTCCTTGAGAGCTTGTAAAGGATCCCATTTCATGGCGATGTAAATAGTGGCAGGTAATTTGGAGTTGGTGGATTTTAATTCGTCATAGACTTGGACTAACTCTCCGTGTAAATCTTTATCTCGGCTCAGAGCAGATAAAATGACACCGTAGGTACGTAAACTTATTGTGATATTTTTCTGTTTCATGGTGTGGTAGAGTTGAAGAACGTGGTCGTATCGCTTGGCGTTTCTGTATACTTCCATCATGGCTCGGTAACTGGTTTCGTCGGTATCTAATCCGGCTTTTACCATCTCGGAAAAATAAAATTGGCATCCACGGACGTCTCCAAATTGCTTTAACGCGTATATCATGGTCACGTAAAAGCTAGTGTCTTTTTTGGAAAGCAGTTGTTTATCCTCCAAAGTTTTGATAAATTGATGAAGCTCGGTTTTGTTGCCGTGTTTTTGGATACCGTGGATGATGGTACGGATCGAGATTTGGTTGACGCTGCAGCTTGAGTCGGCGAGTCCGTCAAAGACAAGTCGCGCGGATCGAAGGTTGCCGTGGCTGATGTACACGTACATCAACATATTACACGCACGTTGGAAAACGTGGTTGAGCTCAGGCTGTATTTCCTTTTGTTGATGGATGTGACGCAAGATACGTTGTAAGCGCTTGATTTTTTCGGATTTGGTAAGAGAAGTATCGGCCTGTGTGCTGGAACACATGTCAATGTAGTCTTGGGCGTTTATAGGCTGTGTAGCGGCGTTTTCGACCTTTTCGCAGTATGCTTTCCATTCATCGGTAGGTTGTTGTGTGGGGTTACCCACGGTGGTCGTGGTGGTCGTGGTAAATGATCGGTATACGGGGTACAGTGTGGCGGGTTGAATTGATGGTCTGGTAAAGCGAGGAAGCTGTTTTGTTGTGCGTGAGACCAGTGGCCATAATGATTTTGTTCCTCTCAACATAGTTTTAGTGATAAAAGAGAGAGGGAAGAAAAAAAAAAAGAGAGGAATAAGCGGGGTTACCTGGTCATGGATTTTTTTTATATGGTCCCCCTTTCCCCCAGAGGAGGCTTAGAAATAGCAGTCTTTATAGGGGGAGGTTCTTTCTGTAAAGGGATCTTGTTTGGTAATGCATTTTGGTTAATTTAGGTCTTTTTTTTTTTAAAAAAAAGTAGAAATATAAAGAAAAAAATATATTAAAAAAAATCGAGACAAAGTTTATTGAAGTGAAATATAAGCGAGGTTAATCTTGTAAGGTGCTTTTCTTTTTGGTAACTAAATGGAACACTTTTGCATTATTTGACAGTATGTTTTAAATACCGAAAGGTTAATGCTTTTTTCGTCAAAACAGTGTACAAAGGTATTACAGAAAAAGTGGTTCCTAGACACTTGTGTAAAAAAGTATACATGTAGCAGAAAAAACAATAATTTTTCGAGCATTTTGATTGTATGTTTTGAGCAATATCGGTGCGAAAAAATAATATAAAGTATATATCAATTGCGTTTCTATTGTCTTTATAGACATAAAGCAATTGAAAATGGTTAAAAAAGCATCTGAAGCATGAACTGCAAGCCTCCCACGGTCACAGTAAACAAGTCACGTATTTTTTTTTCTGAGCAAAAAAAAAAAAAAAAAAAAAGTCAAGTTCACCTATCAAACTGAAAGTAACTCTTTTCGTTTTTTTACATAAAATAAATATATAATGGCACCAGTTCATAAGAGATCAAAAAATGCTAAAAAGCAACAATTAAAACCTCAAGGTAAAAAGATTTCCAAGATTGTCGACCAAGTTGTTGAAAAGAAGAAGGGTAAATATATGGGAAATATTAGTTTTTTTTTTATAAAGCACTTTTTTTTAACAAAGTATGTATGTATTTAGGTAAAGCCAATAAAGCCGTCAAACAATTGTAAGAGAAGAATATAATGTATTTTTTTTCTTCGCAGTGGATACTAAACTTTTTATTATTATTATTGCAGAAGTGAAGAGGAGGATTCACCTATGGAAGACGTTTCTGACGTTTCTGACGATGATATTTTCAAAAAATTGCAAAAGGTTATGGACGAAGATGAAGATGATTCCGAACCCAACAATAGCGATTCTGAAGCCGAGAATGTAGAAGAAGAAAAGGCCGAGGAAGATAGTGATGATGAACTTCCTTCTGATTTTGAAAGAGAGATGGCAGTTGATTCTGATAGCGAGGAAGAGCAAAACGAGGAAGATGACGAGGAAACACCGGATAAGTTGAGTAAAGATATCGATCAACACAAGAAGGAATTGGAAGATTTGAAGGAACGTGATCCCGAATTTTACGAATTTTTACAAAAGGAAGACGGAGATCTTTTAGGCTTTGGCGAATCTGATGATGGAGAAGATATGAATGATGAGGATGATGACGACGAACAAGAATACAGCGATATGGAAGAACCAGAGGAAAAGATTGTTGATGATGTTCCTGTATTGACCAAGGCTATGTTAAACGAATGGATCGACGCTGTTAAATCTAACAACGATTTTAAAGCTTTCAAAAAATTACTTTCTGCCTTCAAAACAGCAGCTAGAATGTCAGAGGAAGATGATAAGATTACATTTACTTTAAAGATTGAGGATCCTTCTGTTTTCTCCAAGGTTATTACATCTACTCTTCGTCTTGCTCCTGTTGTTTTCGCTCACCACTTGAAACCCAAGAGGGAGGGCGGATCTCCCGTCACATCTGGTCGTTGGGCCTTCTTCAAATCATATGTTAAATCTTACCTTAATAACTTGCTTCATCTTTTAAGAAACTTGACTGATCCTGATATGCTTCGTATGACCATCCGTGAAGCTGAAAAGGTCAACAACCTTTATGTTTGCTTTGATCGTTTAGCCAAGGAGTTCCTCAAGACTCTCTTAAACGCTTGGTCCAACCTTGGTTCTTCTGATAGTGTTCGTATGCAAGCATTTTTAGCTATCAAGTCTTTAGCCATCACCACAGTTCCTGCTAACAAGGATTCCAAATCTAAACCTCAAGGTTACCTTGATCTTTGTCTCAAGAACGTCTATTTGACATTTGTTAAAAACTGTAAAAACACCAACCTCCATACTTTACCTGTTATCAATTTGATGCGTAATTTAGCTGTGCAACTCTACGGTATTAACCTCACTTTAAGTTATCAACAAGGGTTTGTTTATATTCGTCAATTGGCTATTCATTTAAGACAAGCTATGAAGGTGCGTTCTACCAAGAACCACAATATGGTATATAACTGGCAGTATATTCATTGTATCGATTTCTGGTCCGATGTTTTGAACGCTTATGCTGTACCTATGGTAGATGAAGATGGTGATGTTGTTGAGAGCCCCATGAAGGCATTAATTTACCCTTTGACACAAGTTGCAGTTGGTGTGATTCAATTGATTCCTACTGCTCAATTCTATCCTCTTCGTTTCCATGTACTTCGTTCTTTGAACTCTCTTATCCATAATACCAACGTCTTTGTTCCTCTTGCTACCTATGTTTTGGAAGTCCTTGAAGGTACTGTCGCTATGGAAAAAGCAAAGAAAAGTACCAGTGGTTTACCTATTGAGTGGGATCTTGTACTCAAGGTTCATAAGAAGAACATTCATGGCCGTTATTATCAAGATGATGTCTTGGATCAATGTGCCAAGGCCTTAAAGAATTATTATAAAGAGTATTCTCATCATATTTCTTTCCCTGAAATGGTTGATGCCGATATCATTGCTATTAAACGTTTTGTTAAGCAATCCAAGAGTATAAAGGGAAAGGATAAGTTACAAAAGTTAGCTAAGGAGGTAAGTTTTTTATTTTATTTTTATATTTATTACTTTGGTACTAAACATATGATTATTAGCTTGAAGCCAAGGCTGCTTTCATTCGTCAACAACGTGCAAAGATTAACTTTTGTCCTCAAGATGAAGAGCAAATTGAACAATTCAATAAGGATATGAAGGCTAAGATGACTTAAAAATTTACAACATAAAATTACACATACACCCCTCTTTTCTTTTTTTTTTTCAATCTCTTTAGAAGATAAAAATGGGAAAAGCATTATGCACATATATTTTTTCTTTTCTTTTTTTTTTTAAATTAATAAATTAGAAAAAAAATATTTAAAACAAAAAACTATAACTCAAAGGTCTGCTGTACGAATAAACTGCGTTATGTTTTTGAAAAGTAGAATGATAGACATAAAGTTAGTAAACAACAATGCTTTTTTTATTGCTTTCAAAGGTCTGCTATGCTGATCATATTTATACCTAGAACCTTCCTCTTTCTTTTTTTTTTTCCCTTTCCCCTTTTCTCTTTTCTATTTACTTTGCCTTACTGTGTTATAATCCATTAATAAACTTAATCATTACTGATGGGGTAAGCATTGAGTTCACTTTTATTTCAAACGACGATTTTTTTGTTAGCAGAAAAGAAATAAAATATAAAAAAAAAAAAGCTAGAAAACAAGTAGTTCTGTGATTTTTACAGCTTAACTTCAATCAGTAATGCTGCTACAATCAGTATAATGCTTCTTCAAGCATTGGTGATTTAGATTAATCATTTTTTTTTCGCCTTAGTGTAAACAAAATCCTGATAAATAATAAAATTCTCGCTTTTTTTTATACAAATATAAATTTTTATTACATTTACAGCTTTTTTTAATAAAGATTTCTATAAGAATCTTTAATATTTTATTTGAAAAAAATAAAACCAGTGAGGAAGAAGAAAAGTAAAATTAGTAATAGTCTAATTGGTGAGATCTAATATAAAAATAATTAGTTACGTTATGTTATGCTTAGTATGTATTCAAATTTAATTTATGGTCGACATACCAATTGCGTCTTCGATTTGAGCGGGGACGATTGTTTGATTTGGAACAAAATGTAAGTATGTTTACCATATTGATCTTTTATAGCCGATACTTTTGTTTAATTGTTGGCAGAGATATTCCCAATAGTTAAGGCAAGGTCTAGGCCATAACGTCTTAATAGACCTTTTCAGTTTAAAAGTAATCCAATGTTGCTTTCCAATATTTTGTAAAATAATGGGCACAAGGTATTTTGGTCAAAAAACCAAAAGTGGGTGACAGCAATTTTTTCATTTTTTAAAAAATCCACCTAAGAGGTGGGTGTCATTTTTTCCATACTAGGAAATTTTGGTAGGTGACGTTCGACGAAAAAACGAAAAAACATTATTTGGTATCTGTGTGAAAGAAAAAAATGTTATCTGTCTGATCGAAAGGGGGTAGTTTCTGTTTTTGTAAACGAGTGTTTGAAACGTGAGTTATTTTTAAAACCTTACTTGATGAGTAGATATGAAGTAATTAAGATGTATTTTTTTTTGTAAACTGCAAACACTTTGACTTTTTTTTTTCTTACTTACTTTAACAGTATTGTCTCATCCGATGTTGAAATATAAATTGATGTAGTAGAAAAATGGGACATAAGTATGTAGAAAGGTAAAGGTGAAAAGAGTAAAAAAAAAAGGGGGGGGGATTATGTCTAATTCGTACTACTTTCTCTTTTTTGCATGATTTGTTTATATATCCATTTATTTGGGTAATTTCAGTAAAAGTACTTTTCAAATAATTTTTGAACGCCAAAAAAAACAGGTTTTTCTTGTAAGATGTATGACACAACTCATACAAATATATGTTTTACGCGTAGTTGCTAAATTCTTTTGTTTTCTTTCGTATCTTCCATTAAAATACATTGAGCTTATTATGTCACGTAGCTATCTTTTGACCTAAAAATAAAAGCTAAACACTAATAATTTTTTTAGAAGAAACTGACGACGTTATTACAATCTCATTACCAGCAAAACCTGGATCCGATTTAGCAAGCAAACTTCTTCTTCAAAATGACAACGTTATCCATACTTCCGTTTATATGACCGTCTAGAATTGTAGAGAAAGGGTTTTTTGGTTACTTAAAAGCAAATGCTTAACGGCGTTAGAACAACTTACCGGTTATACTATTTACGATTGTATGGATAACGTTGTCATTTTGAAGAAGAAGTTTGTTTGCTAAATCGGATCCAGGTTTTGTTGGTCAGTTTCTTCTAAAAAAAATTATTAGTGTTTGGTTTTTATTCTTAGGCCAATAGATAGTTACGTGACATAATAAGTTGGGATTGATTTTAATGGAACAATACATGCCTGTATGAAAAATATTCCAGATGAAAGAAAACGAAAGAGTTCAACGTCACTGATAACAACTACATATAAAAAAAACAAGAAACCCCTGTTGGTTACACACACAGGAAAAAAAAGTGACATATTTTTTTTTCATGCGTTCAACTTAGTCTTTCGCATAAAAAGGAGCTTGTATGAATCAAGTTGAAGTATTGAGCAAGAAAATGGTCTAAAAGTAATGTTTGAGATCTCTAAAATTAGTATTCCATTATCAACACGTGATTTACCTGGGTTTGTTATGAACGTTGACTATTTAAAAAAGCTCGGCCAATTCTACCATAAGTATTGTATCAAAGTTTGCCGTGCAAATGACACCATGAAAAGAAAATCTTACAGTTATAAAATCATCAACTCCTGTTTAAAAACGGTCATTTTTGAGGATTGTTATCCCGATTCTATATAAGGAAATAAGCCTAATATTATCAGGCAAGGCAGGAGGAATAGCGACACTAACTTCTTCATAGCCATATGTCTCTGCATAACGTTGGTATTCCATAATTATTTGAGACCATTCCTTTCTATAGGTCACTACGTCCTCTCTTTCGTGACCGACGAAATAAGTTACCTTACCTTTTAAATATGAGAGAGGTTATTAACTAAGTATTATCTGGTTTTTTTTTTTCATTCTGGCGTAAATGACTTACCTACACGTTTAAAGTGGAAACCCCATTGTATAAGCTTATTTCTAATGCATTCGATAGACAAAGGATTGGTAATGGCCCCGCTATCATCAACTTCAACATTCAACGTATGGTTTTCAATAGCTGCAGGAAAAATCACAGTTCGAAGTTCGTTCCGTAAAGTAGGAATGTTTCTTTGGAACTTTGGTATTGATCGAAACCATCCAAGTAATTTTTCCTTGATATCGTTGTACGGCGAGGTACTTGGACCGTTCATAACCAATTCCATCTGATTGTTTTATGCTTAAAAGGGTTTGCCGTCGTGTTTTATCAAAAAGAAAAAAAAAAGATAAAAGAGGGGGAAATCGGGGTTGAAATCCCCACTCTTAGAGAAAATCCCTTTTTTAATATCGGCTAAATGTTTAAGAGAAAATCGTACATATTTAAATTCAATAATGCCATATTACTGGCTGAAAGTCCAAATTTAAAGCTGGTCTTTTTCACATCACAGTGCTTAAATATTCAAACTTCGAACCGATACTTTGAAAAAAGTAAAGGCGATAGGCAAAAAAAAGTTGGGCAGTTCTCTTAACAGTACTCTTTAAAACAATCTATAAGAATTGTTTTATGCTTAAAAAGTTCCGCCGTCGTGTTTTATCAATAAGAAAAAAAAGGGGGGAAATCGGAGCTAAAAGTTGAAGGTTTAAAAGTAGATGCACTGTACACCTAAATTAACTTCCCTGTCTCAAGCCACACACACTTGAGTCAAAAGTATAAAGATATCTCTTTTCTTTTCCTTTACAATAAATAACTTACCTAGACTTAAAATATCTTTTAGTGTTCACTTATTTGGTTTCTTTTATATCCCTTTATTTATCTCTCATTGTTTGGCTACCATCTGTGTTTAATAACATATCTTAATTACCTTTCCAGAGATTCACTGCCAATATACACTCCAAAAGGTCTAAAACTATTATTTTACTCCAAGCCTTTACTTTATACGATTTCTTGTATTACCCTCTCTCTGTCATATTGTTTGATTGTCCCTTTGTGAAGACTAGACGTCCTAATACCATTTCTATAAACTAAATAAATAATCTTGACAACTATACAGTATGGTGTTCACTTAAACGGAACTTTTATTCCTAAAATCTACACTTATATATTTATTCCCGAGTCGTATCAGTAGATCCTTCTCTGGTCTAGGTACTGTCTTTTGACACCATTCACCTCAATTGATTCAAAGGTGGTCTCGGAATTTTAGACCCTATACAACCACTATTTTCTTCTGATCAACTGAACTTCCACTGATGTCGTACCCTGGCTAGCCTTCCAATCATCAAATATGTATTTCACTGGTGTTACTCTTCCCCCCAGTTCCCATCATATTTCTATCCACTCATATTCGCTACTTGTTGAGCTGATCCTTGGGTGTCATCAAACTCTCGCTGTCTTTTGCTTTAACAGTGATTCCTCTGTCACGCTTTAGTTTGGTTAACTTCCAGCTGAACAGAACAGCTGCGCCTGTTGAAGATGGCTCATCGGCTAATTTTGGTGATTTTCTTGATGTTAGAACGGTTAAGAAAAACGAAACAGATACAGAAGAAAGAGGGTTTAGAGATGCAAGAGGTGAGGAAGGGATTGCGGCAAAAGAGAGAGAAACAGAGGACGGATCAGCCTAGCGCTGAAATTGCAGTACTGTAGACATTAATAGCTCAGCCATGTTTCCATTTATGACCCTCATAGTCGAATATTGTTGGGTCTATGCTCAAGCATACAATTTAGCAAATCCATGTTAATATCATCTGGGGTGTATAGCTTGGAGTAAAATGAATGGGCAATTTACTGTAGTCGAATGTCCATAAATATGCCAGAACCTTAATTGATAATGTGCCCATTGTTATATTTGACAGGTTTCGTATCAATGTTGATATTCAGCCAGCCCTGAATTATGTAAATAATTAATTCTCACAACTGTTGAAAACTATATAGTCTGGCGCTCACTTTAAACTAAACTTTTATTATAACTAACTTTGTGTTTTGTTATAATATCCTTCCCAAAATGCACACTTTATTTATTTAATCCCAAGTTGAATCACTCCCATAAACCTAAAAATTTAAAAGTATCTCTTGATTTCTGTTAAAATAACAATAGCTATTAAAGAAATAAATTTTATGCTGTTTAAATGAAAAAAAAAAAAAATCTTGTGAAATGGCTTAATTGGCTTTTTGCTATACTTTTCTTAGCCTTCAAGTTAGCTCTTTTATTTCTATATTTGTATTCTGTATGAATCCCCTTTCATCTTACTTTCCATTGTAGTATACTTTATTACCTAATTTGTTCGGTAGTTCGTTTAAATAATCAATAAATTTTTGTTAAAAGAAAACTTGTTGGTTTTTACAGCTCCAGTGTATCTAACGCGATAAAAGCATCAAATATAAGAAGGAAAAAAATGCCGTTGACAAATACAAAGCAATTAACATTATGAATCAATATTAGACCAGAATTTTTCACTGGCTAAAAGTACACAAAGATAATATGCTTGACAAGAGGAGTTGAAAACCAAGGGTTCTGAGCCAATAAAGATCGACTTCATCTCTCACAGGTGGCACACGTAAAATATGACAGCTGAAGGACTACTTTTCGTTTTCGCCACCAAAATAAAAAAAAGAGGTCTATTTATGCAAATAAAGTCTATAAACATACCCTATTTTTCTAAAGAAGGGTCCCTTATAAGCTTATGTACTCTTAAGGCGCCTTTTTAAAAAAGGCATTGCAATTTCCGCTTTGTCAAAAACCAAAAGTTATTTTTAAAAATGCAAAAATACACACTGTGTTTTATTAAATTTTAAAAAAAGAAAAAAGAAAAATACAAGGGAAAAAAGGTCTATAATGTGTCTATGTATATGTATTTTAAAAAAGGAAGAAGAATTATTGAGGAACGTGAGAGAATAAATAAGAAACAGATTCACCGTTATGAGTTCTATTAAAGCAGGGGAAAAAAAGAGTTAGTTAGTACAGATGTATACAAATACATATATAAAATGGTTACCTTCTGATAGCTTCAGCAATAGTAGGAGAGATATCAATAATATCTAACTTGGGACAAAGAGCCATTTTATCTTCGGAGGGAATTGTGTTTGTAATAACCATCTTTTCGATGACGGAATCATTGATAACTTGAATAGCTTTGCCAGAAAGAATACCATGAGCAACAATAGCGTATACTTTTTCGGCGCCATTCTCCATTAATGTTTTGGCAGCTAAACCGAGAGTACCACAAGTATCTGCCATGTCATCTACCAAAATGGCGATTTTACCTGTCACATCACCAACTAAAACCATACGAGATACTTCGTTTGCCTTCTTACGTTCTTTATGAATTAAAGCAAAGTCTAATTCTAAATTATCGGCAATGGAAGTAGCACGTTTAGCACCACCAGCATCAGGTGAGACGATGATAGCATTCTTCCAGTTAGGAATCTTTGTCTTAATGTAATGGATAGTAGAAGGTTCGCAATATAAGTTATCGACAGGAATATTAAAGAAACCTTGGATTTGAGAAGCATGAAGATCCATGGTGATAACATGATCAGCACCAGCAACAGTCAACATGTTAGCAGTTAAACGTGCAGTAATAGGAGCACGACTTTTATCCTTCTTATCTTGGCGTGCATAAGGGAAACAAGGGATAACGGCAGTAATACGACGAGCAGAAGCAGTCTTACAAGCGTTGATCATGATGAGTAACTCCATTAAACTATCGTTAATTTCACCACAACCTGATTGAATAATAAAAACATCTTCGTCACGAACAGATTCACCAATGGTGACAGAAGTCTCTTGGTTGGAAAATTTAATAACTGTTGCTTTGGCAAGGTTTAAACCCATTCTGTCGGCAACAAGCTTAGCAAGTGCTGGTGAGGCATTACCAGTAAAGAGCTTAATAGCGTTATCAGTAGACATTTTTATTTCGTCTGTTGTGTAGTAAAAAAAAAAAACAAATTTTCCTTTATTGTAGCATTAATGGCCTTGTAAAGATTTTTTTTTAATGTGACTTAATTTTTTAACCGTGTTCCGAATTTTCAGTGTGATTTCACGAGCTTCAATTATAAATCATGGTTTCAGTGAAAAAAAAAAAAATTAAAATTTATTATATACAGGAAGAAACAAAAGCAGGATATATAGGAAGAAAAAAAAATTTAGTCGTCAAAGACGTGGTTTACAGTAGGGCTAAAGATAGTAGATTCAGAAGTGGTAGTAGCTTGAGCTTCACCGTGAGGAGTATATACAGTAGAATCAGTTAAAGGAGCAACTTGATGATGTGCTTTAGGCTCTTCACCGTAGAAAGATTTGGCAGAAATAGTAGAGAAAGAGCGGATAGCGGGTCTCTTGGCAGACAAGGCAGTACGGGAAACTTGAGAGAGAATTGAAGAGTTCATTTTTGTGTAGATGAATAATAATAAAAAGTAAAAGAAATCAGAAATGTTGATTCTTATTTATACTGTTTAGAAATAATCCGGAATATAGTACATGTGAAGTAGCATGGCATTTCTGAACCATTGGTTGGTTGTCCATGTGATCTTGTGCTTTCTAAGTTATCAAGTACACGTAAAGGTAGAGCACAATGCTATTGGCGAATCTAATTGTTGGGGTAAAAAAAAAAAGGATTTCTTCTAAATAAGGTATACTCTCCATTTAGCACCTCCTTTTTTATTTCACCTCAGAATAAACTCAGTTAATAATGTTGAGCTCATTTATAATGAGTAAGAGTGAAATAAACGATAACAATACTCATACGTAACTGTATTCTCATTGGGATACTCTTTTACTTTTAGAAAGAGTTTTAAGATGAATAATTCAAGCTCCTTATTTCAACCGTTTTACTTTCGGCTTCTAACAACAATATAATAGTTGATCTACATTTATTCTATTAAATCCAATTATTTCAGTCATGCCGAGTACTGGTATGTCCGTTTATACAAATAACTGATAATATGCGTCTAGTTATGTATTTTTTTTTTCTTCTAGTTTTAAAGTAATTACTTGATAATGTTGTCGAAAAGATGACTAATTATTTGTTATTATATCGCTTTCCAGTATTGGTAACGAAAAAGAAGTTTCCACGATATCATGTCAAAACTAAAGACAAACAAACACGTCTATCTATAACTTGTTGTGAGAAATATAGACAAGTTTATTAATACGCCAAAACCTCCTAAATAATATTACAAAGATAAATTGAAGTTGGTGCTCTCTAAACTTTATTTCATTTGACTATACTACTATGTACTCAAGGTATGTTGCACTTGAAAATTTAAGGGATCAATTTTCTAACTAACTACAATGCCCATTTTTTGCATGACTGAAATCAACAAATAGAGGAGGTTTCGTATTTCATTTATTTGTTTTTGTACCTTTTCTCTTAATTCTATGTACATGCACTCCTATTTCTAAAAAAAAAAACGCTCTTTCTTCTTGATTTTCTACCTTTTTCAACATATATCATTTATTGGTCCAATCAAATAAAAAATTTACTTTTCTGGCAATATATGTATGCTAAAATAAAATCATTCGCCAATATACTGGGATCATATAAGGAAAAGATAGATTTTGTAAAATATTACAAGTTTCTAATCCCGCGAGGTCAGGCGGCTAGTATCAAATACAGAGATTCAAAGAAGTGATTCTATGTTTTACTATCTCCATTAAAAGAACACTTGGCTACCGTTAAAGAAATGCTACTTTCTCTTTCTGGAGAATTTCCTGATGTTTCCACTTCTGGGCCCTCTCTCTAAGCCTACAGTTGGAAAAAGGTAATTTAGGCAATGACAGCACTCAGAAAAAGGTAGTTTAGCCAATAAACGACAGGAACCGAGAGTTATTTTACACGTTACGCTCTATGAAATAGATCACATGAATAAAAGTGACCATCCATTTTATCAGCCCAAGGCGTATTTATTTGTTTTTTAGAATAGTTAGATAAATCCTCTTTTCTTTTACAATGCCTACATATAAAAAAAAACTTACGGCGGTATGCTTTATCGAAAAAACAGTGGGACATCTGTACGTATAAAGTTTTTTTTTACCAGATAGTAGAAAACTAAAATGTGACAACTTTTATTATTATAGTATGGATTTAATTGACAGCCCACGAAACCCATTATGCCAACCGGCAAAGGAGCGTACAGCAGCCATCAACACTATTATATTTATCGTCAATGAATTGTTTATCTCAAATAACGATATCGTAGAGTTAGATTGGATTGAGAACGAATACTGTCAAACTAGTCGTGCTAAATGAGATGGTGTCCTGATAAAAGTTGATAATAAGACTGTGTCAGTAGCTTTAGTCGAGTTCTCTGGTGGCTCCCAATTTAACGCAACCTCAAAAAAAGAGGCTTCTGATATCAATAAGTTGTACGAGAATTTAAAAGTCATGATTGAAAACATACCTGAATCGATTCCCTCAAAAGTTTACTGCGTTAGATATTATGGTGATTACGCTATTGTAGAAATCACTTATTTCCAATGAGCTATTAACATATGTTTGTTTTAGACAATAATATTTACTTTGAACACTTATTTAAACATCAAAGCAAGTATATTAGACACATTGATTGTTCTTTTCGTTGTCCTACTACCATCCGCTTAATTAAGAGTTTTATTAAAGAAATTCCCAAGTTACTTCAATGGAAAGATGCCGTCGTAAATCAAACACTTGAATATGATGAATAACTGGAAAAAAAACAGCAAAAAAAAAAAAAAATAATAATAATTATTCAATATACTTTATTAATTAAACGAGCATATTACACATTTTTATTTATTATTATTGTTGTTAAAAATCTGGGAACTTTCCTCTGTAAGGATCTTCGGTAGGTAAACCGTACTGTTCATTAGTTTCTGGATATCTATCGAAATGACTAGCATCACCATCACCTCTTATCTGAGGAACATAAGGCGCGCGAATTTGTCGATTAGCAACGCGTTCAAAATCTACGCCATGAAACCAAGGATGATTCTTAATATCGTCAGCACCATTTTTTAGGTTACCATAACGGCGGGAAAGGTCAGAGGTAAGTAAATGCTTGAGTAAATCTTTAGCGTTAGGGTCAAAGTAAGAGGGCCAACGAATTTTACCCTGTAAGATCTTTTCGTAAAGTTTCAAATGATCGTCATCATAGAAAGGTGGATACCCGGCCAACATTTCAAAAATTAGTACACCCAAACTCCACCAATCAACTGCTTTACTGTAACCTTTGGATTGAATTACTTCCGGTGCTATATAATTTTTTTTAGTCGTTATATAATAAAATAGTTATTTTGACATTCCCTTTCTTACCCAAATAATCAGGCGTGCCACATAAAGTCCATGTAATATCTGGCACGTGTTTAGCAAAACCAAAATCAGTAATTTTAATATGTCCATTTGTATCTAGCAACAAGTTTTCTGGCTTTAAGTCGCGATAGACAACGTCCTTGTTATGAAGATATTCAATAGCTAAAGTAACTTCTGCCGCGTAAAATTTAGCAACGTGATCAGGAAAACGCTATAAAAATTACATGTTAGATTCCCTTTTTGTGTGTGGAGTTTGTTATATAAATATTTACTTTGCTTTTCCTTAAGACACTGAATAATTCACCACCTGGTACATAATCCATTACCATATAAAGATTGGCATCGTCTTGGAATGTTCCCCATAAGTTAACTAGAAAAGGGTTGGCGACAGCTTCCAAAATATGCTTTTCGTTATTAGTATGTTCAACTTGTTTTAGTCGAACTACTTCAGTCTTTTTCAATACTTTAATAGCATAGTATCTTCCATTATGTCTTGATTGCGCTAAATGGACTCGACCAAATGAACCGGTACCCAATGTACGTAATAGGTGGAAATCATCTAATTTAAGCTTGGGTCGATTCTTTCTTTGATCCATAATAGCTGAATCATATTGTTGATATTTTGATTTTAATGCACCGCCGCTATTACCTAATTTTTGAAAAACGGGGGATTAATTTTTTTTTTCTTTTTCTTTTCTTTTTCTTTTTTTTTTTTTTTTTTTTTTTTGTGTGTATATACTTTACCATCATTAGTTTGTGTTTGTGGTTTTTGTTCACTGGGTTGTTCTGCTATATACATATACATGGAAATAAATATCATTTTTTTACATCAATTTTTTTATGCATGAAAATAGACAAATACCTGGCGTATCAACGTCCATATTTTGATGTAAATCTTGTGATTGTCTCGGTGTGACATACCCATTTGCATAATGGTTATTTGTTGTTGCCTCTTCTTGGACTTTTGGTAGTTGCTGTGGCTGCTCGTGCATTGAGCTCGTGTTGTGAGAAGAAGTGGATGAATGGGGTGTGTGAATTCCAAAAAATGACTTATTACTGTCTTTACCTAATTGGTCGGATGATTGCTTTACTGCTTCTTCGGCTTTACCGTGCTTTGCTCTATCAATGATTTTATTGAAAAATGACATTTGTTAATAAAATACTTTTTTTTTTTTTTTCGAAAAAGAGAGAAAAAGAGAGAGAATACACAAGAAAAAAAATGTCAAAAGAAAAAAAAAAATAGAACGAAAAAAAAAAAGACTAAAAGAAAAAAACGTTCAGCAAAGAGGACTGCTAAATCATCGGCGAAATGAGGTGTTGCAACACATTTTTTTAAAAAAAATTCCGTTTTTGCTTTTTTTGAATCAAAACCATGTGTGATGTATAGTATCAAACTCAGTCCAAGGCAAAGCAAAACGTTTTTTTTTCTTTCTGGCGCATTTTCGTTGAGTGTAAAATTATGCATGTCATTTGTTTATTTCATGTTTTACGACGACCTAATTAACTCCAATTTATTTTATTTTTTTGATAAACTAGGAATAGGCCTTACTTTTTTTTTCTTTTCTTTTCTTTTAATAATGATTTTTTATAAATATGTATATCAAACTATGATACGCGTACATCTTTTAAAAGGACACTTATGGTATTTATTAATTCCTTTATTTATTCTTCTTACCAACTCCTTCTCTTTTTTTAGAACGTTTATTTTCTTTTGATAAAGTAGTGTCGATACGCAGACCGCGTAAGACTACAACCCTTGTAGTCCTCTACCGTAGTACTGACTGGTCCAATACTCTATATCTCGATGAGACAAAGAAATGTAACTTTTTTTGCTGAGGCTATTCTGTGTTACCAGCAAAAAAACAAAAGCGAGTGCGCGAAAGGTAACACGGAAGAAAAACACGGGTGAGATAAAGACAAAGACTTACGACCCGAAAACATAAAACCTTTAACGAGCGTGATATTTCTATCAATTGGTAAGCTGTGATGAAGAGCGAAATATAGATTATTAGTGTTAATAATGATGTTATTAACGATAATCTCTCAGAGCTCTCTGAGGATTATCGCGAAAAAAGAAAATGCAATGAATATTAACAAGTCCGCTTAAACAGAGGAATCAATTCCGCGATGGGTTTATCCGTCGAAGGCATATGTGTCCATGGTATGATTAGTGTTCTTTTGGAACCAGTTTTCCAATCCGAGCCTCTGCTCTCGTACCAATGGTAAGTTATCATAAAATAAAACAAACATATGAATGTTTACGACATCGATCGAACTAATGGATAAATATTTAGGGTCAACGACCAACTGAACGTCGAGAGAAGCAAGAATACTTTGGATTTCAAGCCAGATTTTGTCGTATTCGCTTCTCAAAGCAGCAGAAAATTCAATATTGGAGTTTCGGAGATCAAGTCGCCAATTAATGCAACCAGCAACAATGAAGGTGAATCTGATCTATTGAATCTAGGACGAGAAATGAAACAAATGTTCAGCGCTGAAGGATTTGCTCTTCGCCAACAGCAGATATACTCAAGCTTGAAAGAGCAATCATTGCTCTGCAACTAAGAAAGCATTGCATTTTTATCTTACAAGATCGATACTATGATCAGAAATACGTGAGGCACGTCCTTCTTGTACACCGCCTGTTTAGAGACCATAACACTTGATAACAATACGTTCGATTTTGCAGTATTTGTACTTAGATCTGCTAATATAATAAATAAGAACGTTACCTTCATTATACCTGAAAGGTTTGCTTATAAATGCAAGTGTAGAGTGGAAGAAGATGAAATGGATCACGTCACTATAATCGATGAACCATATTTGACACAGAAAAATTGGCCCCCATTTTATACCTACGGTTTGGTGGATTAGAATGATAAAGGAAGTCCCAGGAAGAATCCGAGATATCTCTATCCCTGGCCTACAAATAACAGGTTATAAACTCGCTGATTTCATGCGAAAAACAACTGGGGATTCTACAGCAAGAGGTACGAAGACGATGATTTCTCGCCAGCGAGCCCAATATCGTTTGAAAGCCGGCATATCATGCATTCGGCTGCATCTCTAGTAACCAAGTCTTTTACATACCGAAAAATACAGCAAGAAGAGATGAACGGTGTGTTGTTGAAAGTGCTGGCTCAAGATGGCTCATCTTTTAACTCTGTTAGCAAGCTAATTAAGAAATATCTTATCTTTTCAAACCAGCATGGAAACACTTTTTATTTGTCTCCGCCAAAAGAAACGAAAAAGGAGCTGATTAAAATTTACAGCGACTCACTTGCTGGTGCTTTAAAATCGTCCAACATCAAGAAAATTAAATTAGCCAAAAAACAGTACTACAGCAACAAAAATTGAGTTGTTTGGATACTTTTTTTATTGCGCCTTTTAATATTATCATTGTCACTATTTTTAATATTGCATTTCTCTGAATATCGTCGTAGCTACGAATTTACAATTTTTTCAAACCGTTTTTCTTTAGTACCAGGTCTGTGCATACGGAACCATGAATAAATGATATAATATCTGTGATTGACAAGCTGCATACTCACTTGTAAAACGCCGCTCTAAATGATCAAGTATAAAAGTAATGTCTATTCTTCTTTATTCTTTTCTTAACTAATTGGTAAACTACAATATGGTAGACAGAATGGTATACTGGCTCGTAGGCGGTAGAAATCAAAAAACTTCTAACAGACAATATGCGTTTAAAACCTTTCCGGCAATTTCTTTCGACACCTTTTCGTCGAGAATAAAGGAAGTTACGGGTAGTAAATCAATATACGATTTTATCTATTCAAGAGGAGGGAGGTTTGAAAACGTAGTGATTAATAATGATGAAAGCTTAGATATCGCTATTCGTTCCTCGGGAGAAGCAGCAAATAATCCAGAAAAAGGAATTGCGGTTTTAATATCTCATAGTTGAAAGCAGGCAAATAAACGTTTTTTAAAAATGTGTTCTTTTTTATTATAGTTAACGCGTGATTTATGTAGTTTTTGTTGGGGGAGCTGCTTTTAATATACGTATTAGATAATTATGTTTAGGAAGCTGCAAATAGAGGCTGAAACGCCAAAGGGTTCTTTTCGTGAGATCAGTAATGGGTGACTGTGAACCCAATAAGCAAAAATAGGCGAGAAATAAGAAAAGGGAAAAAAGCTTTCTTTGTCTACATAGAGTTCAATATATGAGATTCCTGATATTTCTTATCGCACTTTTGCTTTTGGCATTTACAGTACGCGATATTTTTATATCAATATTAAAGATTGATTCAAAGCAATGGAAGTTACGTCCAGCAATTACACCATCTCTAATTCAGTTACCTTCTTGTCAAGTTTGTCAAAGACAAATACTTGAAACCAAGATTTCATACTATACGTACAGGTTTAAAATCAAACTTATTTCTATGGATTTAATTGATAATTGGCGAAATTATTTTTTACGGAATGAGGCACGAAAAGATATACCGAAAGAATATGTATCGATTCAAGCTGGACTTGATGATTATATGATCCGTAAAATGGTTCGAACAAAAGAGAGGGAGGCTATTAAGAGCAAATTAGATCTGATTAGTTTGTGTATCGAATTTGGCGAGCAAGTGACCAAGATTTCAAAGAAACATGGTAAAGAATGGGATGCGTTGACTGAAAAATGGATAGCCTATCATAATTCGAGTCAATCTGGAGTTGGGTTAAATGAACATGCAAGGATATTACGTGAATTAAATATTTATTTCGATTGGACTTTACAAATGTACAAACATCGAATGTTGGTTCAAAAGCAAGTGAAGGAAATAGGTCAATTGAGGGCTCCGGAAATGACAATAAATGATACAGAAGGATTGGGAGTACTTTATGCATACTATGAGAATATTCGTTTGACGTTGGTTAATAATACAATGTTTACAATGAAAAGTAATCTGGATCAAGTAAGTAACGAAATTGTTACGGCGTTTACGAAATCTACTGGTGCTCTTGTTCGCGGTCAATCGATGACACTGATACAAAATAAATCGGTATACAAGAGTAAGACAATTAAGAATAACGTTATTACAATCACTACAAATGACAGGTTTGCAAAGCAAAGACGTGACATTAAAGAGTTGTGGTATCGTGTTCCTAAGAGTGTATTAGAAACTTACTTTATACCAGAGCTAACGGGCTGGCAAAAGTTTTGGCATTACTGTAAGGAAATTTTTAACTGGGTCAAAGATTGGATTACAGAAAGAATTGAGCGAAATCGGCAAAGAATGGACAAATATTTATACACTACACTGATTTAAAATATACCTTTTACCCCCCCCCCCCAAACACGCACTTATAAATATATCAATTCCTTAATTATGTTTAATATCATGAAGGTTTTCGTTTTTTTTTTGCCTTGATATTCTTTATGTATTTAATATATTATTTACAGTCCCATAGAGATATATTTAACGTTGATATAATCATCTACGCCCATGTATGAACCCTCCTATTAAGAAAAGAAAAGAAAAGAAGGATGATGAGTAATACTATTCGCTTTTTTTTTTACACTAAAAAAAACTTACTCTTCCTAAACCAGATTCCTTAACACCACCAAAGGGAGTGTAACAACTGGAGATGACACCAGTGTTAACACCAACCATACCAGTCTCCAAACGTTCAGCGACCTTCCAACAACGTCCGATATCACGAGAGAAGAAATAACTAGCCAAACCAAAAGGAGTGTTATTAGCAAGTTCGACTACTTCATCTTCAGATTCGAATTGGAACAAAGCAGCAACAGGGCCAAAAGTTTCTTCAGTGTGGATACACATATCTGTGGTCATGTTACCAAGTACGGTAGGTTCAAAGAAACTACCACCAAGATGCTTACCGCCAGCCAACAACTCAGCACCTTTACTGACAGCATCTTCAACGTGCTTTTGAACCTTTTCGACACCTTTGCTGTTGATCAAAGGACCGTGCGTGGTCTTGCTGTCAAATCCATGACCTACTTGGAATTGTTTTACTTTTTCGGCAAGACGAGTGGAGAATTCGGTATATACGTTCTTTTGAACATAGATACGATTGGCAGAGACACAAGTTTGACCGGTACCTCTGAATTTACATGCAATAATGTTATCAACAGCAGCAGAGATATCTGCATCATCAAATACAATAAATGATGCGTTACCACCTAATTCCATAGAAACCTTTTTCATGGTACCAGAAGATTGAGACATTAAAAGTTTACCAACAGCGGTCTACCAAAAAAAAAGGGGGAGGAGGTGTTAGATAAAAAATAAAAATAAAACCTTAAATCTTATACTTTACGGAACCAGTAAAGGAAATCTTTTTGACAGTAGGATTAGAACACAATTCTTTACCAACATCAGAGACGTGCTTATGGGTAGGGATGACGTTGATAACACCGGCAGGAATACCAACACGTTTAGCAAGTTCACAAAGAGCTAATGCAGAGTAAGGAGTCTCAGCACCGGGTTTGATGACGACAGTACAACCAGCAGCAAGAGCGGCACCTACCTTACGGGTAATCATAGCAGCGGGGAAATCTATAATCCAGATAGATTAGAAACTAGTTGTTATCTCTGTATCTTTTATCATAACTTACTCCAAGGGGTAATGATACCAACAACACCAACAGGTTGCTTAATAGTGATAAATCTTTGATTGGGCATATGAGAAGGAATAACGGTACCATAAGTACGAACAGCTTCTTCAGCAAACCATTCATAAAATGAAGCAGCATAAGCTACTTCACCTTTTGCTTCTGCGAAGGTCTTACCGTTCTCCCAGGTTAATATGGTAGCAAGATCGTCTTGGTTATCCATCATGGCTTGGTACCATTTGATCAAGAGATCGTGACGTTGCTTACCAGTTGTTTGAGACCATGATTTGAATGCAGTTGATGCGACTTCAATGGCTCCTTTGGTCTCTTTAGCTCCCATATCGGGTAACTTGCCAATTTCCTTGTCTGTAGCAGGATCTATTTAATTTTATTTTAGTCGGGGTCAACAAATGGTATCTATTACTATTTCTTTTTTACCATATACAGTAAAAGTTTCGGTAATATTCTTATTTGTCCATTCGTTATTGATAAAAGCCAATTCTTTAAATAATGATTGATCTTTGAGCTATTTAAAAGGGCTGTAGGTTAGTATAGGTTTCGTTTTTACGCGTCAATCAACTGCTTTGTTTACCTTGGGAATAGCGACAGAAGTAACAATAGTTCTTAAAGCGGGTACACTCATATTGAATTTTCTAATGGTAGGTGTGCGAGAAGAGTTTAAACAAGCTTTGATAAATGGGCTTTGTAAAGCAGGTCTTAACATGTTTTTTAAAAAAGAAGAAGAAAAAGAAAAATAATTGATTTTTTTTTAAAAAGGAAGGGAAAGAGGTGGTTTTTTTTTTCGTCCGTGTGAAAGGCGGGTATTCAAACCTTATTACTCAATGCAAAGTCCCGATTGACGTATCAAAGTACGCGCCTCATAAAAAAGAGCTCAGAATAATTTTAAATGTAGTTTTTATTAGTAATGGTTCTGCTTTACTGTCCTTCCCCGATAATTTGATCAGCTTATGGCCAAAATGGTTCTACACAACTCTGTTAAAACCCACGGCGTTTTAGGATGCTAATTAAAAAGGGGATTCAAAAATAGGACTTATGAGTAAGGAAAATCTTGGTACGCGTTCTAAAAAAAAAAGTGAGATATTATTGCTCTTTCAATCGCGTTTCTCCACATAAGGGCTTGCTACAATAATTACGTCATACGTGATTAAATAGATCACGAGTGAGATTACCCCCTATTTTTATTTATTTTCTACTAGTCTTCTTCACTTATTCCACTTTTGTTTTCGTGTTTTTGTTTTTGCTTTCTTGTATCTATAAAAGTATGGTTCTCTTAAAGCAACTGCTGTTCATAAAAGTATCTTCTTTACCTCTCTGGACGTCTTGAGCTTAATGGATTATACCTGTCTCGAAAAGGTGGACTTATATGTGAAAGGTAATATAATACACGATATGCATATATATGTACATACTTTTTTATTCAGTTTTCTAAACTAAACTTTAGATTACTGGAAAAGTACTTTCTACATTTAATCCAAAAAAAATCCATTGGCAGTTTGTTTCGTCTCTGAGCCATCAATACATACGGCGTAGAGTTTTTCAAGGTCTTCTCTCAGGCTGTGTGTGCAGGTGTGTTTATCTGCTTTGAACCCTTCTTCTACTAATAGGGCTTCACTCTCCCAGTTCTGGTCTGAGCATATCAAGACATACAAATAAATTAGTATCCAAAATAGAAAGAATGGTGAAGCACTAAAAAGTAGTTTGAAAGAAGCAGCTACTGGCGACATCATCAATAGCAACAACAAGAGAATGTAGTCTTACTCCTCACTCCACTCCTCCTCCTCCTCTTCTTCTTCCTCTTCCTCTTCCTCTTCCTCAAGATGATACTCCTCAACAACAAGAGCAGTCAAACGACGCACCTTCGATAAAGAATGTTTATTGGAGAGCGATGGTGTAAGACTGAACGATAATACACGTTCAGTCGGTACAATCATCAAAAGAGCTGCTGTTCGTGTTCACTACGGTTTGGTAGAAGGAAAGAGTCGTACTTTAAGGCAAAGAAAACTCATGGCCAATGTACTTTCATCAATATTAGACCTGTCTGATAACTCGTTTGCCTCACAGAGGTCTCTATTTAAAGAAGAAGAGTGGAAAGAAGTCAACGCAATTTTCAATAGAAAATAAAGTCTTGTACCTACACCATTAAATACAAAGATCGTAGACGTTTAACTATAGTTTCAGCTACTCTTGGTCTGAGCAGCGATTTCCAATGCTGTAAAAATCTCATAACAAAAGAAATAGAATTATCAAATCTTATAGATACGACAGTTGGACTTGAAGTAATATTGAAAACTCTTACAATCATGGAAAATCAGACGTATGCTTACCAAAGCCCAAAGTAAAAAGTATACTGAAAATGATTATCTTTGATGTATCTGGTCGCCACTCTTCGAAGCAATATTCTCCCCGAAAGACGATAAAGTTCGTATCAAATCAGGAGAATCTATTAACCCTACCTCCAGCATTAACAAGATCGAACAATACAATACCAGCAAGTTTATCAAATTTTTAAAAGTTGACTTCAGATTGTTAAAGAAAAAAAAAGTGACACGATGTTTGCACGGTATTGCTATCCGGTGGCGCACACCCGAGCCTTTTTTGGTAATATAATCAAGATAGTTCCAGAGGATCTTGATAGTAACACCTGCTGGAGTATCCAAACAACGGAACCTCATTGTAGCCTATGTACAATTGATCTGAAAGCCGATGGGCTTTATGTAATTATACACAGGCATTCATTTAACATTCCAACAAATCACTGCTCTGGAAGATTTCGGAGCCACAGTTAGTTAGTTATTGACGATGCGAAAGCAACTGTTGAAATTGAATGGACTAGTGAAAAAACACAGCAATGACAGCCATAGTAATGATACTTCATTTAATAGAAAAGAGAAACTTGCTATGAGTAGTAAATCATCATTTGTTCGTGACTCTTATTATACACTTAGGTCGATCTGGAGTCATCTTTTTGAGGTATTGTTCCCGAGAGTCTATCCGCTTGTTCTCGAACTATAACAAGACAGAACAGTACCGTACCAGCAAGTATGTCAAATCATTAAAAGTAAATTTTCGCTTAATTGTTGACTTGGAGAATGGCGACGAGTTTGACGTTGCTGCGGGAGAGTATACCTTAGTTGATACTGATGATAAAGATGTTGCCGATGAAGGCAAGTTAACAAGAGAGGCAAAGGATGCTCTTGACGGTATAACCAAATATGTTCCTAAAGATTTAAAAGGTTCTACATGTTGGCGTGTTCAGACAACTGGCCCACATTGCGGCCTGTGTACCATGGATTTGGACGCCAATGGACTTTATGTGAATATACACAGATAATCTTTAAATATCCCTTCAACACATGCTGGCTTAAGTGACTTCAACGACGCAATTAGATGGTTATTGACAATTCGAAAGCGACTGTTACAATTGGATGGCTTGATAAAAAAGTACAATAACAACAAGCATGATAATAGTAATAGCTTCAACAGAAAGGGTACTAGTATGAGCAATAAGAAGCTATAATATGTTTGTGATTCGTATTATACACCTCCTAGAAACAAGCAGTCGAAGCTGGCGTTGTTTGTCTTTCTATTGGTTCCTTCGGCATTACCCTCTGAAAAATTCAGTAAGGATGAGGAGAATGCATCTTCCAAACTTGCCAGGTGAACTGACATCTTTTGTGGTGTCTGATGGGCATCTTACAGAAAAAAACAATATAACTTTCTTCCTTTCCTCTCGTATCGATGATGAAAGGAATTTAGCTTATTATAAGCCCCCCCCCCCTTTTGTTTTGTTTTGTTTAAGTACCTGTAAATAAAGTAATTAGTTCATTAATGTTACAAGTTTGTCTTGAAAGAGTCAACCTTAAAACTACTTTTATCAGCAAGCATGATCTCTTTTCGGTATCCAATAAGAAACGAGGTGACAATAACAAACGAAAAAAAACAAAGAAAAACAATTATAAATATAACAATGGTCTTGATCCAGAAGTAGCTAATCTGGATAAAAAAAATAGGAACACCCATGGTTATAAGTAATACATTAACCACGCATCAATGATAACAAACATATTATAAATGTAATATTCCAGGACATACAGAAAATATCTACTTCATTATTTAAAACAATTATACAGTAATAAAAGTCTATCTTTGTAAAACAATAACATTATACAACATACTTATGAGAAGGTTGAGTCTAGGTATTAAAATAATAAATCAGGACTCGGGATTACTGTTGTTCAGAACATATAAAAGGGCTTATTATTTAGTTTAACAGTTTATTTTTATTTAATAAACTTCTCCAAGGTTTATTTCGATAACTTTATCTTGTCAATTCCAACCGTGGCAATGGTACGGTCACTGCTTTCGTAATCAGGGTAGCCGTAATCAACATAAATCTTCTAGTTACTATTGTTTCTTTAAACGTTATTTTTCGTCAAAACCAAAGGAATTATCAAAGTTTTCTAAACCAGAGGGTGCTACGCAGTTGATTACTACTTATTATCTACAGTTTCACTGGTATTCCTTTTTTTTTTGTCCTAGTTTATATGTATATATTTTAGTGTATATTGGTATTACATACTGGGGTATATCATATGATACTTAACTTGTTATTCTACTGCTTCACGTTGCTAAAGTCAAATAGAAAGACTCTCTGCTACTACACCACAGAGTTGAGTCTTAGGTGTGAGCCATTTATCCCTAAATGTTCCTTCACGAAGAAGTGTACGAAGCAGAGCGTTAGCAGAGGGTTGAGCACACGATAACTATTCGCTGTTGAAGGAATAGCCAAGATGATACCCATGCTTCTTTGTTATGGTTTAACAACGTGAAGTATAAAAACCCATTCAATTATACAAGTTCATTTTCTTCTCTCGTCAAACTTGGTTATTTCGAAACCACAGCCAAAGAATCCATAAAAAGATTAGATATTTCTAAGCATTAGATTACACCAAATCTATAACTATACGGAATTACATCAATAATTGTCAAGAGGAAAATAAATCTGTGGGAATGCTTGCCTCAAGGTTTATTTACTTAAAAAAAATGTGACATACTTGATAGAGTGACTTGTTTTCCGTGTTACCGCAACTTCAACCTATTTGTTTGACCAATAAAATATAGGCAACATCTTTTATTATTTTATTTCTTGAAACCTCAACTCGTGAAGAGTAATACTTTTTCACACATTTAAATCGACATCTCTGAGTTTTTTTTTTTTAATCATGCCTCGTGCTAGTCCTCTTATTTGCGTTGGATCTCTCGTCTCTGTTGTCCCAAAATTTATTGAGGACACTGGTTTATTTAACTTTGTCACTGGCGTAGATAATAAATAGACGTGGGTACTGTTTTAACTGAAATTTACGAACATGAGGGGAAAAAATGGGAAAAGTAGCATTCGTTGTTGCTCCAAACTATTCCTACGATTTGCTGTTGGCTTGTTTGAAGTTTAAAGGCGAACGCTCCAGACGTGTTCCTCAACAAGTACAGCAAGTCGAGTCGACCGATGCTGAAGATGAAGACCTTCTTGAAGATGCAATTAAAGAAGTTGTCGAGAATGACAATGAGGAAGGCATTGTTGATGAAAACTGGCAACAGGGTGATGCTTTAATTTTCGAAAGAGCATCAAACCCTTTCTCTTCATACAGGCTAGTAAATCCTATCATCGACATGGAAGGTGCTGCGTTTTCTTCTGCTAAGTATTTTATTCACTTTCTTCCTTGTAATCATTTGAAGAGCGTAGTTATTCCTGTTATCAGTAACTATACCACTACCCATGTACCGTCTTGGATTGATTTGTATTGGCCTGAGTATCTTACGTGGGTCATACTTTGGATCACAATGACCGTTATCAACTGTCGAGACATTAACGTTTATTGGAAAAAAAGCTCTTGTCCATACTCTCTTAACGTCGATTTTGGTGACTATATGGAAATGAATTACTTTAAAGCAATTCTTAAGTGGCACATATTTGTAACCCCAAATGGCTCTTCGTAAGTTAAAATGAATGTATTAGAGTAAAATGTAACGACTATTATTTAAGTCGGATCAAGATCTTTTATATCAGGTATGATCTTTCTTCATTGCTTTCAATGATCATTTGATAACCACAATGGAACCAGGTAGGTATATGTAGACGAAAGCATAAAACAATAGCGTGGTAAAGATAAGCCCAACATGAAACAAATTCACCGTAAACCACATCCAGTCTGTCAAGAAAACAAAGCCATTGCTTATAACGTCACTTATATTATCATGATATTGGATTTTTGTGGTGTCCCTCTTCTTCGTGATCCATTCCGTCGTGAAGATCGCACGATCGTGGCAGCAGTAGAAAGATTGACTACACTGTGTTTTTTTTTCTGGAAGAACGATTGTTGGGGATTTTTGGTTTGGATCACCAAAAATGGCGATGGTTTGTACTCTATTATGCCGGTTGCCAAACGTGCGTATTGGCTCACTGATACGCCTACTGAAGATACGGAGAATCTTATAAAAGTTTTCAAAAACGATTTCGATAACATATAGATGGATCTGGTTGATAAAGCATGTTTTTATTGGTAGTAAATATATTGCACCCTATTGTATCAACCTAAACTGTATATGTTTTAAAAATAAATAAATCACTTTTTTCTTTCTCTTTTCTTTTTAATAATATGTATACCAGTAAGTATTTTTTTTACATGTACATCTTTTAACTACAACTTACATTGATTGTTCTATATTTTTTTTTCTTACTAGCGTTTTTGTTTTCTTTTAAGCGCGTACAAAAGGATGCTGTACTTCTGAAAGTAACTGCTGTGCACAATAGCACTTGTTGTCAAAAGTGCACAAATATGCTCCACCCGACTGTTATATCGTATAGCTCAATATGGGGACGTCAATATTCTGTTATTTTTATTATTTCGAATCTAATGAAATTTGATATTGACGCCCTTTATTGAACTTAACAGAATAAAATGGAAACTACTACTACGAATTATGTTTAAGCTGTCACCTCATTAATGTCAGGATACAAGGAAGAGTTACACGACTCTAATGTCAGTACATATGTCTTTCGTAAAGAGGATAAAGCGCGGAAAATGATGGAAAAAATAGCAAGAGGAATGTATGAAGACTCTGACACCATTCAAGAAGCAGACGGTAGATACTTCGAAATATATGAAAACTGTATATATTTGAAGAGAATAGTGATGATGAAATTGGCTATAGGTCTGAATGGGACTTATCCAAATTGAGAAAGGTTATTATGAATTAAACTGTTATCACGATACTATGAACACTATGACAGTAAAGCAATAAGACGCGTGCGTTGTGAATGATTTGTCAAATTGAAATAAAATTATTTAGCACAAGTCTAAAAATTACAGCAAAAAAGGATCATTTGCTTACAAGCGCGGAGAGCCCTATTAAGCACTTCTGGGTGTCTTACAATGATTTTTATTGCTTTTTTTTTAATATTACATTGTTAACCCATAGCTAAGACGGGGTTAGGGTTATGATTTCGTGACATAGCCCATCGACTGTTCTTGCGGGTGCAGTAACTCTCCTTAATATTTTAGTAGCTTAATTAAATAAAACAGTTAGCTTTGATATACACTACTTTTCGTTTCGTTTGTTTCAATCATTAATCTAAGTGACGATATTATTATGTAGTCGTATTTAAACAATGTAAATTTGAACACCACTTTGTGACACTAGTTCAAATTCGCTGTTCACTTTGACCTTTGCCTAGCTTAAAGAATGTTATGCGACGTAAAAAAAAAAACCTCATTGAGATGCGTTTTTTTTTAAAAAAAAACAATACAGAAGCTTAAATATACATAAATGGATAGTTTTGTTTGGCTTAATTAAGAAAATGAAAAAAAAAAAAAAAAAAAACTTTAAACATTTTTTAGCTTTTTTGCATCATTAGAAGTTTAAAGAATTTGAAAATCTTAGCGCGCCATTTTAACCAAATATGTTAAGTTGAAAAAGTAACTGAAAAAAACGTAGTTAAAGGTTAACTTTCAATTATAGCAAAAAAAAAAAAAGGATACTCTGATCGGCAAACTAAAGTCACATACTCTGTTTTTTTTTTGCAGGAATGTAAAAAAAATATGTTTGTTGGCTAGAAATAACAAACATTTTTCCCAAGTTTTTTTATTTAATTGATTTTTTCTAAGTAAGAAACAAAATTGTCTTGCTTGCTTGTAGCGTGTAACTTTCAAGCATGATTACTGTGTTAGAAGTAACTAATGTGCATAAGCATGAAATTGATAGGTTTGATGATATCCAAAAGAATTACAGAGGTGCCCGAAACTTGCATGAAAAACATGTTTATTGATAAAAAGTTATGTGATATTTATATGTTTAATTAATTAATATAACTTCCGAAACCATTAGTTACAATGATAATAACTGTTGTTGTCTTTGCTCTATAATAGAACAGAATATTAGTATGTATTACGAAAATTCATACTATAATATTAAGGTAAATATTTATGGATTGATCATACCAAGTTAGCAAGTAATGTAGCTTTTAAGAAACGGGTAAACCCTTGGCTTTAACAAATATGCAAAGTCTTTGAAGATTAGATTAGATAGTAGTTAATGTAGTGAGAACCAACCAAGTTAGATTTGATTAGACTGTTAGATAAAAGTCAAGGCCTTTATAGAATTAAGACAGATTATAATTTCAGTTATTTAAAAAAGGAACTTGTTCTTTTTCAAATGTGCTCTCTTTTAAGGCCGATGATTTATAGGTAATTTATTTGAAGGTTGTATGACTCTTCTAAAGATTTATACGAACGCATGGATTACTTATAACCGTTTTATACGTCAGTCAGAAGTAGTTTATGTGGTTTGTTTAAAGTATATTATGTTTCTTTTTCGGATGTTTAGTATTCAGGACTACGGAATGAATAGATGTTTCTCGTTAGAGATGTTTTCTATTCACAGGAAAAAAAGTAAAAAAGAACTTGGGTAACTAAGGATTCAAGGTAATAAAATAAAAAATAATTTTTTTAAGTGAGATAATTGCCCGAAGTTTTATTTGGAAGAGAAAAAAATCGAGCCTATTTCTAAGAAAAAAATAGAAGTAGCCCGCTGTTTTCAATTAGATAAAACGTTTTGTTGTCTATGTCAAAAGCATCAGTTTTGATGCTTCTGAAGCAAAAAAAAAAAAAAAAAAAAAAAATTGCGTATGATGAAATGTCAAATTAAAAAAGGTTTGCTTTTCGTTAGTGAAAGTCCCTATAAATTCATATGAGCACTGATATCTTTTTTTTCGAGGTACGATTGATAACTAACGTATTTCCTGTAATTTTTTTTTCCATATTTTCCAATAAGTGATGGAAAGTATGTTATGATAATAGCAGGTATAATAGAGATACGTGAAATTAAGGCTTTAGGAATGATCCTTTCTAAAAAAAATATATAGTGAGTTCCCGACCAAAAAAGAGAAATGTATAGTACTTGCTCTTAAAAAGTATGACATCCTACTCCTGTGTACTCCCTCCGGTACGCGGAAATTATGTCGTAATAGGTGATTCGAATCTTCCGTAAAACGAGGATATTTCTTATTTTTTATAACAGTTTATCAGAATATGATCCATTATAAAAAAGAAGACTCATACTAGATACATATTTTTTAAGTTCCAGATTTATTTATAGTCAAAGGGAGTGGGGAGTGTGTAATACATGATATATTGTATTTTTTTTTTTTTGTTTGTAGGGGAACTTTAGGTTCCAGATTTATTTATAGTCAAATGTGACTTTGCAGGAGGGAGTGTGAGTAATGACAATGAGATAAGTTGCATCAACCTGGTGGGAAAACGTCCTTTTTTTTGTCAATTCTTTGGTTCTTCTCACTTCAAAGCACAATGGGTAAACGAAAAGTAAAAAGTGAAAACACTTATGATACCTGGCTTGAGTCTGCGCCTAAACTCAGTCCTCCTTATGATTATTTTACATTTGCAGAATTAGCCAAATGCAGCGAATCATTAACCAATTCTTCTTACCACCAATTGTTGCTAAAAGTTTTATCAAAAGCAAACATGTCAAATACCAACAGTATAACTAGTGCCATTAACAAGCATAAGGTAAATCTGAATTTGACTTACAATAGTGGTTTAGTTAAACTAAAGCTTTTTTTCTAGAAGCGTAAGGTAGCAGGTAGCGCGTTTAATACAAGTTATATTAATTATTGGAACCAGAGGTCTATGTCTGCAAACAATACCAATTTACGCGAAGAGTCAGCGAATGTTATAGAAGAAGTACAAGAGCGTGTTTTTAGCTCTATAAGAGAGAAAGTGAGTATTTAAAACTTTGTCTATTGCCTAGTATATTCAAACTAATTCACAACCTGCTAGATTATGGCCAACTTTGTCGATGAGAATAATGATAGTGACGATAATGATTCCTCCAACGACAATCAGGTAACTGACATCGATTCATTTGATATTCCAAGTCATTTGAATGAAGGACAAATGCAATTCAAGTCGTAAGTGTGCTTATTTTCGAACAGTTATATAGTAAGCAATATATTTATAATCTCATTTCTAAAAAAAAAAAAGGTTTTCTGGTTCCTCCTTGCTGAACATTGACGATGAAAGGCTTACTGGCTTAGTTGATGATGTTATTTTGCAAGAAATAAAGAATGAAACCAATCTCAAGCAATTCACCCTCAGTAAAGCTGCTAGTGTCCTATTAGCTAAAGTTGGAGAATGTGTTCCTAGTTCCCGTAAGCTAAGAAGTGCCATCAGAAAGAGTATTGGTAAAAGCGAAGACTTTGATTTGATAGATATGTTTGATGTCAACTTTATTGAGACTCTTGCTTTTCATTAGTACGTACACTTTTTAACTACATAGTGCGCATTTAACCTTTTTTTTTTTCTTTGTCGCAGCTTGAACTTGATTGATAGCCCTTTAAACCCTTTACTTGGCCAGCAACTGGAAAGAACTGCAGCTATCAATACTACTATTATTATTATAAACAATCTTTTTATAGATGTAAATGATATTATTGGCTTTAAGTGGTAAGTACTCATCATTATATTAGTTTAACACATGCTAAAAATAATTTGTCTTCCAACAGGTATGAGGTGCGTACTCACATGACCAAAAACCAAAAGTGGGACTGAGTTGGCTTTAGTGTATCGAACAAAAAATTAACACCAGTTTTAATTGAGTTCTCTGGAGGAATTGATTTCAACAACACCGATGTGAAAGAGAATGACGACATGAACAAACTAGCCTCTGCCTGCATAAATTCTATTGACTACGTAACCGCTACTACTGATTTGACCGTACCAGTACCTGAATTTGCTGTTAGATTTTTCGGTATATATATTTTATTAGTAGATTTTTTTTTTTTGGTGTGCACTAATTTCGATGTTACTTTTGTAGATGCGCAGATCTACTTTGAATCAATCATTAAGCTGTCGGAAGATGTATACGTTAAAAGGACTTACACGGTTATCCCGGTTCCGACCAGACCAGCCTTGCTCCAAAAATTTCTTTCTAAAACTGCACAAATGTACCAATGGAGAAACGCAGTTGTTAATTTAATTAAAGTAGTAGAAGAAAAGAATACATATCTGAAAAATTAGTTTCTCACCGCACAGCTACCAATACCACCATTAATGACAGCATTAATACCACCACAAATAATAATAATAATAATAATTGTAATTTTTTTTTTAGTTATGTTACCGTCACTTTTATAATAAAACTTTAACCTTATAGTTAACTTCACTTATGTTGGCTGTTTCGACAGTTTTTTACGCTCTGGACGCGCAGACATATATATATATTCTAAGTTACAATTACAAAAACATACAGTTTTGTATATCAAATTTATCATGAAATATTTTCCTCGCCATCGTGTCTTTCAACATGTGCTTTTTCAAGATCCCCTCTTTAGATTTAAAAAGTAAGCTGTGATATTTCATATTTTAATTCTAATGACTAATTGTCTTTTTTGTTATTATTATATACGGTGACTTATAAGACGTCATGAGTTCTGAACAAACCCCTCGAGAACTCTTGCTAGAAAGGGTTAAGCCAGTATCGATAAAAGTAATGGAAACTCAATTCAAAGCCCAGGCTGATATGATTACTGCAAAATGAACAATTAAAGAAGCAGTTGGCTGACCTTACCATGTATGTTGTAGAAGGTAATAGACCTGTTGCTATTGCATACAACCCTCACACGACAAATACTCCTATGGATATCACATGGGCAAATAGACCCGCTATTTTATTCTTTATTTTATCTTTTTTTTTTTAAAAATAAATAAATCACTTTTCTTTCTTTTATGTACATTTTTTCTTTTTTGTCCTTAAAAAATAATGCTGTTCTTCTTGAAGCGACCACCGTGTAAAAGATCACTTGATACAAGCGTTAAAATGTGGTCTACCTGACGGTAATACCGTGCAGATATCAGACTGAGCACCTTTTTTATGGTACTTTATAAAAGTAAGTAAAAAGCAATATGCCACACTTTCCTTTTGGCGTGTAAATAGAACATGTACCAAGAAATCCTTATTTTTTTTTTATTTCAGATTCTTTTTCTTTACCACAAACTCTGGAAAAAGATGTCATAAAGTATATCCGCGAAAATTTTCTGACACTTGATTCTGTTCTATTCCTTGGGTCAACTCGCCGGAATAGATCAAAATATTCCGCTTCTTTCGCGATATGAAGATTTACCGAAACTCAAACGTTCTTGGAAAAGACGTTTTACAAATACTGCTAAAGAATTAAACATGATTATTGAAGATAGTATTGACAACTGGCACATTATTGAAAACAAATTTGACAGAAAGAGACCTGTTAAGCCGGGTACGGAGACTGGTTTTATTTGCCTTTGACCAAGGAAACATCAAAATTCGAGAGTATGTTTTGTATATAATTTTTGCGTTTTACTTACTTACAGCTATTATAGAGAAGTGTACTGCCTATCTACCAATACACAGGTAAATAGGAAAAGGAATTTATCGAGTGTAGAGCCAATAGGAAGAAAAGTAATTTCAAAACGACCCTACCAAATGATGGCTTTTGGCAACTATGAGCTGGGATTACTTGAAGGATCAAAAGATTATGAAGACTACAGTACTAAATTCTTCCTTGATTCTATAAAAAAGTCTCCTAAAACAATGAAGGATATGCTGTTACGATTGGTAAAGGCCGTACTAATTAGAAACACGATATCAGAACTGCTGCTTTAATTACCTCTCTTAAGTGAATGAGCAAAATATAGACAGTAAAATATGATTATAGTATTTAATTTAATATATCGAAATCTTATTATAAATGGGCCTCAATATTCGAATGCTAACTATGGATCTTCCTACTGGCTATTTCGTGTATTCATTTTTAAAAATAAAAAATAAACTCGTTCTTAAGGGATTTTTTCGGCTCTATTGTTGCACACATCTAAAAAAGAATTAGTATTGAACGACTGAAAAAAATCAACCGTCGTGTCGAACTTTCGGGTCGGTATATAGGGTTCACTTCTTCCGTATTTTGAGGTTGTGGTTTGGTGCCATTGAAAACCTTGATGGGTGTTTAGTTACAAAAGCTACTTCTCGTTTTGAATGTATATTATGCAAAAAAGAGTCCATATTTTCAGTTTTCAGCGATGTTAAAGTAGTCCTAGTTTCCACTCAGCCAATGATTTTTTTCCCACTTGATTTGTATTTGAGGATGGTATTTATATAGAACATATAAATAACCATAATAATATATAAAACACAAGCTTAATAATAAAAACCTACATATGTCAATACTAATACATCTTCTATTATATGATAGAGAAAACGATTCCTTTCTGACTTAAAATATAATTTTTTTTAATCCAATAACATTAACGCGTGATAAGAGATATTAAAATAGGCCTTTCCTTTATTCAATAATAAAATAATGACCATTCAAAACTTACCTTTTATTTCTGTTCAAGCTGATTGGGACGAGGTAGTACGTGAAGTGGATTCTAACACCATTCCAGAAGGTTCATTCTGGATTGCTTGTTATTTGACAGGTATTTTTAAACACGAAACTTTTAACGAAAAAAGTACCTTTTTTTTTAAAAAAAATATGATATAACTAGGAAAGCAAAGTGTTCAAGGTTCTGTCCTTGTTAAACGTACACCTGAAAACGAAATTGAACTTGAAGGAAAAGATGGGTTCTCTATTACCAGTCTTAATTCTGTAATTACTTTTCTTCTCAATCACCTAAAAAAAAAAACTTTTTTTTTAACATGAATATATATATATAGCGTACGTTTCAAGTCGAGTGTCCCGAACTTGATGTAAAAAATGTCACTGTATACGGCCCCAAGACCGCTTTCTATCCTGTTAAAGGAAAGGCAGTAAGTACATTTATCTGCTTACGCGGTATAAAAGCTTACGGGATTTTTATGTAGGTTTCATGCGTTGCTATTTCACCTAATGGAAACTTATTTGCAGCAGGAAACGGAGACGAAGTATCTTTAGGTTCAATTGCTGAAGGAAAATCGCAGGTAATTAAGAGAAAGAAGGAGGGATTTTTTAAGGATGTAAAATAGCAAAAGAGATTGATTACGTAATATAGACTGCACTTAAAGGACATCTTAGCGATGTTACCACAGTACAATTCTTCCCTAGTAGTTTGGTATTGCTTACAGGTGGAGCAGATTTCCAAGCTAAGATTTGGTCAGTATTAAATGGTAGTAACCCCGTTACTTTAAAGGGACATACGTCTGCTATTACAAGTACTGGTATTATCTCTCAAGGAAGAAACGTATTGTGTAAGTGTAAAAAAAAATAATTTTTTTTAAAAAAAACATGGAACTGATTTTATATATGTAGCTTCTTCTCGTGATGGTACTATTAAATTATGGAACTGTGGTACATCATCTACTATTACCACTATGGGTGACTACCCAGTTCCAGTTAACCAAATGATCCTTGCCAAACTTCCTTCTCCATATGAGCCAGCTGGTATTGAAGACCTTGATCCTATGGAAGTAGATACATCTGATAAACTTGTACTTGCTGCATTAGGTGATGGCAGTGTTCGCGGTATCCATTTAGGTACCAAGAAAGAAATTTTTGCTACGCCTGCCAGTGATATTGCATTAACGGCTGTTGCATACGATGAAGAAACAGGTACTATTTTCACTGGTAATGAGAATGGTTTAGTGCAAGTGTTTTCTATTAGTAAGAGTCTTCAAGAGCCTCATGTCTCTTGGAAGAGAAATGGACATGCAGTTACTTCGTTGGTTACAAAAATGAGTAAAAATGGAGAGATTGTACTTTGTGTTAGCACTGGTAAATTGATTTTAATAGTGGTTTGATATATAACCAAATACTTATTTGTTATTTTAGCTGATGGAAGTGTCTACCAAACTGGATCTTTGGTTAGCTTTTTAGGTGATAACGAGACTGTTCGAGTTGAATCAGAATATACTGGAAGTGAGTTAGAACCAGTGTATGATATGAAGGTGATGCCTAGTGGACATGAGTCTGGATATCAAAGAATTGTATGTGCTGTTCGTGATGGGAAGATCAAAATATATTAAATAATAATAAAAAAAGGTACTTTTTTTTTCTTTCGTACAATTCGCGCGTCGAAAAAAAATATATTTATCTCACACTGCATATTTAATGTATAATGAAAGAACAAGTGGCTAAGTAGCGCATAATATAAAGTTTTTCATCGTAGCATGAATAACGCCAAGAACTAAGTACTAAACACACTTTTTTTTTTGTTAAAAAAAAGAAGGTTTCTACATTTATATTGGTCTAAATAAGTAAACAAAATGCATGTACAAAGTAGAAAAATAAAATAAAAAATAAAATAAATATACAAAAGTTACGATTACCGCCGATCTTTTATAACTATACGCAAAGTAACTTTTTTTTTAAAACATCCACGAGCGCCTGGCAAGAGATAACATATCATTCTGTAGCCTTTGTGAAGACCCCCGTGGTACAGGTGGTATATCCTCAGCAGGATCCCCTTGCGCCCATTTTGTCGACCACCTCTGCATTTTAGAATAAAACCTGCCTTTACTGACTTGACTTCTTCTTCTATTGCCATCAGCTAAATCATTGACGGGCCTCTTTTTTGGGTATTCAATCACTTCATCTTCCAGTTCCGATCTACGTTTAGGAAAGTAAAGAGAAATAAATTTGTCTAGTGCGACATCGGCAGTACACATTTGCGGTTTAAAAGCGGTTCTACATAACGGACAAGCCCCCTCGTGTTGATTCTTTAAAGTCAGTTCACCAGTAACTGAGTCGATGCTTTGACAGGTACAGTATACGGCTGGTAAAGGTTTTACCAATACCAACAAGTTTTCAGAAATACGATTAATGGTCTTTGTTCTGTATCGATGACAATGAGCGCAATACAAGTGCTGTATACAGGATCTACAAAAGGTATGATGACAAGCTGCTAATGTAGTGGGCTCATGCAGAATACAAAGACAAACTGCGCATGTGAAGTCCTCTCGATTAGGCGTATTTGACTTTAGGACGGTCTTGAAACTTTCTTCAAGTGCTTGTAAAGGTTTGATTTGCATGCTGTATTTTTGTTCCCATTTCATTTTCATCACTTGATATAAACTTGGTTCTTCCAGGTCCGGTAACGATCCTAGAGATATACTGCCGAGGTCCCAAAGGATACTAAACTGGCTTGTGATATAATGATGATATAAATAAATGTCTTGTTCTAAGCGGTATACTTGGCGTATGCATTGTCGCAGCCTTGGGTTACTTTTATTAGACTAAAACAGTTCCATTTTTGTTTTTGTTTTGGTAAGTACGTGATTTATTGCATGAAGTTTATTATTACCTCTAGTTCTTGTTGAATACGTCCTTCCATACCTTTATAATATAATTGAAATCGAGAATCTTGTAATTCAGAATCATTTTCATGTAATAAAGTAGTTTCAGAAAACAATGATTGATTTGATATTAAGGAAGAACCGATGATTAAAGATTGTGAATTTAATTGAATACTAGAAGAAGTATGAGTTGTATGTGAATCCCATTCTTTTAAACACGTTGTAATAAATTGTTGAGCTCTTCTTAAAGAATGTCTATCACGATTTTTTAAAGGAGAAGACTTATAAAAGATATTTAATGCATTATATAACTATAAAAATAAGGGGTGTAAAAGAAAATAACTTACGATAGCGCATAAACTATGAGAGAGTTCTTCCAATTGAGCTTTTAACACGATTAAAGTAGCTTGACTATGTTGACAAACGCGATCTAATTCATGGTACCAGATTTGAATAAATGGATCCATTGATTTCCAGTAAGATTTTTTGTTACTGGTTAATAGACGGGTATATGCCTTTTCCAGTTTGTCGATTTGAACTAAATGTTGACTGTATATAATCGATTCTTTTAAATAACTAGGCGGTTTTGCATACTCGTCAAATACAATTGTAGGTAATCTTTTTTTCTTTTCTCTTCTAAATGGTTTAGTTAATCGGTTCCAAAGCCGGACCATAATATTTGTATTATATTTTTTTAAAGTTTGAAAAAGAGAGAAAGAAAGAAAGAAAGAAAGAAAGAAATAAACAGAGGTAAAGAAAATTATACATATTTTTTTTTAATTGATAGAAACAGTCGGCATAAGTAATGGCAAAAAAATAATAATAATAACAAATTTGTATTTAAACTATCGTTTAAAAATGAAGAAGGACGAACTCATTCTAGCTTCAGTGGCATATTTACATAAATCCTTTTGATTTTCTTCAGTCCATTGTTCATCTTTTGGTATTTCAATTGAACCAAGTTTCTTGCTACCGTACATTTCTTGGTATCTTTGATGTTTATCATACAATCTATTTTAGAAAAAAAAAGAAAGATATATTAGTACCCTAATCAAATCAAATCACTTATAAAACAACTTACTCTTTATATTGAGGAACATTATTTACACCACCAGAAACAACAATAAATGAGTTTTCAGGAAGTTCGTTATAAATGGTTTTAATATACGTATCCATGGTTTGAAGTCTAATAGCACGGTCAGCGTCTTCAGATGCGGCACTAGGTACGACACCAGGCACAAGACTTTCCTCATCATCTTCAAGTGTACGTAATCTATCTTCATCAGCAGTTTGATAACGCGTAAATAAAAAGTCCTTTTCCTTGATTTTCTCTACAGTCAATTCAACCAAAGCTTCATCTGTATCTACTCTAAAATAATCACCACCATGCGAAGAACCAAATGCGCGATAACTACTTTTAGAGCTTTCGATAATAGCACTGTCTCTAGGAGGTCTATTAGCCAACAAACGATCCATGATTAATTCGGTACGTTTGAATCTTCCAAAGTTTGGTTTGTTAGCCAACTTGAGTTTGAACAAATCGAGTGTGGCACGAGCATCTTCTGCGGAATCATGACCGATATGAGCTTCGTTACGATCTTGAATATGACGCTTCAAGTAATGACGGGCCAAGAAACGAAGCGAGGGTTTATAGGGAGGTCCACGATGATGATCATACAATAAGGAAGTATCGACACAGTAAGGGTGAGCAATATGCAATGCCTTTAAATCGTTCTCTAAACCGTGACCAACTAAAATGGTATTATGATCAATAAGTTTACGAACGTGCTTTTGAGCTCGACGAAAAGAACAGGTGGCGTTACTCATAGCTTCAGGTGTAATACCAGAGTATTTGGTCAAGTAATCGATAATTGGTTCGTCAGGTAAAACCATTTCATCTAATAATTTACTTCCATCTAAAAAAAACAAGGGGGGGGGGGTATAAGTAAATGATCACCGCTTTATATACATATACATATTCATACCTTCAGCAATTAATGTAACACGAGCTAAAGCACTACCAGAAACTGTCTTGACCATCTCACAATCAAGACCAATAATTCGCTTTAATTCACCTTGCTTTCTTTCCTGTAAAGCGGGATGAGTTTCCTTCCAACCATTAGGCAAGACGACAGAGTTATCAAGGAAAGGTGGGACAGGGTAATCGGCCTTTCTTAAATCGTCTAATGAAAGTACGTAGTATTCACGCATATTATCCTTGAACAATTCAGTTCTATCAGCTTGTTCTTTTGTCAATCTTTCCTTTTTCGAGTTGGACATGTTACATTGCAAGATATCAGCAACAGGAGAGTTAAATCTACCGTTACGACCCGAGATTTCGTTGACGATCATGTATTTACTTTGCTTTGTTAAAAATGGCATAGAAGCCTTTCCAACCCACTCCTCACTTTTTAACTGATCTAAATCCACACAGGGGCTCTCCCTTCCACCGAAATAATCTACGTTTAAACCTTGGGCATATACAAAGACTAATTTGGCGATCTTGGCCTTGTTAATGATACTACACCAAGGTAAGTTGGTGGTCTCTGATAAAGCGTACAAGACAAATTCACCTAATTGCTTGGTCGGGATGACTGTTTGAGGAGGGGTGATTTGAAATAATGGTTTGGTAACTACTTCGCCGTTGACTTTGACTTTGGATTGTCGTTTCAGTAATTTCTTTTTACGGACGGCTTGAACTCGGGCTTTGACTTCTTCCTCAGTAAGTTTTTTAGGTGCTTGGTATGGTTTGCCCTTTACTTTTTTAGGGGTGAATTTAGGTCCACGGATTTTGACAGGGTCGGCTACTGTAATGGCTACTGCTGCAGGTTTCTTTTCGTCCTTGGCGACGGGTGATTTATTTTCGTCTTTCTTGGCGGTGGTAGCAGTTGATTTCTTTTCGTCCTTCTTTTCAGTAACTGGCTTCTTTTCGGTGACAGGTGCTTTCTTTTCGACGACAGGTGCCTTCTTTTCTACAACAGGCACCTCAACAGGCTTAACAACCTGTACGCTCTTCTTTTCCTTCTTTTCCTTCTTCTTTTCCTTCTTATCGTCCTTTTTATTAGTTTTTTCTTTTTTACTGGACTTTGCTTTTTTGGGTTTCGAAGTTTCTTCGTCGTGAGCAGGATGAGATCGCTTCTTCTTTTTGTCTACAATATCCATGGGTTCGTCAAAACTAACATGCGATTTCTTTGTCACGTCATGTAATACGACATGTTTATCAACGATCGGTGTAAACTTCATTTTGTTGATTGGGCAAACTTATTGATCAAGAAAAAAAAAAAAACTTTTGTTCTTCGTTACGAAAAAAAAAAAAAAAAAGAAAGGAGGACTGCCATTTTAGTTAAACCAGTCACCTTATGAAAGCAAGAAAAGGGGATAATGCAATTTGACTGATAGACCTTCTTCAAGGTTGACACGCTCAAAGTACGATAGCGGTTGCTACGTTGTTTATTAAGTAAAATAGTCTACCTCAATGATGTATAGGAATCAAATGTATAGTAACAGACATGTTTTAAACAGTCTTGAATAGGTGCATTTATTCACTTACTGCAGAAGGCCCATAACTGCTTTTGCTTTGTCATGCTTGGTAGAACTTCCACGGTGCTGTCTTCTTTGCGTATTCAGAAACACGCAGATCTGGGGGCTGTTTTGGGTCTGGTATTGCCTTATCGAAAGATGGGCCACTATGGTTTAATTTCTAAATCTAGAAAAAAATAAATCGGTGGGTCAGAATGAGACAAAATACTAATAAAAAGCTCATTGGCCTTGCGCTAGCTTATACCGGGCGGTTGCTTTGGCAAGAGCCGTATCCTTTTGAAGATAGAGAAAACAAAAGTACTAAAAAAAAGTAGAATATGAATATAAGATATATGCTCCTTTAAAAAGTACACATATGAAAATACTTGCTGGTACGCATTGTAAAAAAAAAAGAAGAGAAATAGAATAAATGCAGCTTAGGCTGATAAAATGGGTCTATTTAATCACTAGTTTCATGCAAGAAATTCAAAAAAAAAAGAATAGAGCGTGCAATAAAAAAAAACGAATCGGATAATTGCACAGTGAACACTGTATCAGTAGATGTTTTCACTGATGCAGTTGGTTACAGAAAAGTCCCCCCAACAGCCAGGTTTTCAGCTGAAGTGGTTGAATGAGGTGAGTGTAGTCATAAGGCATCCAGTTCAATCTTGCCTTTTAGGCAGCCGCATTTCGGCACTACCTACTTTAATGGAAGTTTTGATGTGACTCTTGTTGATAGCGTTGTGGAACCATATGATGTCTTTTTTTTACGCGTACTTTTATAAGCTAAATATTTTAATCTCTTCTTTCTCTTTTTTCCTTTATCGACTATATAACAACAAAAAAAATGTCATATAATCAAGGCGAATCAAACTCTTATCAAGGTGGACAAGCCAACTCATACCAAGGTAATTTGATAATAATAAAAAGCCATTGTATACATATATTTATCTTTTTTTGTTTTGTTTTAGGTGGTGGTGGTGGTGGTGGTGACAGTGGAGACGCTTTCCACGGATACGGAGCACCTGCCGGATACCAAAAGCCTGACGTTCAACAAGCTGCTCAATATGCCAAACAGCAAGCTGAAAAAGACGACGACGACGGTAAGAAAAAAAACACGTATTTTTTAAAAAGGCCTATATCTCTAACTTTGTTTTATATAGACGATAACCTTTTCACATCTATTCTTTCTAAAGTCATTGATCGTGACGACGACGATGATGATGCTCCTCACAAGAAACAAGTAGATGAAAATGAAGCTCAACAAGCGGCTAATGTTCATGACCAGATTTATAACCGAGGAGCAGCCTCAGAAGAAGTTTCGTCACGCGATATGGGGTCTGCAGCAGCTATGCAAGCCTTTAAAATGTTTAGCGGTGGAGGAGGAAGCAGTGGTGGTGGTGGTGGATCAAGTCAATTGGTTGGGTTAGCTATGGGAGAAGCTATGAAACTCTTTCAAGCTCAAGGTGGATCTGGTGGTAAAGCCAATCAAAGTGAAATGCTTCAAAGTGCAGCTACAATGGCTATGAAGTTATTTATGACTCAACAAAGTGGTGGCGGTGGTGGTAATAGTAGTGGTGGACTTGGGTCTGTTATGAGTATCTTGAGTAGTTTACAAGGTGGTGGTCAACAAGAACAGCAAAAGCCTAGTGGTATGGCTGGTTTATTAGGAAAGTTCTTGTAAAAGCAATTTTTTGTTACAAATATTCCTTTTATTTGTATACTCGATAATAAAAAATGTTTATCAAAAAAATGTTATTTAATCTTTTTTCATGCGATCTAATGTCGATATATGCTTCAACAAGTATAGATCTTGGGATTTAAATTGTTTCTAGACCGTTTTTTTTTGTAAGTAGTGTATTTTAATTAACCAGATGATATGTCAGCGCAGTTTTACCGTATAATTTTTTTTTACGCGAGTGGTAAATATAGAAAAACTCTTAAAATAAAAATACTTGATGTAACATTCTTCCCTTGGTATTTATACGCAAAATACTCTTGGCAATTAAAAAAACATCAAACGAAAAAGGGAAAAACGGCACTGTTTCTATTTGAAAAGGGATAAAACAATTGTTTTGGATTGTTTACCCGGGTGTGTGTAGTTCGTACAGCAAAAAAGAAAGGTCTCACTGATGTAAAGTCAAAACAGAAGATAGAAAAAAGCAAAACGTACGAGTTTTCTTGCTGCCATAAATATTCTCACATAATACTTTATATACTTTGCCTCAAACATAATTCGGCACCTTAATAGTAAAGCCATTAAACTTTCTTTTTAACAACGCCTAGTATATTCCCAAAGTGGGGTATTTCAACCGTGACAATATGCTTAAAGTTGTAGTTTGGTGCACCATCGGGACGAGACATATTACAAGTCCGCGTACTTTTGTTAAAAGTGTTGAATAGAAAGAGATAGAGAGAGAGAGAGAGAAACGGGTAGATCTCCGCATATTATACTTTATTTGGGCATGACCGAGAATATATGTTTGAAACTTTGGAGAAGAATTGAATATGGCCTTATTAAAAAAAAACAACACCAAAAAAGTACGTTTTAAAGTAGTATTCTAGGTTGCTAAGAAACATCTACATAGTAACTAAACCTGGCGTGTGTTAGCGCATAAAAATTACCTCGATAAAATTAGACTATTTAGTAGTTGCCAAGGAACCATCACACTGTTTCAAAGAGACTTGTTTCTTACTGCCACAGTGTGTTTATTACTGCTGAAGCAATCTAAGAAGTAGTACACACTCATGATTTGTTGTTGTGTTTAGCAAACATATTTTTTATGCAAAAGAGAAGCCAACTCAGCTTCTTTGTAATCCCATTTTATTTACCAACAAAACTCTCCTTTTTAATTATTACCCCTTTCTTTTTTTAGAAACACAATATAAAAATAAATATATATTTTTTTTCCCTTTTTTTTTTCTTCTTCTTTTTTCCCTTCTCATTAATTATTTTTTTCACATGTACGAAAATAAAAAGGATAAAACTAAAGATTATTCACTTGGTTTACACGGTGCAGCCATGAATGGCAATGTTGGTAAATTACTAAAAACAATTGTAATCTTTTTTTCTGTATCAAAAATAACTAATTTACAAACTAGGCCTTGTCAAATTCGCTCTCGATCATGGAGCACCTATTGATTCAGTTGTAAATGGTTATATGCCATTACAGTTGGCTTGTATTAATGAAAATCATATTGCTGTAGTTCAATATTTAATTGATAGAGGTGCCGATGTAAACGCTCAAAGGTAAAAAAAAAAAAAAAAATCTAATTTACGTACACTAAAGAACCTAATAATAATAATAAAAAAAGGTGGTCAAAGAAACACGTTGCAGATAAATCACAAGCAGTGGCAGGAGCAACAGGATCAACGGCTTTACATGTCGCGTGTGCCAACGGTTGCACTAAAATAGTAGATTTATTATTAAGAAACGGAGCCAAAATCAATGTGAAAGACAAGTACGGTTCAAAGCCCATTGATGTTGCAGCCGCCAAAACCCATACGGAGATAGTTAAATTATTAGATACGTTTGGATCTATGCAGCAAATGTTGAAAGGGTTACAAGAAGGTACGACTAAACAGCAACACCATATCACAGAAGAGATTGGTAGAAGGTCTATGGACACTTCATTATACACACAACAGTTGAGAGCGGATAGGTTACGTAGACCTTCTTTACCCTCTGTATTTGAATCTCAAAAATTAGATATACCTGATATCTCTACTTTACCTCCGTTACCTGCTAGACATAGTTTAAATACACCAAGACCTTCTCCCGATGAATTATTAAATTTAACTAAACCAAGAAGGTATCAACATTATTTTCAACCACAGGTACAACAACAACAGCAACAACAGTATCAACCACAACCAAAAGAAGATTGGTATAGTTATGGTGTTGTAAATCATTTTGAAGATGAAAATTATTTGGCTTCGTTAGAGAGAAGAGCGTTTGGCACTAGTTCAACAAATGAAGAAGAACCTAAATCAAGTCGTACGTCGCTTGATACTAGACCTTCTTTGGATTCAAGTCCGTTAAAGAGGTGTAGTTCAGATGGTGGACATTTAAGAACGACTGCTTTAATGAACGCTATGGCAGCTAATAATATTTCTTTGCAAGATGATGAATTTGGTAATGTTATTCAAGTAGATGATGAAGAAGAAGAAGAAGAAGAAGACGGAAACGAAGAAGTTCTACCAGCAACAGCAACAGCGGCAGCAGCAGCAACGACAGGAGAGGAACAAGAAGTACTACCAAGAACCTCAATGTATGAAGAAAGACCTGAATTAGAATCACTTGAAAAAGTTAAAAAGAGTTGGTTTTCAAGTGGACGAAAATCAGTTGATATTTATCCTACGGGCAGACCTTCACTTGAAAATCGAAGAAGTAGTCTTGATTTTCGACCTAGTTTTGATGGGTTGTCTCAGTTGGCTAAAAAGAGTATGGAAGGTTTATCTCGTAAAAGTATTGATGTTGATTATATACCTGAAGATGGTAAAAAATCAAATAGAGGATTTTTATCAAAATGGTGGTCTACTTCTACTACCTCAAATAACGTTAAATAAGAAGGACAAACTGTTGATCAGATATACCCCCCTCACAAACACATCATTTTATTACACATATATAAATATTTTTTTTTTTTTTTATATATTTATTTTACTTCATAATATTTTTATACTGAAGGTTGAGATTTATCAAACCAAAGCTTAACAGATTTATCTTGATCAATTGAACCAGACGCGATGATGTTCATGGTAGGATGACAAGCAATACAAAGTACAACATCGGAATGTCCTTCTAACTTTTGTACAATTTCCTTTGTTTGTAAATTCCAAATGTATATATTTTGATCTTCACTGCCGCTTACAATCCATTTACCACCTGTCACACTGAAGCTAGCAAAGATACAGTATTTACTATTCTCATGACCTCGATACGTTTTTAAACACTTTCCAGTATGATAATTCCACAGTCGTAACGTATTATCTAAAGTTGATGCTAGGATATATTTACCATTAGGTGAGAACTTGACAAATGATCTATTTATTTTATTTTAGTACGTCTCTTTTTTGATTTCTAAAAAAAAAAAAACTTACACTGGTGGGTTGTCATCATCAACTAAAGTTTTTAAACATTGTCCACTTGCTGTATCCCAGATACGACTACGTATATAAAAAAAAAAAGAAGTATTAGTTATTTCGTTTTTGTTTCTTTTTTCTAATTTGGTTATTACATTAACCCATCATGACTACAACTGACAATCATGGTACCATCTCTGTTGAAATGTACTGCAGATACAGGATCTGAATGAGCAGGCAAAGTCTTCATACATTTTCCTGGGAGAAATATATAAGTTTTTGTTTTCAATCTAGTTTTTTTTTTTTTTTTTTTTTTTTTTTTTTGGTACCTTTCTTGACATCCCAAATCTTGATGCTTTCATCAAAAGAACCAGAAACGATCAAATTAGATTGAGGGTTATAGTTTACACAAAACACATAGTTTGAATGACCTTTCAAAATCTTGACAGTTTCGCGCTACGTTTCAAACAAAAAAAAATATTTAGTTGTTGTTGTTGCGTCTCTTTTCTGTACGTATAAAAAATACTTTACAGTGGCAAGACTCCAGATGCGAATGGTTCTATCATCAGAAGCAGAACACAAATTTTGAGAGTCTGAAGACCAAGCAACATCAGAGATACCTTGTGTATGTCCTTCCAATGTAGCTTCATATTTACCATCCAATGCATGCCAAATCTTAATCGTCTTATCAGCAGCTAATATTTTTTAGGAGTTTTTTTTTTTTTTTTTTTTTTTTTTTTTTTTTGCATATATTCAAAGAATAAAAACTTACAACAACTAGCTAACCATTTTCCATCAGGTGAAAACTTGACACTACTAACCGACATACGGTGACCAACTAAAGAGTATTTAAGTTCATATTGTGGTCTACGTTGTTCTGGTCGTGCCTTGGCTACTTCAGTTTCTAGTTTCTTTTCTGCTGGAGTTGAGTCGGTGCTTTCTTCTTCGCGTGGTCTCTTTCCTTCTTCCATAAGATTTTCATTTGTATTGCTTTCCACTACACATGTTATGAAAGAAAAAAAAAAAAATTTTTTTGTTTGTTTCTATTGTTGGTTTTTTTTTTTCATTGTTACTTTATTTCTTTTTGTAATTAAAAACACTTACTATTTTCTTTCTAAAACAGTATATATATCTCTTGTATTATGTATATATATAAAAAAAGAAAAAGAGGAAATATTTATATGAAAAAAGAAAAAAAAAACTATCAATCCTTTTTGAAAAAAATATTCTCTTTTGGACTGTGTTTTTAAGTACAGTGCTTCCACTCTCATTCAACCAATTAAATTAGAACTTAATTTGGAGCACCCTTCCAACTTAAATTAGAACACACTTTGAACCACTTTTTGAACTTGATACAGCGGATGCGTATCCGTAATCAAAAATTCGTTTTGATCTTAATTTCTTACATATAAATAATATTTGCAATAACATGAGTAGTCATTTATTTATCAATTATCATGCTATCAACGAGGGAGATTTCTGATAAGGTAAATTGGGATTTGATAACATGAACTCCATAAACCTTCAACTTCATAAATGTCGACATTGACGCATCGTTATAATGGTCTGCTTCTTTTCTTAATGATGATAATATCTTCAATTGAATGTGGTGTTTTCTTTAAGTTGTCCACTAAATAAATGTATAAGAATCTGTTTATTTTAAATAATGCATTGAATGTATTACCTTGACGCCTCTACAATAATAAGTTCCATATTATTACGCGTAGTTAAGGTACCAAGGGCATCAATATATTGCCTGGTTTCGTTCGAAGGTCGTAGTCGCAGTCTTTTTGGTTCAGCATTTTGGATGAGATAAACTCCGACTCACACCTAAAGAAGCATAGTTTAGTGCCTTTTTCTCTCTTTATGCATTTTTTTACCATTTAAACTCAAAAACTCACTTGGTTCCAGTAGAGGTGGCAGAAGAGTAGTGCTCTAGTACCCTGGTGCCCTGGTACCAGGGGCTGCTCTTTTTTTTTATTTCCCTGTTCAATCGTCAGGAATCTTCTGTAGCCTAAAGATTAGTGATGCCAATGGCTGATAAAATACTTACTTAACTAGTATACCAGTAGTAATATTGAAGAAGCTTAACGTAATTGTAAATATTATGGTTAAGTATATCCTTGTAAAATTTCTGGTAACTACACCTTCATACAAAATATGTGTGAATTTTCTTGCGTGAAGTAAGTTGGAGCGACATTTTTGATGTAATAGCAAGTTGTAGACGTGTACTTGTATAAAAACGATTAAAAAAATCCCATGGGCAAATAGGCCCGCTATTTTATAAAAAAAAATTAATCACTTTTCTTTCCTTTATACACATCTTTTCTTTTTTGCCCGTAAAAAAATGATACTGTTCTTCTTAAAGCAACCGCCGTGTAAAATAGTGCTTGCTACAAAACGTTCAAATGTGGTCCTCCCGACTGTAATACCGTGCAGATATCAGACTGCTTTTCTATATGAGAAAAATCATTCCAGAGAGGGCTAATTGCTATTCAAACATCACCAAAGAATTCGAAGCGATAACTTGCCAATGGTAAGGCTTAAAACTCACTATATTTGCTACGCGGTTTATTTCTGATGAGTATAGTATTACGTATAGAAAAGGCACATTCACGACGCCAAAAGAAAGATCTCGTACCGCTGGATTTTCAAAGTTATTAGTTGCTGTTGTATCTTTGAAACGTCTTGTCTTTAACAACTATGCAGTTTTAGAAGCCAAACAAACTTATGAAATTCAAACAATGCAATTTGAAGAAGAAGACGAGTTGAATTTGGCTTCGGATAGTACGGAAGGTGGTTTAGATGGAAATTAATCTGTTAGTAATACAATTGATCTCTGTTTGGAGGCTGATATTGTTTTGCCTTTAGGTAACTTGAAAAAGCGATTTTGATGAATATATTGTTACTTTTCAAGATTGGGAAGAGCTATTGATGGAAGGTAAAAGAAAAACAGGTGCTTAATCTGTATAGTTTATTTTATCAATTTGTATATAAAATACTAGCCATCTACCTGGTTACGCTCGGTGGAGTCGTCGCCCTGCGTGTTTAGAAGCAATATTTTACAAATGTGATATTCATTTTTTATAAATAAAAGCGGTATTTCCAGCATTGACTTCTTTATCTCTAACTTTCTTATAAGTTCCCCTCGAAGAGGGTAGATCAACAGCCAACATGGACGTCTGTCAGGTGTTAAACCTTTTGAAAAAAAAAAACCTGTCCGTGTTTTTTATTTTGATAAATTGTAGTATATTATAAGAAAGGTCGATTCATTTTTTTTTAAGAAAAAGTTCTCTTACATTTACTGTCATTTACAAATGAAGATTTACTGGCATCTGTATATGCGCGTAGATCTTGTAGGGAAAGTGAGTTTTTCCAAATGTTTCATCTCCTATAATACGAAAAAAAAAAAATGCGCCTTTTGAATAAGGAACGGGATGGCTAATCCTTTACAAGACTCCTACGACATGAAATGCATATGCCTAGTTTTTGTTTTATAGTTGTAGCAAGTATTATTATGATATACATAAAAAAAAAAAAAATTCGGAGAAGGGTTTGCAGGAAAGCGGACCTCCTCTAGATAAAAAAAAAATCAAGCTTCCGTTTTAGGCGAACAAAAGAGTTTCTATAAAAGTAAAAAACTCCTTAGATTTTTTTTTTGTATATACGTTGAATAGTGTTGAAATCATATATGTCGCGTACATTCGTCCAAGAATATATTAGAAACCTCGTTTTTTTTTCTTCCTCTATCAAACTAAAATATAAGCACCCGCTTTGTTGGCTTTTTTTTTTGTCGATCTGCTTTTAACGTTGATAAGCTCCACATATAACGAACAACCTTTCAAGTTTGTGAATCAGGAGGTCCCTTTGCATTTACCAACTCTCTCTTACTCACACACAATGTTTCACTAGGTTAAAATAAGAGTATATAAACCCCCCTCTAAGAAAACCATATAATGAATTATTTTTTTTTAAAAAAAGAAAGTTATTTTATCTCTTCTCTTTCTCTCTCTTAAAAAACAATATGGACGATAATAGGGATTACGATTTCTACATAAAACATTTTGAAAATGTACGCGCAGAACATGTTCGATACGAATACTTGAACGAAGAGACGCAGCGATATTTCCGACATACAACATCTACCGTAGTCTATATGAGCATATGTCTTAGTTGTACAGTCTGGCAAGTACTGACAGCAGCAGAGTTAGCATACAAGGTTCAAAAGTGGCTTCATTTTGCTGTGTTTTTCGAAACGGTTCTTTCTTTTGTTTCTATTCTTTGTAGTGTTTTGAATCCATTGACTTCTTTAAGTTGTGAATTTGTATGTCTTTTTTTAATGATAATCATATAATTGTTTTTAACTGTTTTATATATGTAGAGGTTTTGGGTATCAATTATCAGTGTTAATCTAGGTGGTTGTTGTATTCAAACAATTTTATTGTACAAGGCATATATTTGTTACGATCGAGCTACGTGGCTTTTGTTATTTGGGTCGTTTATTAATGTAGGATATATTGCGCTGACGTTTATTTATGCGACGCTTGGAAAAGTGCCTACGCATAAGGACTTGTTAGGAAACTGTGTTGTTAGTATTGTTATTATAATTTGTTTTTTTTTGGAAATACTAACTCTTTTTTTTTAGATGCTAAACTGTAATACTTTTTTACGCGTATTTTATATAATATATAATTTATTAACAATCGATCGCTTTATATAGTGGAATGGCCAGCTTTAGCAAAACTAGGATTAGATATTGCTAGTAATGTGTTTCTTTCGTTTGCTTTCTTAATGGTTATCTATCGACATTATCGTATTTTTGGTAATACCTTACATAAATCACTTTTGTCTAGTGGTATTGTTTTCTCGTAAGTTTTTTTTTGTTTGCGTGAATAATGGCTCTTTTCTAACTTTTTATTTAGTGTTGGTGTTATTGCATCTAATATTGTTACAGCTATTTTAATTTCGTGCCGAGTTATGGGAGGATTATCAGCCGATCTATACTCTTTTGATTGTAAGTGGTTTTTTTCTGCTATCGGATTTTTGCAAGCTAAAAAATTATATTTCTTTCGTGTGTAGGGGTTATTACCAGTTACTTGTTAATTAAGCAGTTCAAGATGAAAAGCGAATCAAAAGACAGTAGTACAGAAGATGATGAAGGATTTGAGGAAACAGCAACTAAAACAATGAACAGTCATGGGTCTAGTTTTGATATCTCGTCTAATGCACCTCAAACACCTACTGTTGTTGATCGTAAAGGGTCTTTACCTTTTAATAGTCGGATTTCTACCGGATTAATGTCAGATACTACAGCGATCAACTCACCTACTGAGTTCCCGGGAGAACTGGATAATTATGTAGTCCAGTCACCGAAGTCGCTTGTTCGTTTTGACGAAGAAAAGCATTTTTAATTTAATTTCGTCTAATAAAAAAATTGAAAAAAAAGTATAATTAAAGAAAAAAAAAAGAGTATTTTATGGTCTAGAAGTCGAGAGACTTCTTTTTTTTTTAATTCAAATAATAAATATTATTTTTGAGCTGAAAGTTGTCAAAATATAATTAAACCGACAGCTTCTTTTCGCTAAGAAAAAACTAAATAAACGTTAAATAAAGTTTCATTGATTCTTCTTACACCAAACACAATGGGTTAAACCCAAGTAAAATGAACGTATATCGATATTATGTTGTACTTTTTTTTTTTGATAAAAAAAGGTCTGTATGCCGTTTAATTTAAAATAAAAAAAAATATTTTCTGTTTTTTTTTTACTTTTTTGTTTCACATATATAAATGTCAAGTATATACGAAAACAAAGTGCCATTTCGACTCCCTTGCCAGTATGTTGACGATACACCAGAACAGTATTTAGAAAGGTTAATGAACTTTTATAAAGAGTACCATTGGTTAATTCATGTGTTGGCGTTTAATGTTATTACACTTGAGGAATGGCAAAAGTTTCCAGAAGAATGGAGAGTGGCTCTTATGAAGCATATGGAAGAAGCTGGTGATAATTGGGCAATATCAATTTTGGATTTAACTTCTCCTAATAGTGATTATGTAAAAAAAAAAAATCAATGTGTTGTATATAATAGAAACTGATTTGTGTGTTGTTTTTTTTTAAAAAAAAAAGTCTATTTGGCCAGAGTCTTTAAGGAATTATTTGGAAACTGCTCGTGATTTAGCATTACCCAGAGGTAATACATACGATGATATTTTATATAGTATTTTTTTTTTGTTATTTTGACGTGTATATATTAGATGTTGATAAGGGGACGAAACAAAGTATAAGTAAAAACATCTTGTGTGGTATGAGCGATAAAAAGATCCATGAAGTAGAACTGATGAGTTACTTGATCAAGACAGTATGCGATGAACGAGATATCAATTCAGTGATTGATCTTGGATCAGGGCAAGGGTACCTTTCTCGTGCTTTAGCGTTTGATTACGGACTAGAAGTATTAGCAGTTGATATGTGTCAAATTCAAACGACAGGTGCTTTAAAATACGATAAAAAGGCAATGAAAAATCTAAAGGAAGATGAACTTCCCAATTTAAAACATGTCACAGAAAAGATTACACCTGAAAATATTTCTCAAGTGATTGCTAGATGGAGTCCTGATTCTTCTGAAGACAAAAAGTGGTTGGTGACAGGGTTACATACGTGTGGTGATTTGTCGCCCATGATTTTTAATTTATTTGCTGAGAGTAAAGAAGTATCTTGTGTGGTTAACGTTGGGTGTTGTTATAATGCGCTTACGACGAATGGGTTTCCTATGAGTCAATATTTAAAGGAGAAAGATGATTTGATTAAAGTTGGGTCAACTGCCAAAGTGTTGTCTTGTCATACACCTTCGCGATGGGTTGATGAAGGAGAGCAATGTATCAAGGCATTTGATAATTATTACTTCCGGGCATTACTTCAGGTATAAATATGAATTACTTTCTAATTCTTAATTCAAATTGTTTTACCAGTTACGTTTTGTATTAGGAAATGCTGGTAGAAAGAGGGTTATCTGATATAAATGATCCTCCAAGACTGGGTAGAATTAAGCAGAACAAAGAATTTGTTCCGTTTGTAAAGGCATCGTTAAAGAGATTAAAGTTACCAGAAGACACAATTACGGCCGAAGAAGCCAAATTACATTTTATCAAGTGTAAAGAAAATGATGTAGATAAGCAATTTATTACGCTTTGGATCTTAAGAGGTCTATTAGCACCTATAGTAGAAAGCATTATTCTAGTAGATCGATGGATTTACTTGAATGATTGTACAGACAAAAGACAAGATGAAAATAGTGGAGCCTGGATGTATCCATTATTTGATTTATCAGCTTCACCTAGAAATGTAGTTTATGTTGCTTCTAAATAAATTTTATTTGCATATATATATATAGAAAAAATAAAAAGGGGATAATAGTAGTAATATATACACACACACACATACAAAAAAAAAATCTACTTCTTCTTTCCTTCCTTCTTCTTGATAGTTTCATCGTTAATAAAGATACCCTTTTGGTTATAAGGTTCAGGCATTCTCCAACGTTGAATCTTTGCGGCAAATTCTGTGACATGTTGAAGGTTACTACCTTGTAAAATAATACGGTTAGGGGCTGGTACGGAACAAGTGACACCTTCTGGTAATTCCATTTGGATAGGATGAGAGAAACCTAACTTGAGAGATAAAACTCTACTATCGTTTTCAAGTACACCTCTGTAACCAACACCAACAAGACGTAAATAAACTTTATATCCATCAGATACACCAATAATGGCATTGTTGATCAAGGCACGAGTGGTACCCCACATACAACGTTGTTGCTTTTCTTCGTCGTTTTCAATAGAGACCTGAAGTGTGTTTTCAGAATTGGGATCGTCTTTGGAAGCAGGGGTAAGATCAAGTTTGACAAAAGGTTTAATGGGTAATGTCAATTTTCCAAGTGGACCGGTGACGGTCAATAAAGTGTTGTTTAATTCGGAAGGAATACGAGGTTCAGTAATAGGTGTCATATCATGGTTAATTTTAATTTCTTGAGAGTATGCGATAGGTTTACGTCCAATATGTGACAAGGCAGGTGTAGCCATATGAAACTGTCTGGTGTTGATTAACTTACGCATGGCTTGCATACCAGAACTTAACCTTAATGTTGTCATTTCTTTTTTTTATTATTCGATATTGAGTAAGGGGTCAAATTTTTAAGGCCTTGCTGGGGTTTCTTTGGTCTTTTTTTTTTTTTTTTTTTTTTCTGGTGGAATAAAAAAATGCCTGGGACTAAACAAGTCACGGTAAAGCCAGGCTTTGATTTTTTTTTATGACAGGTTGAAAACACGTGATTTATTTCACAGTGGCTCAGTAACAAATCTGGTGATATGAATATAAAGGAGAAAAAAAGAGGAGATGTCTCACTGTTTCAGATTAGCCGATCTAATTATTTGCTATACTGAAATAGCTTTTTTTTTGTAATAATGGTATAATTAGATAATTCTTTTCTGTACTGCAATTCCTTTGTATTTTGCAAAGAAAATATACAAAAAAAAAAAAAAACTCATGCAGTTTTGTTGATAGAAACGCCAGTAACTCCTGCCATTCTTTTCACCCGAAATTATTTGCCGATGTGTGTTAAAGAACCTCCTTAGAATATGATATCAGCATAACATTTTCTACAAGACTCTTAAATAGTCTTACCTAAAGAGATTCCAAGGCTGAATTGAACAGCTATTGAAATCTTTCTTGGTTCATTAATAGTTGCTTAAGCCTAGCAGTAGCGTTAAAGATTACTAGTACCACTTAGAGATCCAAGCAGAGCATAACCAAGAATCCAAGCGGAGCAAAAAAGTACAAGAAGATCAAGAGTCCAAGCAGAACTAAATGTACAAGTAAATCAGAAACTCAAGCAGATCAAAGAGTCCAAGCAGAGAAAAGAATTTCAATAACCGTGTTGATTATCAGAGCAGTGCATTTCTATAGGAAAACTATCCTTTTTACGTATGAAACTGACACTTCCTTCTTCTTCTTTTTTTTTTCTTGCTTAATACAGAGATATTAATATTACGTATGAAATTTGCCAATTAATTGTGAAAAGTAAAGAAAAAAGGAGATAGAAGAAGTTCGAAATGGAAGGTACGATTTATTGATTGCTGAAATATAGCTTAATTGAAGGCTACTTTAGAAGTGTCAGTGACGTCACTACGAACCATTGTTGCATTGTCGATTTTTGACTTTTTTTTTTTTTTTTCTTTTAGTGGACTTTTTTCCACTTTTTAGAAAATAACCTTTTTTCTTCTTTTTCTTCTTTCGCTTCTATCATTGTATAAACAACAAAGGTAATTTGATTACTTTTTCCTTTTACGAATTACTACTTTTTATTAATCAACAAAGACAGTACTTTTTTTCTCTTCACTTTCTGTATATATAGAAAGAGAGAAAGAGGGATTTCGTTCTAGTTGGTTTTTAATTAGTTTTTAACAACTTTTTTATAATAACCTCTTTTTTATATATATTTGTAGCTCATTTTTTTTTATATACATATACCTCTTTTTTTTTTTTGTTTCTTCTTTATTTATTGAATTAAACCCTCAAAAAAAAAAAAAAAGAATACCAAAAAAACAACAATTGTATGCTTTATTTTTTTGCTTGAAAAAAATTTTTTTTTTATATATATAAATATCTTATACTATTTTATATTTCAGCCTCATCAACCAAAGCAGCAGCAGCAGTATGACACATGATAAAGTAAATAAAGGACGAAAAAGAACTACATGTCAAGACCCCAACAAAACGGATAAAGCGGGACGTACAAAGATCTTTTCGTCTACCAGTTCAGGCAGTTTACAAAAAGTCAAAGAATTAATTGAACGTGGTGCCAATGTGAATCACCGAGATAATGCAGGTTGGGCTCCACTTCATGAAGCAGCATTAAAAGGACAATACGAAATTGCCAAATATCTAATTCAATCTGGTGCATCAGTCAATGTACGTGGATTTGAAGACGATACACCGTTACATGATGCTTGTTCGTTTGGTTACGCTAATATTGTTCAACTCTTGGTAGATTCTGGTGCAGATGTATATGCTTTAAATACAGATAAAAAGAGACCCATTGACTTGTGTGAAGATAAAACTTGTATTCATATTTTAGAAGCTAAAATGAAGGAATTGGATAAATTAGCTGCAAGAGATGCAAAAGGCCAAACTAGTTTACATCGCGCTTGTACTGATGGCAATATAGTCAACTTGAATCAATTGTTAAGTGCTGGTGCTAATACAAATGCAACTGATGTATTGGGTTGGACTCCGTTACATTGTGCTGCTAAATATGGACAATTGGAAATAGCAAAATTACTGGTGGATCATGGTGCTGATATTAATAGTCTAGATAATCAAGGCTGTTCTGTTCTTCATATCGCTTGTCAGTATGGCCATGAAGATATTGTAAACTATTTCGTGGCTCATGGTGCTAATGTACATATAGTAAATCAATCAGGACAAAGTCCTTATCAAGTATCAGATTCTGTTTCTGTAAGACAAATTATAACTGCTCATATTGATGAAGAACGTAGATTAAGAGCAACTACTGAAGCCATTGATGAAATTACATTTGTTTCAAATACAAAACAAAAGCGCAGAAACGCTTCTTCTTCTTCTGCTACTACCACTACTACTACAACGAATGAAGATGATGTCTTGCTATCTCGTGAAGAAAAAAAGATTCAAGCAATTATGAAGGCATTTGAAAAAGCCGAAAAAAAGCAACAAGCTAAAAGGGAAAAGAAAGATGAAGAATCTAATGTAAATAATAATGTCCCTAAAAAACGAAAATCACCTTCAAGACAAAGAGAATGTTCTGTTGAATCAACTAGTAAAAAACCAAATAGTGTAGATACAAGTAAATTTGATCCGTTTAAAAAGGATACCAGTGGTCGTACGCACCTTCATCGTTGGGCTATTCGAGGAAACGTACAAGTGGTCGAAACTTTATTAAAGTCGGGGGCTAATCCATGTGAAACTGATAACGCTGGTTATACTCCTTTACATGAAGCTGCTTTACGCGGAAAAACTCAAGTGGTTCAATTATTATTGGAAAATAATGCTGATGTTAACTGTAAGGGAGCTGATTTAGATACTCCTCTTCATGATGCCACAGAAAATGGGTACCCTGATGTTGTTCAACTCTTGTTAGAGTACGGTGCTGATGTTACTGCTAAAAACTCGAAAGGTTTAACACCACTTCAAATAGCTCAAGAAGAAGATAATAAAGAGATTGAAACACTATTAAAGAAACATAAAGGTATAGAAGAAGACAAAAAAAGTATTATTTATCATTATTTATTTATCCCCTGTTGTATACACAATTTTAGATGTAAAACCAAAGAAACGAAAACTAGTATTAGCAGCTGATTTACAATCCTGTAAACAGCCTGAATCACCTACATCACCTATTGGAGGATTTGATATGACTACAGCTAAAGCACACGCTAGACAGTTATCAGGTCAACATTTGCCTAAAAAGAGTTTAAAGGCTCAATTGGTGAAAACGGAAGTACCAGCGGATGGACCACATACACCTATACCTACACCACCACCAGAGAGATGGCAACAAAAAGTAGTTAAAAAAGAAGAAGACCTATACCCTTCCATTCATTGTGCATCACGCTATCTTCCACTTTATACGATTCAAATATCAGAACATTTTTTTGTTGTTGATTTACAAGTCAGTCTTTTACTAGGTATCTCTACACATCAACTCTCTAAACAGTATCCTAATCTTGATAAAAGGCAGATTCAAAGTAAAGAAAAGGAAAGGCTTTGGTCTCCTCTATCCACCATGATCACACAAAACAACAAATTAAAAGAAACTGAAAAGCAAAAGTTTTTGGATACAGATATCTATTTTGTACGTCTTGATCAGGTCGTTTCCATGATTAAAGATGATTATAGTCACTTGAGTGAAAGTCTAATCACAATTACACTGGATATTGGGTATACTACTTCTCAAATTAAATTACCTCCCAAGTTTGCAATGAAAATGAGGAAATTCGATCAAAAGAATAAAGTCTAAAAGCTGTGTGTGATCATTTTTGGTGTAAATATATATATATATTTTATTTCTTTTTTTTTTACAAATAAATATACAAGTAAATCTAAAACTTAAAGACGTTCTTTTGTTCATAACCTAATTCCTTCAAGACACCTTCAAGCTCACATTGACTCTTCATTGTTCTAATACCAGCAATGGACTTGACCATAGGAGGAGGACCACAGACAAAGATAACAGTGTCTTCTTGTTCGGGACCGGGTAAGTTGGCCTTGACGACTTCAGCAGTAACATAACCAGTGACACCAGTCCAGTTCTCAGGGGCAGTATCAAGAGCATAAGTTACCTTGAAACGATCAGGGTTTTCCTTTGCAATCTTGTCTAATTCATCCTTCAAGATAATATCTTGTTCAGTTTGGTTAGCAAAGATCAAAGAAATCTTGGTCTTCTTGTCAGTAGACTTTCCATCAAAGACTCTACGGATGACTTGAAGCATAGGTGTAATACCAGTACCACCAGCAATCATACCAACATTGGTCTTTTGGTCCTTCTCCCAATCGTATTTAGGAATTGGGCCCTTGAAGTCGAGTGTATCTCCAGGCTTCATGTTGTGAATAACAGGAGTTAATTTACCGTCATCGTACTTTTTAATGATGAAATCAACGTATCCTTGAGCCTATTTTTTTTTTTTTTTTTTTTTAGTTTAGTGTATAATTTAGTATATAAAAAATAAAAAAAAAGTGTACTAAAAAGGCACTTACATCAGATTCGGAAACAGGTGTATAAGGACGGATAATTGGTTTAGCACCTTCTTCGGCATGCTTAACAACAACACAAGAGGCAACATGGAGTCCAGCAACGTGTCCCTTGGGAAGTTCGAAACGGAAAAGGCTAGTGTTGTGATTGATAGGTTCGATTTCAGCCAACTTTTTTTTATTTTTTTACATGAAATAAGTTGTTAGTTTTTTTATACACACACACACACATACACACTATATTTTTTATTTATTTACCTTGAGAGTAACAAATGCTTCATTGGAGAAAGCAGAAGGACTCTTTTCAGTAATGACTTTCTTGACAGCTTGAGGAACAATCTTGGTTTGTGCAGAGTTGTATGTAATACCACCAGCGATACCAGCACCAATTAATGCAGCAACTAATAATTTGCTACCGGTCTTTTTAGGTTCTTGACCAGTACTGTACTGACGTAAACCAGCGAAAGTTTGCTTCTGCTCGTAAAAAAAAAAGTAAATTAACTCACGTCTCTCTCTTTCTCTCTTTGTGTATGGGTTTAACTTACTTGGTTGATCATACGGGATTGTGTGGCAGCACGGAGTGCACCAGTCATAGCAGGAGAAATGAAACGCATTTTTGTTTTTTATGTATTTACAAAAAAGAATAAAGGAAAAAAAAAACACTTGTTTATATGTAAAACAAAACGCAAATAACCTCCTTATTTACCACAGTTAAGAAAAGTAAGGTGATTGGATGAAACGAAAGATGACGTCAGTTTTAATTTCTTGGGGATTTTATGAGCTCCATTCTTACCTAATTAAAGGGGCGCAAGGGCCGAACGGTGTTGAAACCGCGGCTAATGAAACTTTTCTAAGTTTCCTCGTTGTTATACGTCTTGATACGACAAATGGCAAAGTCCTTGTTCTAAATAAGTATATGTAAGTAAAGATGTATAGATAAGTGTTATATTACACACCAATTAATCAGAATCATTAGCCACTATGTGCTGGTTACAGCCATAATGAGTAAATCATCGTGATATATTGTTCTAAGAGAGTAGTTAAAAGTAAAAGTAAGATTAATTTAGATGGGCCTCGAGTTAAATACATAATATTTATATTTTGATATATCTTACCTGTACTAAAATCGAACATTATTTGTAGTCAACGGAAACCATGTAACTACCAGAATAAAGGGATCACATATCGGAATAAGTTTAAGTAGACGGCATTCTTGGGTAAATAGATAAATGAGCTGCGTTCGTACTAAACCTTGGCATCAATAAAAACCTCTTGCCACCATTAAAAAACCTTTCGAGAGGAAAAAAATTAAGGAGTACAAGAGGAAAAGATAACCAAAGAGTAGCATCAGCTTGAAAATATAGAGACAGCAGTTGTTACCAAAGACCATAAAAGATTACTAACTAGCGAGAATTTTAGCAGGCCTTCAATAAAGGTAAGTAACCTATTGTAGGATTGGTTTATTATGAATAAGGATAGATACTTTACCAAGAGGATATGTAGATTTATAACACCTAAGTAGGTATTTGCTTTTCTTTTCAGCAACCATCTTGATTATCAGAACAGTGTATTTCTATAAAATAAGTAAAACTGAGTACCGTATATGAAAACTATTCTTTTCATTTATGAAACTTATACTTCCCTCTTTTTTCTCGGATAATGCAGATAAAAAAAAATAAAGAAAGAAAGAAAAAAGTTGGAAAAGAAATGGAAGGTATTTATAAGAACAATGAAAGTTTGATTTATAGTTTGAGATGTCCTGATATACGAGTTTTTTCTTTTCTTATTTCAATCCTTTTATGAAAAAGTAGATTCAAAATAATACGTTAAGCTACAAAAATGAGGATATGTTGACACCCTCCATTCTATTGAAATACTTAGTGTTTGAAAGTATACTTAAGTACCTGAAGAACCTGACGATAAGGTTTACAAAGCCTTTTTTAATCGAAAGAGTAAACTTGCTACTCTTTTGACGCCTAATTATAAAGTCTATGAGGTAAAATCAATTGATTAAAAGCGTAAAATTTATCATTTTTAATTTATCAGTAAGTAATAGAACTTATTCCGTAAGGTGGCAGAAGAATTTACCATTGCTCGTCGTGACGCCTTGAATTTTGTTTTATTTATGGTGATTCAGTGGTTTAATACTCAATGTGTTGAACTCTTTGCTTACCAAACTCAACAAGTCCCCCAAATTCAAATATATTTGCGAAGAATTCTTCACGAAACGTTTTTGATGAATCAACTTCGAGATTTATTACAACAAACAACAAATTCGTTACAACAAGAACAAATCATTCCCAACCAGTATGAAAATTTTTTTGGATTTGCGCGCTCAAATACAAAACTATTTTACTGAAATACTTCCCACCAGCCAACGATTAGACGAACTATTAGTAGAATTAAACAATAATATTAACAGTCAAGAAGGTCAACTTGAATGTGAACAACAAAGAACGGCACAAGACAATCTAAGCTTACATATTCACTTGGTTTTACTTGACCTACATCCGCAATTTACAGACTTAAGAACTGTTACTGCTCGTGCTGCCGAAGCCGCAGAAAATGTCAAGGCCACTACTGAAGAACAGCTCACTGCTCTTTTTAACTCGGTAACTGAAAACCAACAAGCAGTCCTTCAAAATGCTAGAAATCTAAGGGATCTGGAACGTAAAATTTTAGTTTTGCGTGGGAAACTTGCAACTATTTTAAGAGAACCATTAGAACAGGCAGATAACGTTCGCTTGAGAACTATCCGGCAAATCCAGATCGAAGTTCTATCTTCACAAGCAGCTTTACAAAGAATGAGAGAACAAGAGTTGCGAGACCAAGATTTCTTGAACCAAAACGAAATAGCACAAGAATATATCCGTAACACGCAAATTCTATTACAAACGATTGATATCGCTGAAAATTTTACCAAAAGTTTTCAAATTGTCGATTCCACCTTGCAGCAAATTGTTTTGGCGTTAAGAGATCCTGAATACAACTTCATTTTTCCGAGCGTTACCGACGAGACTTTTTGGTCTCACGTATATAGAAAGGTTTTAGCAGACCCCGAAAACGATAATCGGCGAATTGTAAGTGACAGTGTAGCCCGAGTTATTCTTGGTACGACAAACAAGGAAGAACCGTACAAACTTTCTCATGATTCTTCTTCTTCACATCAACGAAAGATAAGAAAGAGATATCGCCGAACGATTATACGACGTTTCTCTCAAAATCCTCGTCCTTCGTATCCCCCTTCAATTAGGACTCCAGGTAATAATAATCAACGCACTGTTGTAGCATATGGTGATGCTTCCATTCGAAGCACCTATAAAGGCAACACTCCTATTCCAGTAAAGGTAAAAATTATGCGCAATGTAAATGTCTAGTATTTTTTATTTATCTTTTTCGATGTATAGGCGATACAAAGAGCAATAGCAACTAAAGCCCTTGTAATTCCAGTCGATGAATTCCGTACGTCTGTAACATGTTCCCATTGTTTTGGAAGATTAGAAACGACACCTGATGAGCGTCTAGTTTGTACACACACACGTAACACTATTCGTTCTTTATAAATAGTACAGCAAATTATAGTTCTTTATACTCATTTTTTTTTAAATTTATAGAAAAAAACTACATCGTTCAAACGGGCAAGATGGACACCCAGACGAAAAAAAAGCAGTACTAAAATGTTTTAATGAAGAAAACCACGTCTTGCACAAAACTAGTGAATGTCCTGAACGAGTTCGTCCAGGTAAAGTCTATTTTTCACTTATTGGCGCTTACAATAAACTAGTGCTGATTTCGTTAACTTTTGTAGGACGAAGCTGTGACATTTATCCGCTGAAGCTGTGCCGGCAATGTCAAGCTGGAAATAACGCCGGCCCATTGGTACGTAATATAACCCTTTAGTTTAGGAATATATTTATACTTGCACCAAATATATATTTCTTAGTATTGGAATAGAGACGTTAACGCTGCTTCCAACATCAGGCAAATCCTTACTGCGTATGTTGAACAAGGATTCGACCTGGAATCTAGACCGGAACAACTGTCCAGAGGTATAAGGCAACAAGATGAAGACAATGAAGAAACTTAGAGCCGTTTCAAAGAATCTTTTCTTTTCTCTTTTCTCTTTTCTCTTTTCTTTTCTTTTCTTTTCTTTTCTTTTCTTTTCTTTTCTTTTCTTTTCTTTTCTTTTCTTTTCTTTTCTTTCTTATAAATAAAGGCTTCTCAAACCAAAAAATGCAGACTATTATTTCTCACTTCAGAACCTTCCACATGCTTTTACAAGCAGTCTCTCGCATCTTATATCGAGTATGTACATTAACAGGAATTCAATTCTTACTACTAGTAGTGATAATTTAATTAGAGCTTTAGATAAAGCACAATTGGTAACATCCTCAACAGTAACAATCAACCTACTAACTGAAATTTTGAAACACAACGCAGATTGACTCCATAAAATAACTTTTTTTAACTGGGTCAACCAAAGTTTAACGGAATCTTTCGGATCTTGTGCTTTTTTCTCTGTGGAGTGAACCATCTGATCACGGTGAACGATAACTTGAGCTTTGTTACCAAGAGATTGCTCTACATCGATATTAAAGTTGGCTTGACTATGACGAAGAAAATTGTTTTGAATTGAAATTCTGGTGTCTCTCTTTCTGAATCCTTTGCATAATATTTGCTCATTCAACTGTTTAGCTACTTGTGACAATGGAAGAAACTTCGAGTCTTCAAGCCCAGCAATCTGATGATTATGGTTACCAGTGTGATACAAGACAACGTTATTAGGATCGCTTTTATAACAGGTAGCTACCAAACTAGTTAGCAGTACATTCAATTTTTTGTTACTTTTTTTTGTAACTTTCTAGACCCTTCGCTGCTATTGTTTTGCTCCGTTTTAGCGTGCCTCTTTTCACCGGAATGATGACAAGAGTAATACGTTTTGAAAACGTAATCAATATAGCGGGTTATGGGCTTAGGGCCTTTGGTGGCATTTAATCGCTGAGCTGATGCCCTCTCTTGCTCCTCTGCGGTTCTAGTTGTGCCTTTCACAAATCTGGCACCGTGGAGGGGAATATAGTCTGCTACCGCTTTCTCTCAATTGGTCAAAGATACGGTAAGTCTCTCTGAAATGAGCGTATAACAAATGATATGAATAGATGTAGCGTTATTACTTGACACTGTTTAAAATAAAAAGATTTGATATCATTAAAGTGAAAAGACTAAAATATGATTTTATTTTATTTTATTTATTCTCAAAAACCGCTTATCTGTTAGGTAAATAAGGGCGTTCTATTAGGAATATTATGTCATCATTTTTTTAAAAAGAATAAATGATCAATTTAAGGGCATTCAATGTATTTATTCAAAATTAACAACATACAGGGGAACCGCTTCTTCGACAGTTTCTAATTGTCGCCTATGCATAATGCCTTCAAATGATCAAATAAGTCTCGTTCTCCCTTTACGTACCTAAGCGTGAATACTAACGACAAATAAATAAATATACGTACTCTAATACTCCCTCAAGATGGTAGAATTAGCACTAAATTGAAAGGAGTAATAATATCTATCAACGGGAGGATTTGATAAAACAGTGTTTTCTTTTTCATTATAATACATTACAGTAACCATGGCCACCCTACTTATTATAGGCATATAATAAGACGGTTTTATTATACCCCTAATTAATTAATCATCTGAGGAGAAGTTTAATGGTTATTCGTGTCCTGCAAGCGTGAAATTGAGCGGTAAAGAAAAAAGTCTTTCTTTTTTGGTTGATTTCTTACCAGCTAAACGAGGGATTGCACTCGGTAGTAAAATACAACATTTTCTAAAGAGAGAAAAACTCCAATACAAGCATACAAAAGAAAACGCACATTATATAATTATCTTTTTTTTTTATTTTTTGAAGAGAAAAAAAAAGGAGTATAAAGCAAATAAAGTGTGAATTTAATCCCAGTATTTGATTAAACCATCCCAACTACAAGTAGCAAGCTTAGAGGACTCATGGGGATGCCATTCAGTATTTGTAACGACTTTGTCATGTGCTTTCAACTTCTTCAAAATCTTACATGATTTCCAGTCCCAGAACCAAACATTACCATTTGAATCACCACTACTAATAAATCTACCATCGGGAGAGAAGCCTGGTTTACAGGCATATCCTGCAATAAGATGACCTGCAAAACGCTTCTTTCTATTCATTCTAAATTTATCACGAGCACCATAGATTAAAATTTGGTTATCTAATGATTGACACGCTAGCCATTTTTCTATTAAAAAATAAATAAGTACATTCTTCCTTGTCTCCCCCCCCCTTTTTTTTTAAAAAAAACTTACTGTTGGGTGATAATGTGACGGCAGGAATAGCATACATATCAGGTTCAGCAATATATTTGATAACAACGGGAATATCGTACTCCCAAGCACGCATAGTTTTATCATCGGATGTAGTAATAAAACGACGATTATCATCAACAAATGTAATTGTGTTCACTGCACCTAAATGCTGATCATACTCTTGAATAATTTCACCTGTGTTTGTATCGAATTGAACAATCTTTTTATCAGAATAACCAGCTAAAAACACATTATTCTTGTCTTGATCAGGATTAAATGTCACACAGTAAGGTAATCTACCGGTCGAAAATGTACGAATGCATTGTCCAGTTTCTGTATCCCATAATTTGACATTTCTATCGTAACTTGCACTGAGGAATTTGGTACCATCATTATTAAATGCAATATCTCGAACTGTCTTTGTATGACCAATGTAAGAACGTAAAAGACTCTTATCATGGTATACATCCCAAATCTAATAACAAATACTCAGCAAAATTGCCTTTTAAAAAATGATTTTTTTTTTACCTTGACTTGATTATCCATACCACCACTAAGTAAAAGATGAGCAGATTTAGGAAAGAACTTGATACTGGAAACTCCCTTCTTATGACCATCCCAAGTATGAATCAACTTTTTAGGTACAAAGCATTCTTGTTCACCAGACTCACCCAACAAATTGACATCAATGTCTTGAGGAACAGCCATATAAGTACGACCTAAATAATCGCGTTCAGAAGCACCATGGAAAGTGGTAGTTTCTGTATGAGTCTCTTGAGCAATATTCTTGGTAGTTAATGTCTTGGAAGGATTATTCATTGTTTGAACTTCCTCAATTTGTTCTTCATTTAAGCCAGTAGCAACACCAACGTTATCATCTTCATAACCAGCCCAGGGTCCCTTATACGCGTCAGGACCTTCCACTTGATCCAATTTACCTTTTGTATCACGCTTCTTACGAACATCTTTGTTGGGCCGAAGATCGCGACTGACGCGATCGTGAATAGAGGCTCCACCCAATTCAGCAGCTACCTTTAAATTACCTACATATCCAGTACCTAATAATCCTTGACCGGTCTGTCCGGCCAAGTTTGTGCTGGTACCAAGTGAAGGATCACGAGCGTATCCATAAGTTTCAAAAGTTCGATGTTGTGTTCTGAAATCCATTTCTGAAATCGCTTGTTGTTCTACATGACCGTTCACTACGTTTTGAGTAGCAAGGCGACGATCTTGGAAAGGGTTTTCGGGACCTAATGTAGGTCTGTTTAAATCGTCATAAGTTACATTGACTGTAAGTTCTGTGGCGGTAGGAGCTGTATATAAATGACCTGAAGAACTAATCTATAAATGTTTTAAGTTTAGTAAATTCATCTCTTTTTTATATATATACAAATATACGTGTATGTAGCATACGTCAAAACCAGTATCAGGTGCAGCGTTCACTGTTAAAGCAGTTGACTGAGTTTGCTTGTTTTCCAAGTTGGAGTTATCCTCCTCATCACTCGATCCATAATTATTAATGAAGTCCATCTTTCTTCAAGAGAAAATAAGATACAAAAAAAAAAAAAAAAAAAAAAAAGGTTTCTTTGGAGATAGAGAGAGTATACAAGACCTATTTAACACAAACCAGTCACTTTAAAACAGCGTATAATTATTTAGGTTTTTTTTTTATTTATTTATGTTACATATTTGTTTCGTAAATGACACTTTAAGATTCCCAGTAAGGACTAGGAAGTTGAGGAGCACAATCATGTACTTTTTGTACATTAAAAACTTGTTTCAATTTGGGTAACCAATTCTCACTGACCATAATGGTAACATTACTTGTTTCATGTTCGAGTACAATACGTCCATTATCAATATCCACCTCATTTTTACGGTCAGATATCCATTGTTCAAAGTAAGAGTCAATAGTAGATACTTCGTAAGTTCCAGAGAAGCCATTTGCTACAGAAGGTAAACCCCAATCGAACGAATCACTGTTCCAAAGAATAGTAGATAGACCCATTTGATGAGCAATTGCTCTAACACGATCATCGATATCACCGTAAGGAGGTCTCCAGCATCGAGTAGTAACGCCTGCAGCTTCTTTAATTGCACGCATACTCCAGTATAACTGAGCTACAATATCATGGTTACTTATAGTAGTCATTTGAGGATGAGACCAAGTATGAGCACATAAAGTATGACCAGATTCAAGTGCTCGAACAGCAGCTTGAGGGAAATTGATTACATTGGATCCGACATCTAATAGAAGGTATATGAGTATATTTTGTCTCTCCTGCTTTTTTTTCTTCTGGTATTATTTATAACTTACAAAATAAAGTAGCTGTTTGTTTATTTGCAGCAAGGAAATCATAAAGACGAGGTTCACCCCAAGGGTCATCTGGACCAGTAGGAGGTAATGGACCATCATCATACGTCTAGAAAAAAAGTTCATTTCAGTACAATTAAAATGATTATTATATATATACATAATAAAAATATCTTACCAAACCAAAATCTTGAGAGTTTGGACAAAACTTGACATCTTCAGGTAAATAATAAACTTTTGGGGTAGTACATTGAGACTCAGTCCACCAACATGCTTCATCCAGATGCTCGTCGTATTCCATACCCATAGTACGAGGAGCAAAGTTAGGAACATGATTCCAATCGATAGCACTGATAGCTTTTCGTACCTCAGGATGATTAACATCAGGATAAGTCCAAGGTGGAGGGTAACTACTCTTTCTTAGATTGGATTTGGAGCGAATAGGACCAGTTGGTACAGGATTTAATGGGGTACTACCATGATAGGGAAATGAAGGTAAAAAAGCCGGAGAAGAAGTAGGAAGTATACCACTTTGTGTAGGTGATCTCTTTTCAATCACTGGAAGAGCATTCGCGATAAAACCAATAGATACTGTAATAGTAATAGAGAGATATAATTTAATCATAATATAATAACAATAAAAAGGGTTAAATACAGGATTTCTTTAAAAGAAAAAAGAAGGTGCCCTTTTTATAATATTTGATCTTACTGTTTCCCCGCTATATGCATATATATATATATATAAGCTTTCACCCCCTTTGGTTTGAAAAAGATATTTTGTTAAAGACTCGAGTAAAATCATTCTAAACTAGCTAACTACTGCATTATTTTATTATATACAAAGAACAATAGAATATAATTATTATACAACTACCACTATTACTATAACCAAATAAAACGCTTTAAAGAAAGAAATAAATAAAATGGTATCATCGTCTCCTCACTTGTTTATGTCCATGATCCGTTTTATTTTCTTTATCAACTGAGAGCACTTTTTTTTTCTCCCTGTATATTATACTATTATTATATACATATCTCTATACTGAAATATTACATTTGATTCATTTTCTTTCAGTGCTTTATATACATCTAGCCTTTCTTCAAGAACCAGGAGATTATCCATCTATCCTCCTTATATTTATTGTTATTATATATTCAATTGCGCTGGCAGCATCGACGTCATCTCCTCTTACCTTTTTTTTTCCTCACTACTAACGTTCTCCCTCTTTTTTTTTTTTCAATATTTATTTATACACATAATGTTTCATCAAAATATAGGAGCTGATGATATGGACGAGTTTCCTGCTTTAGGTACACCGTCCAATAATAAACAGATAATGAAAAGAACCTATGCTTCTACTGTACAAGACCCTGCGTATCATAGAACTCAAAATTATAATACACCTTCGCCTCATTTCACTCGCCATGACTTTCCTGCTTTAGCACAACAGTTTGAACCACGACATGGTGTTCAAGAAAATACTAGTATACTATAAAAACTATCAAACTAACTGGAGAATATATTAACCTCCCTCTTTTTTTTCTTTCTTTCTTTGTAAAGATACTACGACACCTAAGCCTTCTCATGTTGGTTCATGGGTATAAAATAAATACATATCTGGTAACAACTATATTTGACAACTTTTTTTTTTTTTTTTTTTTTTTTTTTTCCAAAAAAAAGGGACAAGGCAGAATGAAAATGAATGAGACTTCACCACAAGTAAAAGTACAGCCTTCAACAGAACCAAATACCGTCCAAAGCAGCGTACAGCAAGATAATTACATGTTGTCAGATCTTACAGGTATCTTGAAAGGAACAGAACCTGATCGTACCATGATGGCTGTAGGCAATAATTTATCAATGTTGCGCTTAAATTTAAATTCGCCCCAGTAAGTGCATATTTTCTTTTCTTCAAAAAAACATGGTAATTGAATATGTTTATATAGTCCCCTCTATCCATACTTTCTTTCCCCTTGGTCAGATACACAAAAGTTACCAGGATTTGCAGTAGAACCTGGGTATTACGTTCCAGCTTGTTATCGTGGAGCTAAAGCGTCTCCTCCTGCACAAGAAAGACTGAGTTCGTTTTCAGACGATGCATTGTTTTATATGTTTTATTCTATGGCAAATGATATTACGCAAATGGAGTCAGCAAAAGAATTGTAAGTATTAAAGTAACTGTAATTTTTTTTTATATATCTATTTTTATTGATTCGATTGAGGGGTGGTGGTGGGGGTGGGTTTGGGGGGGTTAAATTTATTTTAGGTTTAATCGAAATTGGAGATACTGCAAAGAAATGAAAGTATGGGTAACAAAGCAAGTAGATGAACAAGGGAGACCTATTAAAGCAATTGAACCAGTATCAGAACTAGAACGAGTAACACAAGGCGTATTTATTATGTTTGATCCCATACAATGGAAAAGAGAAGAAAAAGAATTAAGAATTGTATGGCAAACAATTGAATTAAACGTTTCCAATTAAAAATCTGTTTGAATAGCCATGCTGTAACCAGTAAATTTATGATTTGCATTTGAATCTTGTAATTCTTGTAACTGTGATTGTAACCTTTTAATTTCTTGTGCTTCTTGATCCATTCGCTCTTGATGTGATCGTTTAATATCGGCTACTAATACACGAAATTCTTTTCGAAGTAAGGCTGTTGTTGTCGGCTCACTTTGACTACATCCAATACGTTTTACTTTTTCTTCAATAAGTTCTAATTCAAGTTGATGAATGTTTTGATTGAGATCATCTACTGTACGATCATATCTCATACGATGTGAATCAAATTCAATGGCTGTATTTGTTAATTTATCAAAGTTTTCTAATAATTCATCAAAACTATCTTCCATACTATGTGTATGTTGTGTCCATTCTTCTTCTCTTGCCGCAAACACTTTTTTTAACCTTTCCTTTTCTTGATTGCTTTCGGGCCGATAAGGTTCATTTTTCACTTGTTTTTGAGTTCTTATATCTGCATTTAATCTACTGATTTGATTATCCTGTTGATCTAATGCTCTTGATTTTTCTTTTATTAAATTATCCATATTTGATTTTTCGAGATTTAACCTTTGACAATCTAATTCAAGTTGATGACATTGTTGACTATTTTGTTCCAATGTTATATTTTGTTGTTCTATATTAGATTCGTAAAATAAAGATTGTTCTTTTAATTGTTGTTTATATTGGTTGGTATCAATTGCAGTGATAAGTGCTGGTGCTGGTGGTATATTGGTATATTCTTGCTTTTCTCGTAATCTGTCCCAGATTTGTAATTCTATCGATTCACCTTTAAAATGTAATAATTCGAATTTAAGTGCTCGTTGTCGGCCTGAATAAGATGTCATGGTCGCTAGTAGTTTGGAGGATTTTAATTCCATATCCACTAATTTTGATAGTAGAACATTTCGTTCTTTTTCGATCGATAGTAATTTTTGTTTATTTTCATTGTCATCTATTTGATTCATACTGTTACTATTACTATTATATTAGGTTAGTTTTATTTACAGTTGTATACACTTTATGTTATGTACCTCTTGGAAACTACAGCCAGCTGTTGATCCAACAATTGTATTTTTTGAAGTGGATGACTAGGTATATTGGTACAAGAACAATAATCCGATAACAGGCAATCTACTTTACTCGATACGTGATTTAATTCAGATTCCAATAAAGCAATATTATCATTGTAATGGTGATTTACAGGTGTAGTAGGAGTAGGAGTTGACTCAATATTTTGAATACCTTTATTCAACACAGCAGCAGTATGTCGCAATATAATCTTTTTCATATTAATCTCTTTAAATTTTAAATCTTCCACCAGATTTGATAAATGGTTTATTTTATCGTCATTGCCTTGTCGTTGTCTTTCCAAATAAAGTATTGAATTTCTACTGTTTTTTAAATTGATATTTTCCAACGATTTTGATATATTCTTAATACGTCGTTCTAATTCTATACTCTTTGAAATGTTATTGATGTGTTGATGTAATTCGACTTGTTCCTATACTTGATAGTTTAACAACAACAAAAAAATATGAAAAAAATGGTGTTAATATAGTCTTGTATTACCTTTTTTAAATTATCCAATTTCTCGAATGACAATATCTCAAATTGGTTTGAATCGAGTAGAGCTTGTGATACTAGTAATTGTGTAAGCAAATTTCCTGAAGAAAACATACTGGTCTTTTCGTCGTTAAACTTTGTATCATAGTTTTCGACTGGTTTCATATTCCATAGATTACCCAACTCCATGGAGAAACTCCATCTATCAACTACATTTTAAAAAAATAAAATAGTTCAGCATCATCTCAAAAAAAAAAAACTTTATGTATTTTACCGTTTGAAGACTGTTGTATTTTTGCCATATGCGAATCTCGAATACGAAATGGAGATCGATGAGGTATACTAGGTGTTCGAGAATCTCGTAAAATAGGCATTACTCAGGAATATGTATATATATGTCAAAAAGAGTATATTTTTTTTTTAATTTATTATTCTTTTTTTTAATAACTTGGAAAAGTAATATAATAAAGAAGAAATGAAATAACGTGCCCAATTACAGAAACCTAATTATTTTGTTATACAGCATGTGTGTCACCACGCTTTTGCAACTTGTCTGTGGTAATCATAATCTAATTGATACTCTTCTTTTCCTTCCAAAACACTATGACAATGATCACTACAAGTATGCTTCATTTTAGATTTACATGCTTCACACTGTACAAATAATAAATGGCACCTGGTATTGACACAATTGGTAATATGGTCGCAAGAAGAACCGCAGTGATAACACTGCGTCAAGACGTGATTTGTAATGGCTTCTCCTCTTCTACCATCAAAAGTAAAGTTTTTACCTTTAAATAATGAATTCTTTGTACTTTCTTTAATATAATGTCCATAAGCATTAATACCACCTTTTAGCTATCAGTAAGAAATACTTTAAAAAAAAAGAGAATGTAAATTAATTATAAAACTTTACCATTTTAACATTTTCATATCCCTTTTTTCGTAAATAAGATCCGGCAACGGAGCATCTGATACCTCCTGTACAGTACATGAAAATATCTTTTTGTTTCGATTTGTCAGCAACCAATTGGTCTAGTAAATGAATACCCTCTCTAAAGGTATCTACATCCATTTTAATAGCATGGTCAAAATGTCCTACATTACTATAGAGAAAAAGAGGGTGTGTGTGTGGCTATGATCAGCAAATCAAACTTTTCTAAAAATAATTACACTTACTACTCATATTGGTTACGCATATCTAATAAAAACACCTCGTCTTTCTGTTGACTCAATTGTGTGTGCCAGTCCTCCGGAGTCAGATGATGAGGCTGCACTACAAGGTCTTGTGTTGTGACATGTTGACGAATTGACACTAACTAATAATAGAAGAAGTCTTATTTGTTTGAAGAGAAAAAAAGGAGGGTATATTGTTTATTTTGAACCTTACATTTTTCTTTACAAGTACACGTAATTTATTAAAATTAGGTTGAGAGGTATCTTGCATACCTTGCGTATACTCTATTGTACCAAAATCGCTTTTAAACCCATCAAAAAACTCTTTTACTGAATCAACTTTATCTGCAGGTACTGCCATTTGACAATTGATACCTCCAACACCTTGTTCAGGAGCTATGTAAATTCTACCTAGTACACCTAACGAACTCAAGTCTTTTTCAAGTACATTTCGTAATGTCAATACTCTACTTTCTGTTAAAGGTACAATAGAATAAAAAGCTATTGGCTTAAAAGTTTTGGAAAGAAAGCGTCTTGTAACAAGAAGACTATAAAAATTTGGTAGTGTTCCTTTTCTGGTAAGTGGGGTTACGTTTCCAATGATATATTTAAACATTAAGCGTGTAATATAAACATAGAGTAGTGCTGGAAGAAAGACCCCAAGTATTTTTAGATTCCCTGGATCTATAATTGTCGTTAAAACAGTCACCTTGAGCCAGGTAAAAATAGATTGAATTACAACCTGTCGTTTAAGGGTAATTAGTAATACCTTGCGCAAATGTCAAAGCCTCGTTGGTGAAATGTACAAGTTTTACTATGCATTATTGTGTATTATTTACTAAAAAAAAAAATGTAACCTCACAAAGTTTAAAAAAAAATAACCCATTTATATATATATTTATATATATGATGATGATGATGATGATGATAGACACTACCTTAATTTTAATTACAGGTATAAATAACCCATCATTTGAGTCATTGTCAATCACCTTTTCTTTACTCTTTCTCTTTTTCTTCTCATGTCTTGTTGTAATTATCCTATCTCTTTACCAATTCAAGAACAACATTCTTATTATCAATCAGGCTATTGGTACTATCCACAACAACATATGCAATATAATCAACCTATGGTCTACCCTACCAGTAATAATGCTACTGCAGTAGAATTTATTGAATTCGAATTACCAATGTCTAACAATAACGTCTTGCAGGACGACAATTTCTCTATTGTTACTGCCTCTGATTTATACCAAGCCTCTCCTTCTTCTATTCCTCCACACTTGTCTCCTTACTCTACTCCATCTCCTCTGCTATCTGATACCTACCATACCGCACATTCGGACTATTATTCCATGATGGATCTATTTGGTCCTGTAGAACAAAGCACTAACAAAAAAATAACTGCGGCAACTGAAAAGAAACACATTTGTCCTGTTTGCAGTCATAGGTAATACGAAATAATTAAGTTTTTTTTTGTATCTTGCACTAACATAATAAATTCATTACAGATCAAAACGTAGACATAATCTAGTTGAGCATATGCTTACTCACAACCCTCATAGACCAAAGATATTTAAATGTAGTCATTGTAGTCGTCCTTTTGCAAGAAAATATGACATGAAACGCCATGAAAAAATTCATACCAGATAGTTTCTCTTTTTATTATACATATAACCCTATCCCCATATACACTCTCTATAACCATAACCCTCCCCCCTTTTTATTATTATTATCGCGCCATAATCTTGGCAAGTACATACTTTCTGTTCTTTTCTCTCTCTCTTTCTTTTTCTTCTTTATATATATATATATATATATATACACTTATGCAGTTTGTCGCCAATATATACTAGGCGTCTTTATTTTTTTTACGTAAAAAAAAAAAAGATTGGTAAATAAATCTTTTAAGGAAAAAGTGTTTCTTTTCTTTTCTCTCTTTAATGTTAATATTACCAGTTTAAGGTCAAAAAAAGCTTAAAGGCAGAGTGCATACACGTGGAGAGAAAAAAAAAAGGTGCATCCATTTTCTTGGTACATAAGAGACTTGGCTTTTTTTTCTTATTATATACTTTTTTGATCTGTTAACTTTTTTTTTATGCTAAGCATCCGCCTGTTTTTTATTAAGCGCCGAAGCTTTTCAATTCAACTGCGTGGACTTTTTTTTTTTTTTTTTTTTTTTGTTTTTTTTGCCAAGGTTGGTGTAAACTTGGCAATTTTTATTTTTTAAAAAAAGAATACGTTATAAACAAAGGAATATATCTTTTTCAACTATTAATATAGTGTGTCAAGTATATATCGCGGAAAGAAAAATAAAGAGTAAGCTTTTAGCAAAGAAAGTATTGTGATCTAATTTGTCAAATAATAAGTTTTTTATTTTTATAGATTTATATTTCAAAATAATTATGGATTATTTGATATTTGTTTATCCGTCTTGGTAAATTCTCATTTGGGCTTAAGAAAAGTAGAAAGGGCGTTGTCAAGTACATCGCGTACGTGTAACCGCAAAAAAAGGGGTTGTACGAAGCACTACACACAAAAAGCTGGTATATCAAAAATATTTCGGTAGTCACGAAATACAATTTCTTGTTTTGACATTTAGCGCCTCTCCCACCCCCTCTTTTTTTTTTTCGAATTAGATGTATCCCTCTCCGAGGAAGCACGCACCGTGTTTTATTATTATTCCAAAAATACGCTTAATACAATAATGTAATCACAAATATAAAAAAAAAAGTGTTTCTCAGCTACTGAACTTGGGAAACTTATTTAGTAATTTCTAAAATTACGCAGCTTTATTTGGATCATTTAGTTCATTATCAACAGCACAAAAAAAAAAAAGTAATAGAGGCTTTAATAGAAAGGTTGAACAACTGTCATATTAATAGATTTTTCTTTGTCTTGATTAGATGTTTCAGGTTTCTACATTGGGTTCTTGGTCTCCATCGACCCAGCCATTTTCCGTACCTTCCATATTCATCATATCAGCTTCCATTAAATGCGAGTGTTCTAATTATTTGAATGTTATGATTATTATTAGTAGGTTGTTCTACCAGCAAATAAATCATTGTCATTTACCCAACCACATTCTGCTACTTCTCGTGTATACTCTCTACTAGAGCACTTGATAAAGAAATGCACTATACAGGGTAATGAGGCTGATAAACTACTGCATATATTTCGGTTTGCTGAGCCAATTCACCCGTTTTAATTTCTTAACAAGGTAATTTAATCAATTCGTACCTGGTCATAGTTATGATGACAAGCATCCGGAATATCATTTATGTACAAGCTAAAAAAAAAATGTTATCCCCAAAACTGGAAACTGAAATCTTTTGGTAGTTTTTTTTTACCTGGTAAATCAAAAAGCTCATGTAAACTAAAGTAATCACATGTGTATTTCCTCCTCCCAGTTTCTCGAATATGAATACCAAGCATATCTAATTATAAAGTCTTGCCTACTACAGGACGCGTTTCAGCAGAACTAATTGAATTTACTCTGGTAATAACATGATCACAGTTGCGGCAATGCATCCAATTGACCTAATAAGAATTAAATAGGCCGATGTACCATTGCAATTTTTCTCCAAGTTCTAGTGATTGATTGGACGCCTCATTCAGGTCTGTGGCAAGTGCATGAAAAAGAGGGGGTCTAGATTCAGGTTCCACAACAATAAAAGATGTAATCTGCTTAGCAAGCCATAACAAACAAATCCAAATAAGAGGGGAACTTGCATAACCGGATAAAAACTGACGTCAATAATATAGCACTAGGCATAATGGCTCGGTACATGCTTTTTTTCTACTGTAAACGGAAATTGGGACGTGCCTTTAGTAAATCGAGCTGCTTTAATCCTAGTGTACAGGAAGAATGTTGCGTGGTATTGATGGATATGCTCGTCTGCATCGTACCTATACCATCTGTTGTACAGAATACTTTCATGTCTCGTCTTGGTACGCGGAGTAATTATATATCCAGCGACAAAAATACGGCACAAGTGCATATTCCAAGTTACAATATAATATAGTTTTTTTTTTTATACATCCATAAATAAATAGCAACTTATAAGTAATGCAATTAGCAGTAAATAGTTTTCTGAATACTTGCCAAAGTATTTGAGTACTGTCAGTTATTTAGGAGCACAGAACGTTTTGGTTCACACATACAAAAAAAAAAGAAGTATTTTAACTACCAGAGTGCAACAACAAAAAAGATATTAAATTTTCAATTGGAATAGGTGTAAAAAATAAACACTCGTGCAGCATTTGTATTACTGAATATAGAACTATCTTTCCATATTTTTCGGCTTTATTTAGTAGTTTTGTGAAATTGGATACCACCCTTTAACATAATAGCGTTAAAATAGAGCCGCTACTGTACGAAAAGAAAATATAACTGGCAATTAAATAAAGTAAGATACAAGGCTATAAAAGAAGGCATATTGGTACTGGACGACGTCTCCAAGTGACCACTTCTTATTTAGCGGATATAAAATTATCCCCAACAACTCTACACGGGAAAAAAAAAAAAAGGTTTTTTTTTTCTCTTTTTCTTTCTTTTCCTTTATTGTATACAGTATCATTATGGCTAACTCTGGAATCACAGTCGAATCACTTCGAGAAATTATTATTGAACGTCTTCAAGCACAACACGTTGTACGTATTTATTTACGCATTTTTTTTATGTGCGTATATATTCTAATGGCAAAAGTATTATTGATTTAGGTTGTTGAAGATTTATCAGCTGGTTGTGGTCAAATGTTTGAAGTTATTATTGTATCACCAGTATTTGAAGGTAAAGGTCGTTTAGCTAGACATAAGCTTGTAAATGAGACCTTGAAGGAAGAGATTAGCAAAGTCCATGCTTTTACTCAGGTAAGAAAGACATGTCTTTTTTAAACGTCAGTTTATTTATTTATTTTTAATAAAATAGAAACCATATACACCCGAAGAGTGGGAAAAGACCAAATAAAAATGTATTGAATAAAAAAGCAGAAAATATCAATTTTATCTCGTATGATTTCGTCCGTTTTTAGAGTAAACTTGATGACAACATGTATATCTCTTTTTTGTGTTGTTGTTGCTGAAAAAACGTACATGTTACTTACAAAATATAGGTTCGATAATGGACAAGTCAATTAATTGAATGTAAAGGAATGTATAGTATAGTATAGTATAGTATAAGCTTTCTTCTTTCTTCTTTCACTGTGCAGTAAAAGAATCAAATGTATTACATGATACAGATGGAAAAAAAGAAAATAATACAAGTCACGCCATTGTTGTTCGACATATATATTTGCCAAGAAGTGCTTGTAACTGTTTATCGTTTTTATTTTTTCTTTATTTAATAGCAGATGGCTCGGTGGACACTTAGAGGTTTACAAGAAGGAGCTATATATGCTGTTCAAGGCATTACGATTGTAATGCAAAACCCCAATATTCGTAAACAACGGTTCTTAAAAATATTCATTTACTTGTCGATTGTATCCTTTATTCTTTTGGGACTTACCAATGTCCTCATTGCCATTCCTATTCATGTTGTACGTTTTGTACTTTGGTTTTCGGCAAGTGAAAAGACAGCAAGAGCAGACGACGCATTAGAATCAACCAATCGTTTTGTGCGCGAAATTGTTGCTTCTGTTCCATTTTTGGCACTATTATTTATGCGTTATATCTATCCTAAACCACTTGATGACTTATTTATGGAATCATTAAGGTTTTTAGATGCTCAAAATCCTGAAAGAGATCCTTATGCTTCAGTGTTAGCTCAACAAAAGTTTAAAAAGAGGTATTGGGTAGATATGAAGGATTATACTTTACGTACCTGGAAGAAGCTTCGGATTGGGATCTTGCTGGTAATTTTGTCATGGGTGCCGTTTGTTGGCCGATTCGTGTTTCCACTAGCAGGTATGGTATATATAAAATCATATTTATATACATGCAAACTAATCATTTTTTATTTATTTATATAGGTGCTTATACTACTTATAGAGCGTTAGGTAAAACACAGGGTATTGCAGTAGGTGTTTGTTTCTTCTTTTTACCTCATTGGGCAACTATGAGATTGGTTCGAGCATTAATTGGTATGCGATCCTTGATGAGAGAATTGTTGGCACCATACTTTATTCGTATGCAAATGAGCCATAGAGAAAAGAGAGGATGGTTTAGTGGACGTAAGGATGTGTTATTTGGATTTTCAGCAATTGCTTATATTATTATTCGATTACCAATTATTGGTATTGTTTGTTATGGTATCGTACAAGCTGCTTCAGCTTATATGTTGACTGTTGTTACTGACCCACCTAGTAAAGATAGAAAGAGATCAGAGTCTATGGATTTGTTAAAAGAGGAATAAAGTAGTCTTCTTTTTTGTACCTGCTTTTTTTGTTTTAAATAGCTGTCAATTTTTTTTTCTTTTTTACCCGCTCCTTTTTTCTTTTCTTTTGAATGAAAAGGGAATGGGAAATATGTCGAGTCGAGAAAACCAAGACGGTAAATCAGTCAGGACACGTTCAAGTATAAGCCGGTTTAGTTCAACAGGGTCACTTCATACTTGGAGCAAAAGTCTAGATAAAAGAAAAAAACATAAACAAAGTAGTGCGAGTATACTAAAGGAACAAAGTTCTTGCTCTACTTTATATGAAGATTCAGTTCATGAGATTCCTTTAATTGAAAAGTATACAGATAGTCAAATGACCTTGCTAAGTAACAAGAGTCAACAAATATCGCAGGTCGATCATATCACAACTATCTCGTCTACTTCTACTACAAGTACACATATTTCTGAAAATCAGGCGGATATCATCCGTGATTATTCCAGTCAATCCATGCTCAAAGAACTATACATGCTATGTGAAACAAGTCCTGAAAGAAGAAGAGACCGTGACAGGTAAATTACACGTGTGTATAAACTCTTTTGATGTTACTAACTCTTTTTTTTTCTTCTTCTTCTTATTTTAGGAGGCATAGACAAGTAATGATTTCTCTTTTTGTAATTGACTACATATGACTAATTCTTGATATTATAGCATTATTTATTAAAGCGTACTTGGGGCTGTAACTTTAAAGTACCATTACATGATCCTAAACTTATAATTGATTGGTGTTGTTCTTCAGGTAAATATATATTTATATATTTAAATATATTCTTATTAACATGTGTATGTATAGCTGTCTGGGATATCGAAATTGCTTTACAATTTCCTAATGCCAAAGTCATCGGTATTGATTATGAATCAGCTACAGTATCAAGTATTACAAGCACAGTAAAGAATTTTTCGTTTCAAAATGCAATGATTCATTTAGGTGAAACAGGCCTAAAAAAGTTTAAAGATAATCAAGTTGACTACATTATCATGAGGGATGTTTATCTAGTCAATTCGCCAGTGACGAAATGGATCAGTCTATTTAAAGAAATTCATCGTATTTTAAAACCAGGTGGGTATATCGAAATTTATGAACACGGTAATAAAAAAAAACATTATTCTCCTCTCTTTTATTATATACTTAACTATCTAATAGATGTTACGTATAAATCAATAGGCCCGTATTTTACCATCATGGAAGAATGGGCGGACCGTTTATACGAAGCTATCAAATTCGATCGTAACACAAATAACCAATTAGGCTCATTTTTACAAGACACTGGGTATGTCAATATTCAACATGAACACAAGGACCTACCGATTGGTGAATGGCCTGCTGATAAAGGTAAAAGGTTTCTCTTTTTATATATTTATATTATATATATTATGTCGCATTTAACCTGTTTATATAATTATTATTTTAGTGCTAAAAGAAACGGGTTATTTACAAAGAGATTTAACTGAACGAAAATTTAGAGAAGCAAAACGTTGGTTATGTAAATTCAATGGCTTATCGGAACAAGAATATTCGCGTGTTTTATCAAAAGCCATTGATGAATGTGATGATTACAATACTTCTTTACGTAGTTTGTATTTTAGCGCTCAAAAACCAGCTTAATACACACACACACACACACACACACACACACACACACACACACACACACGCACGCACATATACATACATTCCTTTTATTATATATACTAATTACTGTCATTTTCTCCTCTACTCAAAACCTTCTAAAAAAAGCACTTATCTACATACATACCTCTCCTCTCCTTTACTTTTTTTTATTTTATGTAGTATTTAACATATGAAACAATTTATTTTATTTGTGGTACATGTACATTTTGGTTCTAAAAATACATGTGGTGTGATGTTTAACTCCTCAGTGTTCTTTTTTAACACAATAAAGTATATTTCGCTTGCATATTTTAGTTTTAAACTTTAACTTACTGGATCCCATATATGTAAACTGCACATACCCTTTTTTTAATAACGTTGTTTCGAGTCTACTGTTTAAAATTAACTATTCTGTCATTTTCTACTACTTTTGTTTTATCTGATCTAAACAAGGATAAAGTATCAACCGGTATTTTTTCGAGTAGTCGCACCAGCTTAAAAGATGTAAAAAATAAAAAATGTGTAGGGCATTGTTCATTTTATTTAAAAATTTATATCATTGGATATAATGTCTACTATGCAATTGCATTTTAGATATATCTGGCTGTGAATTCTCGGCAAGCCTTTTTTTTTCTTGGCAAATATTTCTCGCTGAAATCCTTTTTTTCTAGTAGCATTATTGTCGGTCTCTTTTTAAAATAATAAAATAAAGTGATGTGATACATACAAGCTACATACGCAAACCCCTAACGCCGCTTTTGATCTAACACAAAGAACCCTTCTTATCTTACCGCCACCACCACTAGCAAATTTTAGGAATGATATTCAAGCCAATTTTTTTTTCTCTCTCTCTCTCTCTCACTAATACTAAAACCGCTTTGCTAAGCTGCTGCGGTCACGAAGCTACACTCTTCCGTTATTTTCATATTTTTAAATATAGCTCTTAAAACGTTCCACTGATTCCGTTTTTCGTACAACTCCAAAATGAAATTAATAAAAGCGAAAAACGAATTGTTCTTTTTTTTTTAGTTGCTTAAAAACTTTATATACATACAAAAAAGAAAAATGCCTCCGCTCGTAGTTACAAGAAAAGGTATCTATACTGGCGGCTTAGATGGAAATAGTGATAAAAAAGAAGAACGTTATTTTTTTCAGATTATCGCGCACGCTACCGCATCATTTGTAAGTTGAGCGTTTAATAAAATCGATAAATACACTAAGTAAAGTATATAATGGATTAATTAACAGCTGTTGCAACAGGACTTACAACTACTAGAGAAGGTTTGTACACTTCAAAAAAAAAAATTGTTAAAAAAATTCAGTACTGATTGTTCCAACCCTTTTTTTAGAATTATTAACGAGTGATCTTGCTTATAATGTAACAATTGTACAAAAAGAGGATAAAAACAAAAAGTATCTAACTTTTCTCTTTGCTATCCTAGAGATCATATCGCGCTATAGAAATCTCCAGGGTGGTTTCTCATAGTGATATCGCTTGGATAATTGGAAATTTGGCATGGGCAGGCATTGTATTACTTAAATATGTACCTTTCATTTTAACGGATGATTATCTTGAAGGTTTGGATACGCAACCTGTCCTACCTACACGTTCGATCTTGGCTTGTTATAAGTATTGGGGAGCGCTCTATGTCTCGTTTACAGTTGCTCTAACTGCATTAGAGGTATATTTATATATAGTATATAGCTGAGATAAGATATTTAATTTTTTTATTCATGTTAGTTTTATGTTATGTGTCAAATGTCGGTACGAAAAGACTTTGGCGCCTGTAAAAAAAGAAGATGCATATTGCGGCTGTATCTTCTGTAAGATGTATTATTAGAATTTTAGAGATAGTTAAATTGTAGATATTATGCACCTTTTTTTTAAAAATACGGGAATGAAGTTTTTTTTTAAGCAGAGATTTCTCGCTAGCATTGTTTACTGCTAATGTTATGTTTACTTTTTCTTTTGGTATAGAGTGATGCGGTATAATTTCCTGAGATCTCATTTAATCACATCAGATCGCAATTTATTTTTTTAGTAAAGTTCCATTTTTTCCACTTTACAAAAAAGTATAGTTCGTATTTTGACTTGTTAAGTCTCTAAAAAACGAGATCTAATAATTTTAAATCATACTCAATCAATCAAAAAATAAAATAAAAAAAAGGATAAAAAAATAAAAACCATTTGACAACTCTTCTTTTTCTTTTTGTCATACACTATTATCAAGGATGAGACACAAAAAAGAACAAATAAACACGTACGCTCACGGATTGACGGTAATTAACCCTCCTCCTCCTTTCAATAAACCAAACCGAAGTACCAGAAGCAAGACACAAACAGTCGATGATAAAGCGCGATATATGGAAGCCTTGATCGATCAATTTAAAATAAGACTTTCAAGCCAAATAAAAGAATGTGGTAAAAATAAACAAGATTTAAATGAACTTAAACATCAGCTACTGCAAGGTACTCGACTTCCAAGAGGTCTTGTTGACGCTGCTGAAAAAAAACTCAAAGTTCCGAATGTTATCACAACGATGTTGAGGGTTAATGCCAAGAAAAATGCCAAGAAAGTGTCGACTATTGGAAAGAGTTTGTTAAAAATAACTTTGAAGATATAGAAAAATTTCTTTTAAAAGTTGAAAGACCAGGTTAGTGAAGATAGCGATGACGATAGTGATGAAGATAGAGACGAAGTCGGAGATTACAATGAAGAGAAAACGCGTACGTTTTCTACCTCCCTGGATTCAGTTATTAGAGCTGATTTGACTCCTCAAGTTAAGCAAGTTTTTATGGATACAGTAAATACTCACTTGGAGCAAATATCAAACTATATTTCTGAATTCAGTTTAAAGATTTTTGAAATTTCATTGATGTTTGCGGATAAAAGCTTTGCAACCGCGGAAATCTATTACGCAAATACTACCACACGGTTATCTACGAGAACACATTATCATTACCAATCTACCCGATGCTCAACTTTTGAAAAGCGAAGTATTTACGTCAAATTATAATCAGCTGTTTCAGGATCCTCATTTGGAGTCGATACATTCAGCTTACTACGGAGCTAAAGGCACTGAAACATCGTCTCTCGCTAAGTTTCCCTTGCATAAGGCTATAACTGACGTAATATCTCCTAGTGCTGTAAATCCTTATCGAGACTTACCGTCCCATTCTATGAACATGGCTAGGCAGTCATATCTGGTTAATTTTCGCCAAATGTGGTCAGATAAGACCATTGTCAACAAAGCATTGTATAGGCTCTTAAGATCGCTTTTAATTATTCATTTAGCTCCTAAACGCGACAGGATATTTAAAGAGAAGAAATCAAACCGTCGAAACAAGCGTGAAGGAAAACAAGTTCGTAGAGTTACAAATTGTAGTATCCCTGAGGTATTTATATCAATGAAAAATAAGGCAAGGAATGGAATTAGAAGATTGTTCAATATAGAAGAAAAGAGAAAACTCAAGTTCCAGACAAAAGGAAGGATAGAAAAAGCAGAAAGATGTCAATTGAGAATAGACACTTACAGAAACGTTCTTAGAAGAGAGGTAAAGACGCTTGTATTTTCAACGCAAAAAATAAATAGTAAATAATAATTTGTACTTTTCGTATAGACCGAATAAAGAGAAACATTTAAGACCCAACAACAGCAACAACAACAAAAACAACAACAGCAGAAGGCTGATGATTTGTCTGATGATTTCGTTAGAGAAGAGGTCAACGATGAGATCATAGGAGATACTACCTTAAGACGAATAAAACGCTTGTTACAAATCGCTAAATCAGCACTTTTTAATGATCAGGTAATTACAGAAGCTCGACTCAGGGAAATGGATTCGGATTTTACGCAAAGAGAAGTAGACGTGTTGATGAAGATCCTCAATTTCGTACAGCCCTATATACCATCCAAAGCAAACTACTCTTCATTTCAGTATCAATTACCTTTTGTTCTAATGGCTAATTAAGTACTGAAAGCAATCGGCTACGAAAGACAGGTTGTCAAACTTGCACCTATAATAAAACCTAGCGCTTTGTATGCCTTCCTGATTGACACGACAACACTTTACGCACTTGTTTGTTCTAAAAAAGCTCAAGACAGATTGTACCTCCGAGATTTTCAAGGCAATACTATCAAATCAATTGCAGCCCTCACTAACAAGGACGCTGTTTTCAGTAGCTTCTTTAACATCCACCTATTGAAAGAAAAGGCAGCTGATTATGGATTAGTATTCTCCAACCGAATCCACATTTTACCAGGGTTAAAGACGGTACGAGTATATGGCACATACGAAGACTTAACTCGAATGCAGGTAGAAAAAGCGACAGAGAAACCTATATATCAGGAGGGTGACTTTATGTTAAAAGATATGAAAGGAAAAGAAAGGGATACAAGTGCTGCAGCATCAGCCAACATTTCCGCTGTTCCGCCTGATTATAATGCTCCATCTAACTCTACCGCTACGCATGGTTCTAATGTTACGCCTGGATCCTCTGTTCGTTCAGTTTCTGCTGTTACGCCTGTTGATAATGTTCCCGCAGGTGCGAATCTTGTACAAGGTAAGAAGTCATCGAATTTATAAAAACCTTTACTAACGCTGTTGTAGGTACTAATACTGTAAAAAAGCGCGTGATAACAATCAAAACGACGGTAAAAAATATATGGAAGCCTTCGCATATACCAGCTTTGCATGATTTGGTGAAAGTAACGAACATGATTGTTACGAATACCTTCGCTTTTTTAAAGTATGTATTTATACAAGAATTGGAATCGAGTGAAAACTTTGACTTGGAAAATTTCATCAACAAACGTTTTTTTGTCGAAGTATTTTTAAGTCTCGTTGATAAACAAGTATGTGGCGGTGCTTTGTCCGGAAAGTCAAGGCTTACAGATTATATGAAACGTTACAGACAATTTATCGCCAAACACAAGGACAATTATATCAAATATGCAGACTATACACCTCCTAAACTTGTAAACGCTCAGCAGATAGCATTATACGAATGCAAAAAAATTGAAACTGCATACCTAAACAGTATCAAAGCACATTTCGGCAATAGACTTAGTATGTTCTTGAATAAACTTTGTGGAAAAAAGGAAAAGGCATATGATCTTAAAAAAAAATTGGAAGCTGAAGGCTGTAGTAAAGATCTGATCAAAGAAAAAGTTCGCGAAGCGGTTTATAAGCCTTGTAACCAGATCAAGCTTGCTATCGTTAAAAAGGAGATGTCAGAAACATATGCATTAGATAATATCTCAAAGATTAAGCTTCAAACATTCTTATCAATTTATGGTACTGATTACAAATTTCAAAAGGATTCAATATATTACGACGTGAAAGCTCGCCTAGAAATCATTTTAAGGCTTTTTTCAGGTTCTACAGTTCTGCGAGGCGCAGAAATTAAAAAATTTTAACTGTTTCCCTATCCGTACGTCTTTTATCCCTTCCTATATGACATTGGACGCAAAGCTAGCGAACTATCATATTTTGAAGAGCAAAAAACCTGTAACAGATAAATACCACACCTAGAGTCAAGTTGTTTCTTTAAAGAAGAAAGCCTTTAAACCGCAAGGGCCCGATAAATCTTTGCGTTTTCAGGGTACGTTAGAAACTGATGGAATCGGCGTGTCAGTGCTTAAACAAAAGACCAGTACGAATCGAAGGCTCGCAAGCACCGACAGGCAACAATCTGTAACTAAGGATGAGTACAAGACCGAGCAAATTCAAGATTTGACTCAAGAAACTCTTAATAGAACAACTGATAATTGCGTTTTAATTGATCCTGGTCGCCGTGACTTAATGTGCTGTATGCACGAAACCAGTACTGTTAAAGAAAAGAAGACCTTTATTTTCATCAAAAACAACCGTACGAATCTTTCTAAAAACTTCCGGTCTTTATGAAAGCGTAGTCAACCCTTTGTAATCAAAGCGGCAGAAGAGGCTCTTTCTGAAACAAACTCTAGTTCCATAAGCGTAGGTAAATTCGTACAATATATACATAAACATAATGTTACAACAAGAACATATTAGGGATAGATTGGATATTACAGACATAAGAAATGTCGAAAGGTTAACGGGAGGCATGGATAGGCAGGAGACGAACAATAAAAAACTTATAGCTTCAGTATTACAAAAACTATAGCTTCTACCATTCAGAAAGATCAAATTTTCGACTAAACTCTATTACGATCAGAACGATCTTGAATTGTTAAACAACTTGAAAACAAAATTTGGTCCTAATGCTGTACTCATTCTCGGGGATTTGTCCGCGCCAAACGTTCCCCATCAAGAGTCTACTAGAAACAAGGGTCTAATTAAAATGCTAAAGAACAGATTTTTCGTTTATCTAATCAATGAGTTTCTAACGTCTTCGCTGTGTCCCCTTTATGAGGCGAGCTTACAAACTTTCAAGACCGTACCAAACCCTCGTCCGCATAAGAGAACGAGTATGCCGACAGTTACCTGTCACAGATCGTTAAGGTAGGCGAAAGAAAAAAAGTAAATTAAGCACTAATAACTAATGCAACACTATAGGTGTAACGATAACCAATGCTTCGAATCTGACAACAGCGAAAAAATGCGGCTCTGGAACAGAGATTTGGCTGCAGTGTTAAATTTTCGTAAAATACTATTCAGTCTAAGAAACACTGGTAAACGCCCGTCCGTTTTTGACAGAAACTAGTCCGCCAGAGTTATCGCTCTGGCCAATTAATGCAGGTAATGTACTAAAATATCCTATTTTATAAACCCAAAACGACAACAGTTGGTGAACTAACCGATATTTTGATTTCAGGTTAGAGACATTTATTTTTTGCGAAACGATATTTATTTTTTTACTAACGACATTTGCTTTTTCAAAACGGACAAAATTTACAGGTCACACTGTACCAAGTCTCTTATTCGTAAGAGGAAAACCACCCTACTTGGACACCTGGTGTTGTATACGGAAGAAGAACTTTCACATCATAGCTTATTTCATTGTGACACACCAGAAGAACTAGAAGAGTCATACACATACCGTGCTAACGCTCGCGATACGCAACGTGAATTTTATTACAGCAGATCCAATTGCAACCGTAAAAGAAGACTGGAATTGACCAAGAGACGGTACTGCGACAAGACTACCACTATTGAGCGTAAATTCTCTGGAGTAAAGAAGCCGATCATGTTTATCGGTGACCGTAGTCATGGGATTGGGTCATCAAAGGTTTGGTGGATTCCAGAAACAGAACAAACACGGTCAGAATACACCTACGCTTGTTACAAATGAGTATAATAGTTCACAGACCTGCTTGTTCTGCTTTGATAAGCTTTCTCATCCTGTCTCTGTCACTGCTGATAAGATTACCATTTCAAAAAGAACTTTTATCTGTTTGAATAGTAATTTCCCGAAGGCATTTAAACCAATGTGGAGAGACAAGGTCTCCGCACTAGCAATTGGTCTCGCCGGTCTCTTTGGTTCGACCTTCCCTTGTTTCGATGAAACCTCTACTTGTGCTTCCAAAGCACGATTCTTTGATTCAGCCCTCGATTTTCTGCAAAAGAAACAACGGGTGGGCTCGCCTACCGATGGTGGCAATACTCTTTGAGGTATGCAGCTATACTATACATATAAAAAAGACAATGGATTAATATAAAATATCACCCGTTTCTTTCGCCCTCTAAATCAAATTCTTTTCTATTTCGGTAAGTTTATATTTAAAATATTTCACTAATCAATTTACTAATTTTTTTTTGAGATCCATAGTGCATTTACCCTCACAGTATATCTCGGTATGTCTCCAGCGCTGCTTCTGATCTATTTGAACCCCAACCCCTTTTTTTTATATCGCAAGTTTTTCAAATAAATATTTTTTTCTCGCTAAGCAACAGTGGTACGAAACCTTATTGCCTTCCGTTATTTTTAAAAAAATATGACTCTTAAAAAAGTCCTTGCAACTGATTCCGTTTTCTTGTACAACATCAAAACAGAATTTATAATGAAAAACAAACCCTTCTTCTTCGTTTTTTTTTTCAATTATTCGCAAAATTGTATATATAGAAATGCCTTCACTTGCAGCTACGAGAAAGGGTATCTATACTGGCGGCTTAGATGGAAATAGCGATAAAAAAGAAGAACGTTGTTTTTTTGGATTATTATCATTAAGAGCAGGGATTATCACGCACGCTACCGTATATTTAGTAAGTTGTGTATAATAAAATCGAGAAATATACTAAATTATATTTTGGATCAGCTAGTACTAGGTGCAATAGGGTTTACAACTACTAGGGAAGGTTTGTATGCAACTTTTTTTTTTCATATATGATACTGATGCCCTCCTCTTCTGTCTCTTTTTTTTAGAATTATTAACAAGCGAATCTGCGAATATTTTAAGTACATACGTCCCGATTCCTTTTATGAATCGAGGGATGTCATTTTTGACGATTTACATGACATTCACGCCATTAATTGGTTTGTACGGTGCATATAATGTAACAACTAAATAATCAATGAGATAGAACAAAAGCACCTAATTTTCGCCCTTCTTTTTTTTTTTTTTTTTTTTTACTATTTAGAGATCATACCGTGCTATGAAAATTTCCAAGATAGTTTCTTACGGCGAAGTCTTATATACGGTTAACTACTTGACGTGGAAGGTCATTGTATTGCTTACGATAATGTCTATGTCCGCAACAAGCCCGAGTTTTGTTGCCTTTGGCCAGCAACCAGACATGTCTGCTGGCGATTGGTATATCCTTTATAGAATGGGTTATACGTTCATTACCACATTTGTAGCTTCTGTAACAGCAGTAGAGGTATAATAATAGTAGAGATACTACAGAATTATTTATTTATTTTATTCTGTTATCCATATATTAGATTCGTATGTTATATGTCAAGATCAAGTACGAAAAGTTTTTGGCGCCTGTTGAAGAAGAAGAAGAAGAAGAAGAAGAAAATGACTATTGCGGTTGTAGTTTTGTAAGATATATTATTAGAATTATCTATTTTATATCTGGCAAAGAGTTCTCGTCGATTTCTCGCTGAAATTCCCTTTTGATTTTTAGCTGTGATTACTGCTTTTCTTTTTTCTTTTGGTATAAAGCGATGTGGTGCATCCCCAGCAATGCTTCTATTCTATTCGAAAGAATCCTTTTTTTATATCACCACCGCTACTGTTTACAAGTTTTTCAAATAAATATTTTTTTCTCGCTGAGCAACTGTGATACGAAACCTTATTGCCTTCCGTTATTTTTAAAAAAATATGACTCTTAAAAAAGTCCTTGCAACTGATTCCGTTTTCTTGTACTACTCCAAAATAGAATATATAATGAAAAACGAACTCTTCTTCCTTTTTTTTTTCAACTACTTAAAGCTTGCATTTTTTAAAAAATGCCTTCACTCGCAGTTACGAGAAAAGGTATCTATACTGGCGGCTTAGATGGAAATAGCGATAAAAAAGAAGAACGTTGTTTTTTTGGATTATTATCGCTAAGACGAGCGATTATCATAATTTACGCCTTACCTTTGGTAAATTTGCTTGTGCATAGTAATGCTAAGAGTGTACTAAATTACGTTATGAATAGTTACTACCCGTTGCAACAGGATTTACAACAACTAGAGAAGGTTTGCATAATGAAATTTAACTTTTCTTTTTACTTAAAAAAAATTCAATACTGATTGTCCCCTCCTTGCCTTTTTTTTTTAAGAATTTTCAACGAGTGTCATCACATTTGCCGGGGATATATATATTCCAATTCCTTTCATGGATCGAGGAATAACATCCTTGAAACTTTATTGGATAATTACGTCATTAATTGGTTTGTACGGCGCATGTAATGTAATAACTATACGAGAATTGAGATAAAAGAAAAGTATCTAACCCCCCCCCCCCCTTTATTTTCACTATTTACTTAGAGATCATACCGCGCTATAAAAATTTCCAGGATGATTTCTTATGGCGAATTCGTTTGGGATGTTGGAGACTTGACATGGTCAGCCATTAAATATCTTAGAATGCTGCCCTTCACTGTAACAAACAAGTATATTATTGATTTAGCCGAAAAATCTGGCACATCTATTGATTTGTATATGACTAGTTATAAAGGCGGGTGTATGTGTTCCATCCCATTTTTTATCGTTGGAGTAGCAAAGCAGGTATATACGAATAGTAGAAATAAGGAATTATTTATTTACTATTATCTCTATTAGATTCATATGTTAGATGTTATACGCCGATATGAAGAAATTCTGGCGCCAGAAAAAGACGAATGAAATGACTATCGTTATTGTATTTTCTGTAAGATTTATTACTAGAAATGTCTATCTTAAATTAAAAAAAGTAAATATAGAAACAATTGGCTTGAGGATCTTTCGGTACGAATGCGCCCAACTGCTTAATAAATATTTCTATTTTTATTTATTACTGGTAAAGAGCTGTCATGTTATGGAGCTGGTCGAATAAAATATATTAAATACAGAATTTTTGTACTGATAATAAGTTCTTAACTTTAAAGTTGCGTAATGCAAAATATCGTCATATCTTCACCATCTGTTTATACATTATCAAGGTAACTTGTTAGCTGAAATATCGTAGAAATGATATTAGTAAAACTTGGCAACTTTCTTTTTTTTTTTTTTTTTTTTTTTATATAAAAGTAATAATAATCCGGAAAATTGGTAGACCGTGAGTAATGTGTTACCGATTCTCCTTGAAAGATAATTAATTAGCTATTTATATTTTTTTCCTCTCTTTATTTTTTTTTCACTTTTTATTTATTTGTCAACTTTTGAACATGATGAAGGAATCGTTAACGGTTTCGAAAATACTAAAAGTACTGTTCAGTATTTATTTGGCGGGATCTTTATTCTATGCCACAATTCATTTACTTGGTTTCGGCTGGTTCCAGACTTCTTCAGTAACTTCATCATCACTCAAAAAATCACAATCTCCTTCACCGAGATCTGAACTTGTGAGCGTGCCTCAACTTCAACAAAAGTATTTAACTGGACAAAAAGTAACTTGGATAAATGCAGAAGGTAAAATAATGATAATATATATATAATATATATGTATATATTATATGTAAACTTGGGCTAAAATAAAATAAAAATAGGTGGACAAAATCATTCAATCCCGGAAGATCTTGTTTTAAGTAAAGTATTCTCGGACGCTATGGGACCTTCCAAAGTAATTCCTTATTACTTTAGAGCATCCGAAAATTTTGATCAAGAAGATATTACTATTGCCACATTAGTTACACACAATCGATTTCCCGTTTTAAGTAGATTAGCGTCAAAGTACAAGGGACCTATTTCAGTTGCTATTCACGTCAATGATGATCATACAAAGGACGGTATTTTGACAGATTTACATACCATGTACAATGATAATCCGGATATGGGACGTTACGTAGATATTCACCTTGTTGTAGATAAATTTGATAGGCAATTCAATATGTGGCGTAACGTAGCCAAATTCTTTGTACGATCCGATTTTTTAATGATGCTCGATGTAGATTTCTATCTCTGCACTGATTTTAGAGAATCTTTAAGAAAGAACGTAGAATTGATGGATATACTTCGTAGTGGTAAAGGAGCTGTGGTTGTACCTGCTTTTGAGTATATTATTGAAGAAGATGGTGAAGATTGGAACGTTTTTCCAAAGGATAAAGATGCATTACAAAATATTATTTTGGACGAAAAGATTGATATGTTTCATTTAAGTTGGACTCGTGGCCATGGATCAACAAACTACAAGAAGTGGTATAAATCCAAAGACCATTATAAAGTAACAGATTATAATTATTCATACGAACCTTACGTCATTTATAAAAAGGAAGGTACTCCCTGGTGTGATGAACGATTTATTGGATACGGTGCAAATAAGGCTGCTTGTCTTTATGAAATCTATTTAGCTGGTATTGATTATTGGGTACTTCCTAACGATTTTTTGATTCATCAAACTCATCATTATCTCGAAGATACTAGAGCAAAAGAGGTAACTTACATCATGGGTAGTTCGGAAAGTAAATTATTACTAATATTTTTTTTAGCGTAAATACAACAAGAAATTATATGATTATTTCAGAGAAGAGGTGTGTCTTCGTTACTCGCGTCTTATGATTTCTGCTGGTTTATGGGAAACACCTGTTGCTTCTAATTTAAAGCACGAGTGTGCAAAAATTAAAGGTTTTAGAGAAGTTGTTTCTCGTGTTCAATAAACTCCTTTATTCTAGAATATATACAGATATACAGATATACAAATTCATTTTTTATTATTTATTTGAATATATTTAGTTATTTAGTTAGTACGAAGACGTTCCTCGATTTGCTTTTTCTTGGTTGCTATATATAATAATAATAATGTATTAGTAAAACATCCTTCTAATATATATAAATAAAACTTACACTTCAATTCTTCAGTCTCATCCTTGGTTGCGTTATATTGAACAATGTTGGCTTGGTTGAAAGGATTCTCGGGAGACTTTTGGAAAGCCTTGTACATCAAATCCTTCAATTGACTTAAACGTAAACCGGGATAATCACGCTTAAAGTTGGGCATTTCACGCTCTTCAAAGGCAGCTAAAGCTCCCTTGAAACGACGCTCAGGATGCTTTTCGACCTCCTTTGCCTTTGAGGTTTGGTCAATGGACAAGAGATCAAGAGCATCGTCAATACCAGTAGCAGAGAATTCAGGAATGACACGCTTGGCTTGACCTGCAGCCTCATGTTTAGCAGACTTTTGCGCAGCTTTTTTCTATTTTCCTCGCGTTAATATATAATTTATTCGTCGTCAAACTTTTATCAACTTACATCGACACCCTTCAATGTAGGCTTTGACTTGAATTCCTTTTCTTCCTCGGCCTAAAAAAAAGTACGGTTAGTTTTATAATCATCAAGCTCATTCAAAAGTAAACTTACTAAAAGTTTAGCAGCTTCGGCTTTCTTGGCAGCAATAGCAGCCTATTATATACATAAAATAAAAATATAAGAACATATACTCGTTTGGTTACTCGTGTTATTACCTTCTTGGCTTCAGCGTCTTCCTTTTTATTGTTCTTACCCTTAGCACCTTGAGCCCACTTATCAGATTCGTCAGCTTCAACAGCAGCAGCCTTCTTGTTATCCTTTTCAGCTTTAGTGGCAGCCTTTTTGGCATTACCAGCTTCTTTTTTATCGTTACTACCCTTCTTGGCCATATTGTAGAGATGTGTATATACAAAAGAAAGTTTTTTTTAAAGACCTCCCAAAAACTCTTTATTAAGCAGTTTACGTATTTCCTTACCCATTTGGGAAAATATTTTTTTCCGAAGCCCTTTTCCGTGACGGTTATCATTAATAATACTTTTTTTCAAACAGTTTATAAAACGTAAAAAAAAAAAAGATCTTTTTTTGTTTTTTCCTATTGTAAATTATTTTTCCTCATTTTTCTATCCTCTAACTTGTTACTAATGGAAACAAACCAGTGGGTAGTAAACTACCAACCTACCTTAAGGGAACAACCTTGGGTAGGTATGTGTAAAAATCCAGAAGGCTTTGTAAGTTGACTGTTTTTATTTAAAAGCGAGAAAGACTATTTAACTTTATTATATGTATAATATTAGGGTCCTTACTCAGAATACAGAATTCCAGATTTTACACCTTGCTTTGAAGACACGTAAGTAAAGCCCTTTATATATATATATATATATATATGGCATAATGATTGTATATCTAAATAGATGTTTATTAGTGTAATTACCGCAGTGCCATATTTATTTATCTTAGTAGCTGGTATGGTTAGAATTTGGATCTTGTCAAAGAGAGAATATTTATCAACAGACATGACTAGAAACTGGCTTTACTTTGCGAAAATGGTAAGTGGAAATTATTAACCCTGAAAGAATCACAGAAAGCTGATAGTATACTTTTTTTTTGAAGTCAACCTTATTATTACTCCTGCTTACTTCAATCTCAATTTTTGTCTTTTCTATTTTGGATACTGGAGCCGAATGGATTGCTAATGCTCAAATCTTATCTCAGGGTATTACAATTTTAGTCATGGTAAGTTCTTTTTTTTTCTTTTAAAGCGTTATTTCGAACACGCATTTATTTGTTATTTGTAGATCTTTGTAATTGGATTGCATCATCTCGAATATACGCGTAACCGTGTTTCATCCGCCGTTTTATTATTTTTCTGGCTTTTTGTATTGATTGTCGATGGCGTCAAATTGCGTACTCGCATCATGAATCACGAATATGAGACAAGTGCTATCCAATTCGCATTATTTGCTTTAAGTTACACATTGTCTTTTACTATTTTTGGCTTGGAAAATATGGATAGACCCAAGACACAATATATTATGCTTGATGAAGATGAAGTAAGTAACAATGAAAACGTTTTATATCGTGACTCTTTTAGTAATATTTCTTTTTAGCTTGATTCGCCCGAAGAAAAAACAAACATTTTTGGTAGATTGACATTTAGTTGGATGACTCCTTTGATGAGATTGGGTTACCAAAAACCTTTAGTTATGGATGATTTATGGTAAGCGAATTAATAATCAGTGGCGGAATAGAAAAAAAAACTAATATTGTGGAATATTCTAGGAACCTCAAATCAGACGATCAGTCAGCAATTGTAGGTGCAAAATTCCAACATAACTGGCAACAAGAAATGAATAAAGAAAAGTAAGCGAATTTTTATTATTATTGCTTATTAGTCTTGGGTGACTTACTTATTGTATTATATTAGGCCTTCTCTTTTACGTGCTCTTGTAAAGACTTTGGGTGGTCCATTTTTCTTGGCTGCTGTAAGTTTTTTTTTTTATAAATATAAATATAAATATAAATCGAAAACTAATTATATATTTTGTAGCTTTTCAAAGCACTTCAAGATATCTTACAATTCACTCAACCTTTACTTCTCAAGCAATTGATGAAATGGGTTACTAGTTACAATTCGGATGAACCTCAACCCGCTTACCGAGGTGTTATGATCGCTATTGGAATGTTCTTTACAGCCATCTGTCAAACTATGTTCCTTCATCAATATTTTCAACGTTGTTTTATGACTGGTATGCGTCTTCGTGCTGCTCTTGTTACTTCCATTTACCAAAAGACTTTAGTCTTGAGTAATGCTAGTCGTCAAAAGTCTACTGTGGGAGAGGTAATTTTGTTTGTTTATTATTTTAAACATCTGATTATTAACAAAATTTTGTAATAGATTGTAAATCACATGAGTGTTGATGCTCAAAGATTAATGGATTTATGTACTTATTTCCATATTGGTAAGTGCACTCGTAACAAAATAGACCAAATTTCAACTAATAGTTTTAAACCTCATATAGTCTGGAGTGGTCCTTTGCAAATTATTATTGCATTGTTCTTCTTATACAACACAATGGGTCCTAGTATTGGTGCTGGTGTAGGTATCCTTATCCTTGCCATTCCTTTAAACACCTATATCGCTCGTAAAATGCGTACATACCAAAAAACTCAAATGGGTAATAAGGATGCAAGAGTCAAGTTGATGAACGAAATCTTAAACGGTATCCGTGTTATCAAATTATACGCTTGGGAATCTCCCTTCTTGGAAAAGATTAGTTTTATTCGTAACGATTTGGAATTAGCTACATTGAAAAAGATTGGTGTTCTTTCTGCTGTTCAAAACTTTACTTGGACTTCCATTCCTTTCTTGGTCTCTCTTTCTACTTTTGCTGTTTACGTTTTTATCTCAGATAGTCCTTTGACTAGTGATATTGCTTTCGTTGCTATTGCTCTCTTTGGTCTCTTACAATTCCCTCTCACTGTCTTCCCTAACGTCATCACTTCTACCATCGAAGCTTCCGTTTCTCTTTACCGTATTGAAAAATATCTTTCCTCTCAAGAAATCGATCGTAATGCTGTCACCCGTTCTGATTATCGTAACGATTCCTCTTACACTGATGAAACGCCACTTGTTGAAATCAACAATGGTGAATTCAAGTGGTCCATGGAAGATCCTACTTCCGTCTTAAGTAATATTAACCTTAAAGTTCGTAAGGGTGAAGTAACAGCTGTTGTTGGTCGTGTTGGTTCTGGTAAATCTTCTTTGATCAGTGCTTTACTTGGTGATACCTGTAAGTTGCAAGGTGATGTTATCTTGCGCGGTTCCGTTGCCTATGTTCCTCAACAACCTTGGGTTATGAATGCTTCTTTGCGTGATAACATTGTCTTTGGTCATCGTTGGGATCCTCAATTTTATGACCGTGTCTTGGAAGCTTGTTCATTAAAGAGTGATATTGCTATTTTAAATGGTGGTGATCAAACTGAAATTGGTGAACGTGGTATTAACTTGTCTGGAGGTCAAAAGGCTCGTGTTTCTCTTGCCAGAGCTATTTACGCTCGTGCTGATATTTACTTGTTGGATGACCCTCTCAGTGCTGTTGATGCTCACGTCGGTCGTCATATCTTTGACCATGTCATTGGCCCTGAAGGTATATTGAAAAATAAGGCTCGTGTTCTCGTTACCCATGGTATCTCTTATTTACCTCGTATTGACCATGTTGTTATGTTACGTGATGGTCAAGTTGCTTTGAGCGGTACCTATGCTGATTTGATGAGTCAAAAGTCCGAACTTTATGCTCTTATTAACGATTTCGGTAATCAAACTGCCAGTAGATCCACCTCCGAAGATGAAGTTTCCTTTGAAGGAACTATTGAAATTTCTGAAGAAGAAGTTCCTCAGTCTGACACTGCTTCTATTGAATTAATTCCTCGTGAAGAGGATGCTACCTTACGTAACCGTCGCCAACGTTTGAATAGTGATGTCTCTGCTATGAGTGCGAAAACTTTACGTCGTGCTTCTCTTGTCTCTCTACATAAATACGGAAAGGCCATGAATGGCGAGACTGATCGTTTGATTACTGTTGAAGAAAGCGCCAAGGGTAGTGTTACTTGGGATGTATATAAGCAATACGCAAAATCTTGTTCTACCTACGGTGTTATCGCTGTACTTACATTAATCGTTCTCGCTCAATTAGCCCAAGTTGGTACTAACTTGTGGCTGAAATATTGGTCTTCTCAAAACCAAAGCCAAGGTTCTAACGACAATATTTGGTTCTATCTTGGTATTTATGCTCTTATCGGTTGGGCTTCTACTTTATTTGCTATGGTTCAAACTCTTGTTCTTTGGGTTTACTGTGCTATTCGTTCTGCTCGTGTTTTACATTCTCAAATGTTGGAAACTATTGTACGTTCTCCCATGTCCTTCTTTGATACTACACCTTTAGGTAGAATTTTGAATCGTTTCAGTAAGGATCAACATACAGTCGATGAGGTCTTACCTAGAACCTTCAATGGTTATTTCCGTGTTCTTTTCTCTGTCGTCTCTACTATTGGCATCATTGCATTCTCCACTCCACTTTTCGTTATTGTAGTTATCCCTCTTGGGTTTATTTATGTTTATGTTCAACGTTATTACCTCGCTACTTCTCGTGAATTGAAACGTTTGGATTCCATCGGTAAAAGTCCCATTTACTCTCATTTCCAAGAAACTATTTCTGGTGTCTCTACTATTCGTGCTTACGAACAACAAAACAGATTCATGTTTGAAAATGAAGGTAAATTAGACGATAACCAAAGAGCTTATTTCCCCTCCATTTCTTGTAACCGTTGGCTCGCTGTTCGTCTTGAATTTTTGGGTTCCATTATTATCTTGGCCGCCGCATTATTCGCCGTTCTCGGTGTCCTTTATAGTTCTTCCCGTATTGACGCTGGTTTAGTTGGTCTTTCTGTTTCTTATGCTTTGAATGTCACTCAAGCTTTGAACTGGGTTATCCGTTCGTACTGTGAAATCGAAACTAACGTTGTCTCGGTTGAACGTATCAAGGAATATATCGACTTACCCACCGAAAAGTATAACGCCGTTCGTGGTGTTAGTCCCATGTGGCCTGAAAAGGGTTTAATTGAATTCCGTGACTATGCTACTCGTTATCGTCCTGGATTGGACCTTGCTTTACGTGATTTATCGTTCACTGTTGCTCCTAGAGAAAAGATTGGTATCATTGGTCGTACCGGTGCTGGTAAGAGTTCCTTGAGTTTGAGTTTGTTCCGTATTGTTGAAGCTGCCAAGGGCTCTATCTTTATTGATGGTGTTGATATTTCTAGTCTTCGTTTATTCGATCTTCGTTCTCGTCTTACTATCATTCCTCAAGATCCTGTCTTGTTTGCTGGTACTGTCAGAGAGAACTTGGATCCTTTTGGTACTCACGATGATGCTGAGCTCTGGCAAGCTTTACAACATTCTCATCTCAGTGAATATATCACCAAGATGGATGGTAAATTAAACGCTATTGTTCTTGAAGGTGGTGAAAACTTCTCAGTTGGTCAACGTCAATTGATTTGTTTGGCTCGTGCCCTTCTTCGTAAAACAACTATTCTTGTACTTGATGAAGCCACCGCTGCTATCGATGTTGAAACTGACTCTATTATTCAAGAGACTATTCGTCGTCAATTCACTAACTGTACTATTCTTACCATTGCTCATAGAATCAACACTGTCTTAGATTCGGACCGAATTCTTGTATTAGACAAGGGCTCTATTGCTGAATTTGAATCTCCCACAAAACTTTTACAAGATAAAGAATCAATGTTCTATTCCATGGCTAAAGAAGCAGGCCTCACTGAATAAGATATTTTCTTTTTCTTATCTACATTTGTTCTTTATTAATTATTTATCTTATCTTTTTTTTATCCTACATATTTATTTTTCTCTAAAGAAAATAAACTTTTTTTTTATGTAACTTCAAAAAAGAAATATTTTTTAAAGTGGAAAATAAGAGAAAAGAAAATTTAACAATTCCGAGGAATGAAGTAAGTAACCAAAAACAGTAATGCGTTGCTGATTGGGAGCTGAAACAAAAATAAAATAGCCTGATGCAGGTACAAACTGCTGGCGAAACATCTAAATAACAATATAAGGGAGTCACAAATTAGTTAATTATGTATTTGAAGTTTGAAATAAAAGTTTGTCATTTACAATTTCGCTCAAGAAGCATCGCCTCTAGCCCTAAACCCGCTTCTTGTAAGGAAGGTGTTGGTATTGTGTTTAAATTCAGTATTGGATTGACTGATAATTGTTGCGAATTGGGGAAACGTTTGGTTGAATAATACTGTGGCCAGACCAGATAAACCGATTGCCATAGCGGAAACACTGTCTCTTGTTTGTACATTTTTGTTATTGCGTATGGAAACACAGACTTGATTATAACATATAAATACATCATTTATACTTTTCCGAATCAATTTCCCTTCACAATGACTCTTTGCTTGGATAAGATAAAGGATGGAAACAATAGATGCAAGTTTGGGACGTTTTATTTTCATTTGTTATGCATGTTGTAGTAGATTGACCATGTATCTTTTGTTTCCAAGTTCCACCATACCGACAATGTCCTTTAACTGTTGAACCGACACCGGTTCCTCTATCTCCAATAAGCATAGCAAGATGCTTCTTACCCTCCTTCATCCCCTTTCTTTCTTTAGTACATAAACGGTGTCGAAATTTGTAATCCAAAATTTCGATTTTTCGTTTTGCTGAAGCTTTTTTTTTTTTTGGATCCATAAAAGTTGCGAAGCTGCTCTCGGCTAGCTATTTGCTCTCTATATGCTCTCTCTGTTTATTGTACCGTGATTACTTCGGAAAAGCTATTTTCTGCGAGGTTCGTTTCGATTTGTGTGATCAACTTCCCTACACCAGTCGTCCTCTTCTCTCTTTCGAGTTTTTTTTTCGAAACAACATTTTGATTCTATATTCAACTCTTTTTTTTTTTGGGTTACGTGGAACGAAATAAGAAACAATAAATTCACACTCGCTTCAAACAGAATTGAATAATTATGTTCCGGAGTCTACTAAACAGTTATTTTCTGATGCGAACACAGCTCCTCGTCCATTGCTGAGAATATCACTTACTCAGTATATTACGAATTTTGAAAATATTTGGAAAAAAAAGGACTATTTTCTACAAGATTTTAAACAGGCTACTAGATGTTTTATTGAAAGTTCATTTGGCCCCAATAAGACATCAGGCGTACGCTTCTTTCGTCGAATCCAAAAAAAGCAGAAGCTCAAAATAATCGCAATGAAAGAATGTATGACGAAACAAACATCAGACTTGGTAAACTTTCTCATAACTGTCGTCGTATGATAATTCGTGATGAATATTATAAAATAAAAAAGTATGAGTCAAAAAAGGCAAGAAACCCTAATCAAAAATGGCAAGACAAAATTAGAGGACGTCACGAAAGGATCAGATTATATCAAGAGAATATTGCAGCCACGGTATGATATAACTATTACATTTAAAATCTGGTTAATGTACAGTAATACTCACATGATCTACTAATTTTTTAGAGGGAAACCAGACCTGTAGCTGAAGGTGATATCTGAAATAACGTTCCGTTGGTTCTTGAAGAAGCTACATCCTATATGGCTACAGAGGAAATTTTACAAGAAGAAATGACCGAAAATAAATCAACAGACTTAACACGAAGAAGAATAAGCCAGATAAAGGGCTACTTAAAGACGATGATTCACAGTGCTGAGAATAGGGAGCAAGTTACAGAGGAAGTTTTACAGAATTAGGCCCTGAATTAAATGATCAAGAGATTCGTGTTTGCATTTTGCTGTATAACTCACTGATTGTGTATATGCCACCGAAAGATAAGCGCTATTTGGTCGTTTATATACTGCCTTTTGTGATTCTAGCAAATGATTTGTTACGATGTTGTTGGTACTCTCGTTTTATGGCAAAAGTATGCCCACAACCTGCTACCCAACAAAATAGCTTGAGAATAGATAGTACGTCTATCTACCGCTTATTTCGCGCATCCGGTGATAACCAGTTTCGAATTTTTGATTTTAGAGGAGAGTTTATTGATTCCGACATAATTGTTCAATCTTGTAAAGATGCTGTTTTTAATTCTTTTTTCGACAGATCAAGTATCGAAAGAGTATGTCGTTCACATCGTTTAAATTTTGCTCATAATATAACTATATTGCCTGGTATGAAGTACGTCAATACTATGGTTACGAAGAAAAATAAATCACTGGTAATTCCCAATACAAAGAAAAAGGAATTAAACAATAATATTCCCTGGGGAGATATTCGACAACGACAACTGACAGATGATGCTACATTACGTACTGAAATTGACAATATTAAACAAGTAATCAATGAAGCCGCGCAAAGCCTAAAGAGACAAGCTTTAGTTATCAAAAATAGAGATTTTGGTCAAGCGATTATCAATTTAAAATGACATTGGTCTCACGTGCGTCCTTTAGCTCAAGATTAAAGTGTCCGAAACGATCAAATATATAATTCGATCGAACAATTGAAAACTAACAGACAAGTTGCGCACCAAACACTCTACCATATTAAAAAAAAGGTTATCAGATGCTCGTTATCGTCATTTCACCTGTCGATTGGCAATGCAACATAGAAATTCGCAACGCAACATTACAACTGAACCTACTAATAATCGCCGTATGATTGATAAAAAGCCATTCATAGCTAAGGCGGGACATATACAGCTACACAATAATCCTGAAGAAATTGATCGTAACTTTTCGTTCTCTGGCACCGATAATGGAATAGTAAAAATGACTGAAACCGTTCCTTTAAATCTTGAAAGGTTTAGCTATCACTTTTAAGATTACACAATAGGTATATTCCTCTAGCTGACACTCACGAACCTACCGATAATGCCGAAGAGCTTCCGTTTATCCTTTTGCCTAAGCCTCGTACTGTCGATTCAGGTGATATATATTTCGGTGGTGGACATTGGCGACTGAGAAGAAAACTCGAAAGAGAGCAGAGGACGACTGGTGTAGGGAAGTTGATCACACAAATCGAAACGAACCTCGCAGAAAATAGCTTTTCCGAAGTAATCACGGTACAATAAACAGAGAGAGCATATAGAGAGCAAATAGCTAGCCGAGAGCAGCTTCGCAACTTTTATGGATCCAAAAAAAAAAAAGCTTCAGCAAAACGAAAAATCGAAATTTTGGATTACAAATTTCGACACCGTTTATGTACTAAAGAAAGAAAGGGGATGAAGGAGGGCAAGAAGCATCTTGCTATGCTTATTAGAGATAGAGGAACCGGTGTCGGTTCAACAGTTAAAGGACATTGTCGGTATGGTGGAACTTGGAAACAAAAGATACATGGTCAATCTACTACAACATGCATAACAAATGAAAATAAAACGTCCCAAACTTGCATCTATTGTTTCCATCCTTTATCTTATCCAAGCAAAGAGTCATTGTGAAGGGAAATTGATTCGGAAAAGTATAAATGATGTATTTATATGTTATAATCAAGTCTGTGTTTCCATACGCAATAACAAAAATGTACAAACAAGAGACAGTGTTTCCGCTATGGCAATCGGTTTATCTGGTCTGGCCACAGTATTATTCAACCAAACGTTTCCCCAATTCGCAACAATTATCAGTCAATCCAATACTGAATTTAAACACAATACCAACACCTTCCTTACAAGAAGCGGGTTTAGGGCTAGAGGCGATGCTTCTTGAGCGAAATTGTAAGTGACAAACTTTTATTTCAAACTTCAAATACATTGATTAGTTTTGACTGCTCATTTAAGTTTTCAGAAAAAAAGACTAATTTATTGAAATAAAGAACCAGCTATAAAGTTTATAGTTTTGTTAAAAAAAGAAATTATAAAAAAAGGTTAAAAAATCTTACCACTAAGGTTGGTTATGAAGAGTTGTTTAAAAGGAAAAAAAAAGGGGGTAAAGAAATAAAAAAAAAAAAGATAAAGATTTACGATCCTTATATACTTGAGAAGTATCAATTTGTCAACTGACAAGTAAAAAATAAAATAAAATAGAAAACCGCCAAAGTCACGTTTTACGGATCAACATAAATAATTTGTGACTTCCTTATTAATGTATTGTTATTTAGATATTTCGATGTGATGATCTTTCTTTAGCTGTGCGCATGGATGCTTATTTATTCACATAGGCCCAATTGTTGCTTAGTTGGGAGTAGTGTAACGTTACCGTTCTGTCAATCTCCTGCAATTGGGCAAGCATTAAGGATGTAAGGAAATAAATCTAGGCTAAAATAACTCGAAGTAAATTATAGTAGCTCTTTGGTCTATACCTTCGTTATTGCATCACTCTAACATGTGGAACACACCCTGTTATTTTCTATATAGAAATCAGTATGTTTCGAAACACCTTGGCAAATAAACCGGATTGGGCCGAATAAATTTTGTGCTTCGGTTTAATAAAGCGTTAGAATTAGCATTATAAATACTGATACAATCTAATTAGTAAATAATACCTCATCATATATCAAAAGAAAGGGTTGGTGGCACGCAAAGACATGGGACTTTAGTGAATGTTACGATCGCGTGTAAATAAAACATCTGGCTATTATAACAATTTAATACGTAATAATACTCTCACATGAAAGATATATTTCTTTGTACTTAGCGCTGGAAATTTATCGTAATTCTAATTTGACGAATATTATGTGGTACATTTACGTTAGTCGGACAAAACGTGTGTCCGCCATCTTGGTTTCTTCGTTATGTAACATTTGTATTATATATTCTAGCTGCTACAGAAACAAGATTTAACCTTAAATCTTTATATAGGGTTCTGGCACGAGCTTTATATCAGAACAAATGACTATGTTGTTATTCGAATAGGCCCGGAAAGACTATTTAAAATTATCCTGTGTAATTTTTTTTTAAAGTTTAAAAACAACGGGAAGATGTTAGTATGTTCTCGTACTTTAACCAGTAAAAAAAAAAACTAAAGGGAAAAGATATGTAAAATTAGGAATTTGCATAATTTTATCGTCAATAATCGAAATTTAATTAGTATTGTTCAGTCTTTGTAACATGTACCACAGTAGCTATTATCTGAAGCGTTGATAAGAAATACAATCTACTTAAAATAATCTATTATAGAACGGACTTTGCCAATCTAAGAATTCCTGTAACTGTCATACAAAACACACAAAACCAAAGTTCACGTTAGTAGTTTGATCTTTAGTAAAACCCATCATACCAGATTTTATCGAACGAAGAAGCCGAGTTATTATTATAATTGGCCTTAGCATGTGTCCATTGAGACTGAATTTTGCGTCAGTCATACGTTCAAATATTTGTCGAATTGATGGATAGTTTATTAATCGGGTTTCCTTATAACCCCAAAATTCTTATTTATATGTGTTTTCTCTAGAGGTATACAGAAAACGGAAATAATATATCAATTCGATGGAAGTAAATAACACGGAGTTTACGTGTTTGAAGATAAATTTTTATCTTCCAAAGATTTCTGAAAAAATAAAAAAATAAAAAAATAAAAAAAATAAAAAAAATAAAAAAAATAAAAAAAATAAAAAAAATAAAAAAAATAAAAAAAATAAAAAATAAAAAATAAAAATAAAAAAAGTAAGTCATATTTTATTTACTTAAGGAGCTTTCCTATAAATTAACATTTGAAGATCGCTCCACTCAAATTTTCAGTATAATTAAATTATAATAAGCCCTCAGATTTTTAGATGTACTTAGTCTGGTAGACATATTTGTACACAGTATTCTCCGCGACTTGTGGGAATTAGAATTGCTTCTGAAGTCCTTGAAACTAAATACTATCTTAAAACCCCACTTTTTTTATTTTCAAATTAAATTCACTGTTTAGTAATACTTAGTATGTAATTAACATAAATCCAGAAGCAACATTTTTTTTTAGATTTACGCGTAATAGAATAATGGATGCACCCAGCCAAGCAAACGTTAACCATAAAATTGGCCTATTACTAATAATTGTAATTCTGGTTACAAGTCAGACATACACAATAAGATTATTTGTTTAAAAATCGAAAAACAGAAGGTCATATTATAAATAGAAAAAGTTAGCAAGCCATTTTTCCGCTTTCTTTTATCGTAACAAAAGAGTTTAGCTTACTTAAATGGCTTGACTCTCAGTATTCAGCGGAGATCTGTTTTATAAACAGCTCGCTTTTTTTTTTCTAGAATATTAAAACCTCAGGGCGCTTTTAATTAAATCCCAACAATTGACGGGTAAATAATATTTAAGCTTGCTGATCCGTAAAGAAAGACAATTTTCTGAAACTCACGCAGCTAATATCAACAAACAAAGAATCTTATTTTCTTTCGCCACTTCACTATCTCAGATATTATGTTGTTGGGTTTATTGGTGCAAATGAATGTACTAGCTTGATAATGTTCTTTAAAGATAATTACGTCGGAAGTAATAAGACGCAACATCCCAAGATTCTATTAATGTTAAAAAAGCTAGTTTTGATTTTTTTAAAAGGATAACTATAAACTACGATTTTTTGATTTTCTATCCTATTTTCTCTCGAACTGATCATTATTTAATTACTCATATGGATGAGGGATCTTTCATCTGGATTAAGATGGTATAATTTTGCCTGATTTATTAAATGAAAATAATTAAGATCTCTTTAGTATATCAAAGAAAAAGAAAGCTTTATACTGTTATAGTTTTTTACATGAGACTATTACAGAATATAATATAAATGTGGTTTGGTTAAATACACATAGTGGACTCCTTTACCGGTCCTATATTAATTTTTTTTTCTACTATAAGTTGTCGAAAGATATCGTAAGTATCCCAGTCCCTAGTTAGACGTGACCGTTTTCAGCTACGAATAATGCAATCAGTGTCAGCATCATAGTCTTTTTCTTTCTTTTCTTTCTATTGCTCTAAAAAAAGTGATTTATCTTTCCTTTTTTTTTTTTTTTTTTTTACTGGTAAAGTTAATATAAAATATTCCATTATAAACTATTAGATTCTTGATTTGAGAGACGTGAGAAAAGATTTTTTTTTAATAAATACTCATATCCCTGATGAACCCTAGCACGAATACTGAGGGAAAAAAAATCTTACTTTTCCGCAATTTATATTTCGGTAGCAACACACTAAATTATATGATGTTATCACTAAGTATTATTTTTGCGTACATAATACTTTTCATGAATCATAACTTACACCAAGTCGGGTAGCACGATTTTTTCCCATTACAAGACACTTATACAAACAATTATCAAGTACTAGACACGGGCAGTAGAGTAGCTACATCATGTATGATATATTATTGATTGAGGCTTTTTGTAGAATTGTAAGTTATTACGGAAAAAAAAACGGGAAAACGAATATAAAAAAAAACGAAAAGAATGAAAAAAAAACGAAAAAAACGAAAAAAAAAAACGAAAAAAAAATATAAAATAAAAAAGGACAAAACAGAAGAAATAAAATTTCAATGGTTTATTAAACAAAGGTTTGTATCGCTTAAAAATGAACCCTTAACAAAGATAATATATATTACGTCGAGAAAAATAGAAGTTGATTTTTTTTTTTTTTTTTTTTTTTTTTTTTTAAAAAAAAAAGTATAATTTATCGAAATCAGTGTATTTGAGGAACCAATTTCGCCAACATTACAGAAATCATACTTTTCGACGAGATAAATATGTACTTACATATTAGGCGCGGTCTAGACTTATTGACATGCGACGTCGGAAGTGGTAGAATCATAGCTTGCGTACCACTAAGATAAGGGCAGGTTTTCTTTCCACGGAGGGTATGGTACCTCTAACACAATATTAGTTACAAGAAATTTATCCGATTCGTAAGTATAAGTAGCGATAAGAGAGCATATGAGGAGTACAGATGCCGTCGTTTATATGTCTTATGATTGAATAGCCATGCTAAACGTTGTACTTCTTAGAAACAAGGAAACGGGCATTAATTTACTTAATTATTTTTACTATTAGCTTGGAAATATTATATAATAATACTTTGATATTTATAATTACATAATATTTATAGCCCTGAAGTTTTTTAAATCTATAAAAACTGTTGAATGAATTTAAAAATTACTTTATATCTCCTTTACGATGTTTGCTTCGTCTTTTTACTATTGCCGTTCTAAATACCAATAGAACACGATATTTTTTACTAACTCGTCGTATAGTCTACAGTTATTCTATATTTAGGAGCTTATATGTACTACATGGATTGCGACATGTTGATTTTATAGTTTTCCAAATGTGGCAAGGTTGTAATAGAACAATTTTTGGACTCTGCGGTCCGAGCACCATCAAAACTAGAAGCAATATAAATCAGCGATCTTCTGATTTATTCGCAGCACATACTACTAAAGACACCACTGTTACCTATGGTTAAATTTCATTCTCAATTTTACATCTATTTTTTGTCAGGACCTAAAAGAGATCTGGGTTATAGGATAACTGAAATATAATTACATATTTGACAATGATAATAAACAAAAAAAGGGTTAAAATGTCGGTATATTTACGATTTAAACTCGTTCTGTCTTTCCCCAAGTACAAATGACATGTGCTCCGAGGGTAAAATTAACTTACCATGGAGCTATAAAATAAATATACGTATCCTTACAATAAAGATTGGGCAACTGGTACCTTACAGATATTAAAGAATCCTTCGGTGCTTCCTGGTGCTTACTAATAACTGTTAGAACTCAAATTAGAATAATAATAATAAAATAAAAAAAGTAACAAAATATTGTAAAAATATAGGACGACGTAAAAATAAACATCAATTACTTTTCGTAGTTACTTACATTACTGTATATACTATAATAAACTTATATAAAAACATATATCGCATAAAGAATCCCTATATTTTTTTTAAGAAAATATTTGTTTTCGAATAGTCTTCTTAGTTATAGCCATCTATTTATTTTGGCACGTGTATACTATTCAAAGGTTGAATATCAGCAACATTCGTCGTTCAAAAATAAAAAATAAAAACCGTTTAGTGATTTAACACAGAAAAAGAATACGAAAACGAGCCTTTGAAACTTTTCTAACACCACTAAGAAGTTAGCGTATATTTTTCAGTGTATTTATTTACGGTTATATCTTATATGAGATCATTGACCATTCATATAATGATTTACTATGTTTACAGAAACAAGGTTTTAATATATCACGAACTTTATTGTAGTACATTGGAAAAAACAAAAATCCCACAGTATACGAAATTCTCGGGAAAGAAAGAATAATTTTTATGTAGAATCCGGTAGACGAATGAAGTAGAGTAGAACTGGCGGAAAAATAAATGTGATTAATAAACGGAAAATACAGAACGAGAAGGCGCAAGGAGTTGATATAACAGGTTCGTATTTTTTTTTTCAAAAAAAGGGACCAACTGGTTGGTACGAAGATATTTATTCGACATAAAAATGTACGTATATTTGTAGCATCAGAAAACAAAGAAATATGTAGTATGGTATTAATATGTGGTATTTAAGGGTAATATAATTCAGTATTGCATGACGAATTTAGTTGCCCTGCTAGATTGTCGACGTTAAGCTTGAATGGTAAAAACCGCCTCGAGAAGTTTTTCTTTTTCTATTTTCGACAATTCTTCACAGAAGGTTTGAGTCAAAAATTAGGCGTGTTTAAGTGTATTGTTTAAGTGTATTGTTTAATGAATTGTACTATAAAATCTTTTTTTATGATTGTTATTTATGTCATGATGGTGGTTATGGTGTAGGAGGAGGATCTGGTCGTGGAGGGGGTCTAGGGTAGACTGGCCTAGGTCTTCTAAATTCAGCCTGAGGATAACAACTTGTATCGCTTGCCAAAGTGATCATGTCGTTCGATGTCAACAGCAGATTAATGTCGACCTAGATACCAGGTAGGCCACTTTTAATTGATAGTTATTGATTTCGCGACTGTATTTTTTTTTCTTTCGAATAAAAAAGTGTCATAAATCCATAAACAATAATTATTTCAAGAGATATTCTATTAAGAGTAAATTGGTGTTCAATATACTATATTTGAATATATAGTTTAATGTACTAACGCTTTTTATCGGCCTGAGGGTGCAATTCTATTATAGTGCTCGTATACAACAACAACAAAAATTTGTTACCGAGAAAATAAAGGAAAAAATAACAAAAATTATAAAAAGAAGAAAGGCGCTCGAATTTATTTTTGATATTTATATTTTCTGAGATACTTTTTTTCTCGAAAAAAAAAATATTGTCACACTTTTATTTACTATTATTATTTTCAAAAAAAAATATATATATATAAAGGACGCATGTCAAACATAAAATGTACCCTATTTTATGTCATTCAATAGTTGTCCTACCGATGAACATTTAACATTAATCCGATCCCCAAAATATCTTTTTTTTAATTACCTCTTGTAAAATATGCACACACCCTAAAAAAATTTTCGAGACGAATTTTAATAAAAAGTCATCTAATTCAAGGCAAGAAAAATCGCGCTACTAAATTTTCTAAGACCTATCGCGTTCATACGGCCGAATATATAACGTATTTCCATTTTAATACATTGCTGCAACATGCCAATGCTTTCAGAACAAAAAAAAAAAACCTTTTTATCCTTATAAAGACGTGCAGATTATTTAAATATAGTGTTACTTATGTACATGGGTAGCTAAGCATACTTCTATTTCCCTTACTGGCTCCTTTATTTACTTTGTCACGACTGTATAAGTCAAGGGTAGGTGTATAGTTTTGTTACCGCGCACGTGTTATCTTTCTCAATTCAATTATTATGAGGAATTGGGAGTTCATCATCGTATGATCAACCGCTTTTTTTTGCCTTGTTGTACACTGCCCTACTCTTACTTTGAAATTAGGCGACACAAAAATATTTTGTATATTCTTATTATAGTTTCCTGGGTGGTCATAGCTTTAATCTATTCCCGCCCCTACTAACTGGCAAGAAAAAAAAAGGACAAAGTAATTCTGGAAAATTATTGCCCCATACTGACTGCTCTTTAACCTACTTGTGCTACTTTTATGAAAATCATTCCTCCGCTGATCAAAGACATTTTTTTTAGATACATAATAGAATGTTACATTAGACCCAATTCCTTGTACACTAAGAAATGCTCTATTTTGTTTCCCGGGAATTCCTATTTTCGTAATTATCCTCTCTGTGTTTTAAAGCATATTAGCTTGTATCGCAGAAAAACTTTCTATCAGCGAGTACAATAGCATATTTAAAGCGTGTAGCGCGTAGTGAATAATAAAAAAAATAAGTCGTAGACAAAAATCATTTCCTAAAGGTAAGGGTAGGTAAGTAAAAGAAACGGAACCATAGTTTCCGTCACATGAAGACAGAAATAATCATAAGAGGTAAGAACATACAGAATACAGATGGACAGTACCTACATTACTGATATGAAAGAGCAATATAAAGAAATTGTATGAAGGAATTGTGGTGTTGTATTCAATACAATGATTTTCCACAATAAAACTATCATGCCATTGGTTTTCAATAGCTACATTTAGGATAGCTAATATAAATAACTGAGTATTGTAAAAAGAGAAATACTTTATCTTAATTACGCTTATAGAGTATACCTTTGCGTCAAAATATGCAAAAAGATTATCGCCCGTAACACCTACGCATGTTAAAAAAAGTAATTTATAACACAATGATCAAATGTTGATATTTTGTTTGTTTCACGTCAAGAACCAACTGGATTATTTGACCCCATAGTTTGTTATGACTAAGGCCAATAGTAAGGTGCTTATGTATTACTGACTCCAGGTACGAAAATTATTTGTGAGACCCGGCTTTATTTCTAGTTATTAAAATGATGGAAATAAGTTTGTGTTCCAACACCTTAAAAATATTGAATACAGTTTCTATATAATTTAGAGTGTTCACGTCGTGATAATCACTCGAATATTTAAATTTCACCCCTTTTTTCATCTTTATAATGAATAGTACACACTGTATTCTTCTTTTTAAAGCACACACATGAAACACTATACGAAATATCCTTACTTATTATATATATTTTTTTATTATACAAAAACGTGTTGAACTTTTTACAAGAGAGAGGGTGGATTTTTTCGGGGGGATAAAAGAAATTGATTTTTTTTTTCTAATTAAATGTTGGTGAGTGTTGAACGTGCTTTTTTTTAAAAAAAAGAAGCAACCATCATAAAAAGGAAAGATTTGAGATATATTATTTAGATGGTAACAGTAGCTTTGATCTTGGTAGCATCGAAACCGGGCATAGGGAAAGCACGAGCAAATTCAACAACTTCCTTCTTCAATTGAGCAACTTCTTGGTTACCTTCGAGGGCAGCAACGAAATCCTTCATCAACTTGGAACCACACTTCTCTTGGACATCCAAAGCAATTTGAACAATTCTGTGGAGGAACTCAGCAACCTTGACAAAGTCCTCTTCCTTCAAAGAACGAGAGGTCAAAGCAGATGTACCGAGACGGACACCACCGGGAGTGACAGCAGACTTATCACCAGCAATGGAGTTCTTGTTGATGGTAATGTGAACCATATCACAGATACGTTCGACCTTAGAACCAGTCAACTTTTGAGGCTTCAAGTCCCAAAGGATCAAATGGTTGACGGTGGTACCGGTGGCCAATTTGTAACCATAACCAGTAAGACATTCGGCGAGCTTTAAAGCGTTAGCACGAACTTGCTTAGCATATTGCTTGAATTCGGGAGAAGCAGCTTGCTTTAAGGCAACAGCAACAGCAGCAATGGTGTTGTTGTGGGGACCACCTTGACAAGAGGGGAAAACAGCTTGGTTGACGCGAGATTCGAGCTTATCACCCTTATCACGACGGTAGAAGATCAAACCAGCACGAGGACCACGAAGAGTTTTGTGGGTGGTTGTGGTGACAATATCACAGAAATCGAAAGGAGAAATGGCTTCCTTACCGGCAATCAAACCAGAGATATGAGCCATATCACACATGAGGTAAGCACCATGTTGATCAGCGACCTTACGCATAGTATCGTATTCCCATTCAGCGGGGTAAGCGGAGGCACCACAAATCAACAATTGGGGACGGAAAAGAGCAGCATTTTCTTCAAGACGCTTATAGTCAACTAAACCAGTAGTAGGATCAACTTGATAAGGCATAGAAGCAAAGTAGATGGAAGAAGAAGAGATCTTCTTCTTGGCGGTTTGATAACCGTGAGTTAAATGACCACCAGAGGGAAGATCAAGACCCATAAGACGATCTTGAGGTTGAATTAAAGCAGTCAAAGCAGCAAAGTTAGCAGTAGAACCGGAATAAGGTTGAACGTTGACACCCCATTGTTCAGGGTTTAAACCGAAAGCAGCCAAAGCACGCTTTTGACAAAGGATTTCGAGTTGATCAATGAACTCGTTACCACCATAATAACGAGCACCGGGAAGACCTTCGGAATACTTGTTGGTTAAAGCAGTACCATTGGCTTCAATAACAGCTTGAGAGGTAAAGTTCTAATAAGACGCGTTAATTTCTTACACACACACATAGAGAGACTTTTTCTCTTTGAAACACACTATAAATACATACCTCAGAAGCAATAAGTTCTAAACCAGACCATTGTCTGAGCTTCTCATTTTCAACAATATCATAGATTTCCTTATCCTCTTGTTCAAGAGTAGTGTTGAGACAGGTGTTCCAGGGATCAGTAGGCTTTACAGACATATTGAATATATTTAATTTTAATGAAAAAAAAAGTTGAAGAAAAATATGAAAAATTCGAAAAATCGTCTTGCTTTAATATGGTGGCTTGCCACAGATTTATCGGCGACTTAATTTAAGAAGTAGATTAAAAGATGGATGGAATATTTTTGATAATCCAATCATTTTTGAACAAAGTGGTCGATATGATAAATATGGAGATGTAAGATGGCTCAAATAAGAGTCATTATAAACTCCGTTTTGTTCTTTTTATTTAAAAAGTACCCCGCTTTGATATGTCTAGTTCAATTGCTTCTATAGCTTCAGATACTTTTCTAAATACATGGTCTTGGCCTACTAAATATAATAAACCAGATTTTCTAAACATGGCAAAAGGCTGTTCTCTAAGTCGAACAAAGTAAACTTCAACTGATCTTGCTTTGTATGCTTCCACGATTTCATAGAAAATTTGAATAGCGCTGTTTTTTTTAAATGCGTCAGAATTTTGCAGTCAAAACATTATTTAATGACTTACCTAGCGTCGATAGAGGGCATACTACTAACATCAAATATAGTATACAATGACTCGGCTCTTCGGGGACTCTCAGAAGGATGAATAGACATATCCCCAAACATTTCTAAACGTCTTAATCGGTCTTTCAACTGACCTATTTTGGATATAAAAGATATGCTTTAGCATGAAAAAAGAAAAAGTACTAGATATTTACCTGTATTCGCAAAGAATAATGCTTCTTCAATACGAACAATTAGCACATCTTGTAAATGTTCTATCTCTGTCGGATCGTCTTGAATAGGCTTAAATTTATTAACTGATCCTTTCACACGACCCTGGAAATATGACAGCCAAGATAAAAAAATAAAAAAAAGATGGAAAAATCGCTTGTTAGTCATACATGTTTTATCCTAGTCACAAAAAAATAATCCGTTTATAGAAGTTTTTACTTACCATAATTGATATTCTAGGGTAGCTTGTTTCGCGGATAGTCAAAAGAAGTGACAAGGATACAGCCAACAAAGTTCCAAACTCGAGTGAGATAATAATAGTTGCAAAGAAAGTAATCATTAATAAGGCTAAATCTCTCCAAGCTCCAATCTTAAAAATAAAGTGTAAATCCTCTGGAAGTTCAGAAAGAAGTGATAATACTGCTACAAAGATAATAGAAGATAATACTGCCTTTGGTAAATAATGAAAGTAAGGCAATAAGAATAAAATAGCCATTAGAGCAATAAATCCAGTTACGAGACAAGCCATCTGAGTACGTGCACCAGCTTTGTCATTAATTTTACTACGGGACACCTATTATGTAATAGATGAGTTTACATACAAATGTTATTCAGATTTGTTTGTCCTTACCGATCCAAAAGCGGGAATTCCTTGAAATAAACCACTACATACATTTGCAACACCCAAGGCTACCAATTCTCTATTTGCACTTACGGAGTAGTTGTGTTTACTAGAATATATCTTTGCGATAACAATAGATTCCACAAAACCAATGACAGCAATCATGGCAGAAGTAACTAGTAAATCCTTCATATGTTTGTTTGGGGGGAAAGTAGGAATAGAAGGAAGTGGAATACCAGCACTGTCAATTTTACCAAGAATAGCTAAACCTTTGTTTTCCCAATCAAAATAATAAGTTAACAAAATGGATACAACTACAACTAACAATACGTCAGGGAACAGTTGAAACCATTTCTTAGTTTGACCATATTTCGATTTGACGATGCGCATATTCAATAAAATGGTAATGGCTACAATAGATACGGCGGATGATAAACCATGTGCATATTTTACATTTTTCACCAAGAAGTAAATCCTTTCAACAGTTGTAGATGCTTCTGAGATTCCCCAACTTTGACTTCTTTCGACTAAACCCAAAAGGGTGATGCCTTGTTGAACCATAACCACGAGTGCTACACCACTAATAAAGCCGCGTAAAAGAGCTCTACTCATGAGACTATCCAAGAAACCAAGTCGGAATATGCCGAGAAGGAAAGTAAAAATACCCACAAATAGTGTCATAAGACAGGACCAAGCCAATGGATCGATTTCATAATCATCAGGTTTAATATGTTCTTGCTGTGCAATAGAAGAACCGATCAAAAGAGCTAAAGTCGCTTCAGGTCCCACAGACATTTGTCTATCCAGACATTTTATTATCATTATTTATTTACTATTCTATATAATTTAACAAACACTCTATTTACCTTGACATGCCAAAGAACGCATACGAAATAGCCGGAAATGCAATACCATATAAGCCATGAATTGCATCCAATTTACACAACGCAGTTGCATACGATAAACCTTGTGGGATTAACAAACATGCTAATGTAATTCCAGCTAAACAATCCCCCAAAAATAATTGTCTATTATATTGTGGTAACCATTGCAATATAGGTAAATAATACTTTGATCGAATCTTTAAAGTGCTCCAAGCATCTTTGGGAGTTTCATCACTTAACCTCGCTGAAGGCACTATGCATGAAAAATGCGCGCATTGTTATTTAGTTCATCCTATATCAACCAATAGGTTTCTTACTTACGAGGTGAAGAAGTTAAATAACGTGGAACTTGGTCCTCTAAGCTTAACAAAGCTTGTGTTTCCGACAAGGCATTGCGATGTTGTAACTCTTCCTCATCAGTGTCTTCAAAATGAAACGAACTAGTACCTAGGAAGCAAAAATTGAGTTTTAAACAAAACAGCATTTATATACAAATATGGTTGCACCACTTACTATTAGGAGTCCCTGGGTCTTCCGGTTTAAACATTTTTCTTTAAAATAGTAATATGGATATATATTTTTTTTAAAAAAAAGTTATAAGAAAAAGTAAAAGGAAACAAGAATGAAGCTTGCCTTTATTTAAAGATAAAAATAAAATAAAAACTGATGTGGGTCCCGCTAAAGTATGACTGTACTTGTACGATTAAACCCCTTTGAATATGTATACTCCCTCTTTCTCTGCTAAGTCCCTTGCCAAAAATACAAATACATATATTTATATATAGATTAATAAAAACTTTTGATTCTATCAAATGATTCTCTCAATATGGCGTACAGCCCAAAACACATACATCTCTCACTTACATAGATATATGGATATATATATATATATATGATCATGCTCCAATACTGTGCTATTCTGTAAGCAATCATTATGTGTGACCAAAGATAGGTAGTAACAGTATGAACGGTCTATTCGGTTCCGAGCCATTTTTATGACCTGCTGCTCTTGTTTCAACTTTAATCATCAAGTTACTGTTTAAAGAATTGTAATGAGGGTACCGTAATACATTATACATGATGTCCCCTTTTTTTTGTAAGTTGAAGATCAAACATCAAGAAAATGATATACTTTTTCCTTTAAATAAACTAACTTTTCTCACTTATTCCGGACTTTAGCTTTTAAACAGTGCAACAAGTCGCTTGCAGTGAAGCATATGGTCCTATTAACAAACATAACACCCCATTGTTCGTCATTATTCCTGTATGATATCCAGTGACTCTTTTCCTATCCACACCCGTACATTGTTTATAATTAAAGTCCACAAACAGACACCACTTGCCTTTTTAAGATGTTTCGCAAAAAGCAAAAACAAAATGACAGATACTTGATGGTTTATACCGGAATTCCTTTAGAAAAGTACCACTTGCCAGAGGGTTTAATTATTTTTATTTTTACATTTCTTTTCAGCAAATAAATATTTTTCTGTCCGAGATAAAAAGAGAGAAAAACCCTGAACTTGCAAAGAAGTTTATCATTGGCAGCAACGAAATTCTTTGATTTTTTTCTGCCAGTCCAAAAGCGGGGTGATTATGATTTTTACCATTTTCGTCAGAGAAGGTGCGAGAAATCCTCGCGTTAAAACGCTTGTGATTGGGTAACTGTTTGCTAGAATTACGAAAACTTGCGTAATGAGCCTCCATTTTTCGGTGTCCATAAAATATTTCATTACTCTTATATAACCACATATTGCGCGCACTTTTTTCTTTTTTTTTTCTTTCCGCTAATAATCTAATTATACACATTAAAAAAATGGTTGCTATCACTATCCCTTCTGAATACGGTTATGTAAGTATAGGTAAATTAAAAATCTAACCAGTGTGGTTATATTAATACATAAATAAAAGGTTCTCGGTGTTGCTGTCGCTAGTGCAATTTACGTTTTCAGCTTAGGTGCCAAGGTTGGTGGTGCTCGTAAGGCAGCTGGTGTTCCTTACCCTTACCGTAAGTATATATGTGCATCAATTGGAAAGGGGTTATATATTGACAAGTGATTTTTCTCGGTTTAGTTTACGCTGAAAAGTCTGAAGCCGAAAAGGATCCTAAGAAGAACGTTTTCAACTGTACTCAACGTGCTCACCAAAATACTCTCGAAGTCCTCCCCATTTACAACACCTTATTATTAGTTGGTGGTATTAAGTATCCCGAGATCTCCGCCGCTGCTGGTGTTGTCTTCTTGTTGGGTCGTATGGCCTTCGTTAACGGTTATTCTACTGGTGAACCCTCTAAGCGTCTTCGTGGTGCTTTCGGTTACCTTGGTCTCATTACTCTCCTCGGTACTGCTGCTACTTCCGTCTATACTCTTGTTAAGAACTAGAAAAAAAAATTCTCACGCATTTTTTACTTACTGTTACATATTAATAAACCATTTCGACTACAAATCATAAAAAAAAAGTACATTCTCATGTATCACGAATAAATTGTATTTTGATGTTTTCGACTGTGACTTAAAAATGCAATTAAGCTAGAAATATTTTCACGCAGCCCAAAGGGGGGTTTTAGAGAAGGGTAATTGCTCCTTGAAATGGTCGCAATAAGTTTGAGCCTGAGTATTATTGTATGTACAATATATGTATAGTTTAATGATAGCCGCCACACATGGCTATACATATTGCGAGCTCCTTGTACCCTCCTGTCGTTCCACTGGTAATAGTTTTATCTAACCCCTAAATCACCAATAATAATTACTGCTTTTTTTTTGCCTTGATTTTAAAAACCAGTATGAAGCGAAACCCCTGCTTCCCCAAAAGTTAAGTTATTAAGAAAAGACGATCATCACGCAGAGAGATAAACTAGGATAGGCGCATGGCTTCACTTGAAAGGGCTAAAGCCCTTCAAGCAGTATATTTTTTCTTTATTACAGTAATTGCTTTCTTTTTTATGGTACACGATATATAATTAATCAAGTTTATGCGACACCAGCAGCCAACCCAATGGTATCTCTTCTTTGATCTTGCCATCCAATAGCGGTGGCACTACATCCTCGTGGCCATCTAGGATTTCGGCCATACAAAGACTCTATTTCACGCATAAATTCTTCAAAATAATTCCATTTCTTGGTTGCCTTTTGAGCCTTTTCAAATCCTCCATCAGGCCAAACCATTTTGGAATGGTCTTTATGTGCCATAAATACTTCACGCAAAACCATAAATCTGTATTTTTCGGCGTTCAATTGTAGCGCATGGGATTGCTTGTCTCCACCTTGGTTTTTAAACCGAACATCGTAAAGAGGTGCCGAGCGGTGCAAAACGTAGTAAGGTTCCCATTGAGATTCAAAACATACTTCGTATGCCAGTGGATTACCTAATAATAAAGGTCTCACTAATGCAATCTCGACAGCGAGAGTAGGTCCATGTCCTGCTCCGGGATCTGTTATATAAGCAATACCTTGTCCTACTAACTTCCTCAACTCATCATATGAATTTGGTACTGGAATGTTGCTGTACTCTTCACGAATGGCGAAACATGGTATAACCCAGGCGGTGGGAGGTACCTTTTCGGATCGATACGCAATTGATGGGATCAAGTCTCTACGAATATATTCATAAAGATTACCAGATGGTACGAAATCTGCATCTAATACAAATATATATTCTGTCGAGGATTCAGTAATAGCAATGTTGCGAAGGTGATTAATAGGGTATGCTAAATACTCGTTACTGAGATAATTTGGTTTTACTAATGATAATGTGACTCTGCTATAAGTATCTCGGTTCTTTTGTACACTGAAATAATCTACTAATTCTTCAATATCGTTTGCATTTGTAAGATATCTAATAACAAACGTATTAGTAGGAATCAACACGCGTTTCTTTATCGTTGTTCTTACATGGCAGCTGAAATAGGTCCTTGCCAAACTTCGATTGCTTTTGCGAATATATCCAATCGATTGACAGAAAATTGACTGATCAAAGTAACATCCAACTTTTCGCTTTCCTCTGACGCATGTTGAACCAAAGTAATTTCTTTACGTTTACTGTATTTTTCTATTATCCGTAAATACATGTATTTTTTTTTTAAAAAAAAGGTACATTCTGTAATATTTATTTTGATATACCTTTCATAATATCCCTCATCTGAGTTGCCATGATCAAGATATCAGCTAAATATCAAATAAATATACTAAGTTCATGAATAAGGTAAACCATCAAAAACAAAACTAACCTTTCAGTTCAAGGTCGACAAAGTTTCGACAGTGAGTACCGTAGCCTGTCTCGGTACATTCGGTTAATCCGTTGTCGATATTTAACCATTCCCCTCCATCTACTCTTCCGTCTACTTTAATACGTAATTCGCAACCAGTTTCGACCTGAATAGTTGACAAGTCACGAAATACACCAGCTTGCGAAAACTCGGACCAGCTGTAAAGTTTATTCGGTAACCAAGTGGAACACTTGTTTAAAGGGTTACATAGTTTCACAGAGCAAGATGTATCATGTTTGGTATATGTAGGCTGGTCTTTTAGGCGAATGCTAGTCTTTACCTCTGGTGATGGGACGAGTAGGAGATAAAATAAAACGATGACAACTAAGGCAAAGAACCCCTTTGCCGGAGATAATACACTTCTTTGCCACGCAATGGCGGAAGACGATTGAAATGGCTTATAATGGCGTCTGGTATTATTATAAAACGGCTTGTTTTTATCGTTATCCAAGCTGTTACTCGACCTACCTAGTAACCTATCCATACTTTTCTATGTTTTTAGATAAAAAGAAACTTTTTTTTTTTTCTTGGGCCAAAAATTGCAGGTTTAAAAATCAATGTGACTATTTATAAGTGATGTGTTTTTTTTTATTATACATTTTTGAAAGGGCAACTTTTTAGTGTGTGAAAGGGAGGGTGGTCATATTTAGTTCTTGCCAGCGTTCTCAGGTCTAAGCTGACGAACGGTCTTACCGGTTCTCCAGATTTCAGACTCTCGAATTTCGCGAAGTTCTTCTTGGAGCTTCTCACGGTAATCTGGTTGAGAGTTACGGTCAAGAGAACGAGCAGTCTCGGTACCATCACGGACAGATTTATAGAGTTGTTCAAAAACGGGCTTAGAAGCATCGTGGAAAGGCTTCCACCAATCGAGGGCACCACGCATAGCGGTAGTAGAACAGTTAGAGTACATCCAATCCATACCTTTCTCACCAATCAAGGGGTAGAGAGATTGAGTGGCTTCTTCAACTGTCTCGTTAAAAGCTTCAGAGGGAGAGTGGCCATTAGCTCTCAAGACTTCATATTGAGCTTGGAATAAACCTTGAATGGCACCCATCAAGACACCACGTTCACCGAATAAATCAGAGTAAACTTCCTTTTCGAAAGTGGTCTCATACATATAACCAGAACCAATTCCGATACCTAAAGCAATGGTACGCTCCTTGGCATGACCACTAGCATCCTTATGAACAGCGAAAGAAGAGTTGATACCACGACCTTCTTGGAAAAGACGACGAACAGTGAAACCTGAACCCTTGGGGGCAACAAGAATAACATCAACACCTAAAACATAATATTAAAAAACTTGAACCCTCATTTCAATCCAATTCTCTCTCTCTCTCTTTTTTTTTTACTTACCCTCAGGGGCTTCAATGTTGGTTTGATCCTTATAGACAATGGAGAAACCATGAGAGAAATAGAGAGTCTTACCGGGAGTCAAAAGAGGCTTCATTTCAGGCCAGATTTCCTTTTGGAAAGCATCGGACAAAAGGTTCATGACAACAGTACCCTTCTCAACAGCATCGAGAACAGGGAACAAGTTCTTACCAGGAACCCAACCTTCCTCAACAGCTTGTTGAAAAGTCTTACCTTCACGTTGACCAATGATGACATTGACACCATTATCGCGCAAGTTCAAAGCTTGACCGCGACCTTGAGGACCGTAACCGAGAACTGCAATGGTATCATTCTTGAAAGTATCGAGCAACTTTTCCTTGGGGACATCAGAACGCTCATAGACAGTTTCTTCAGATCCACCAAAGTTTAAGGTCTTCATGGAACGAGTTTGAGTGGCAATCTGCTCAAGGTAGTTAGTTAGTCGCGTTTCTAGTATAAATATTTATTTGTTTACTTACGGTAGACTTGACAGCTGTACGTTTCATGGTGTTAGCCAATACAGACATGGATCTAATGGCAACAGAAGGTCGAGATACAGTGGCGCGAGAAACAGCGCGAAGAGCAGTGGAGAAAGCACGAGAAGCCATGATTTTTTTTTGTTAAACAAGAAAAGAGTAAAGTAGAAATAAAAATAAAACAGGTCCTTTTTTTTATAGTCAATCGGAGAAACTACATCAGCCAATAAAATGGCCAAGATAAGAAATCTTGGATCAATGCATAGTGTACAAGCTACGCTCTGATTGGTGTGAGTCATTACGTGTACAGACTAGTCTCCACCAGACGATAACTACAATTAATGTTTAAACATTTTAACGTGTTTGTCATGTGCCTTCTTTAAGTGTCTGAATAGGGCACCTGTACGTTATGTAATCCTTTTTTTTTTCAGTTACATGGATTAATCCTTTTTTCTTTACAGTTGTTTATAGCAGTAATTGAGCTAACTACTGAAAAAATATATATATTATAGTACCTAGTTTCATGAATAGCATTGTAATTCATATAAACTATTGTTATCGTAAAAGGTAGTTGCCATTAGTTACAAAAAATATGTATCAAAAACACCCCCCAAAAAAAATCTAAGCGAGAGAGAGATCTATGGGATAACCCTGAAAGCCAATAAGTTCCAATGATAACGCGTAATATGTTGGTTTGCATTAGATCCAATTTTATCTGGGATTTTGATCTCACTTCAAAATATCTACTACCAAATATCTTTTTTATTGAGATCTTGTGTGATACATATGCCCTCTTCAGGTAACGAATACACGAATACGATTATCTTGAATAATCACCCGTCACTTAAAGATACTTTTTACCGGGTCAACGTTTGTATTTTTTTTAGCGTTTAATCGCTATGTTTACTACTACGTACTGCATAAGCTTCATGGCCACCTTAGCAATGGGGTTGTGCTAGCAACGGGGTTATGATAGTGACAGAGCTGTCATGATTTTATCACTGCAATGGAAAATGATACAAGCAGAAAAAAAAAAAAGTATTGCAGTTTCTAAACCAATCAGACTGTCAAAAAATGAGAAAATATAATATTGACGTGTGACGAACGAATGGATTAAAATCTATGGCCCATTACTAATGCAACAAGTATACATACACGCGTCTTGTTTTATAAAACTTTACTTATGTACCCCCTGCCAATTTCAAAAAGAAAGAGATAAAATATACGATAATTTACATGTGGTTTATTTTTTTAAAAAAAAAGATTAAGCTAAAAGCTTCTTGAGAGAACCGTTGGCCTTAGCAGCGAACAAGCTATCACAACCACCAACGTGTTGACCAGCAATGAAAATATTGGGAACAGTACGTTGACCAGTCTTATCATGAAGGTATTGTTGAATAGCAGCACCTTGATCTTCGTTATCAAGTTCGATAGCAAAGAACTCGATACCTAATTCCTTCAAGAGGTTCTTTGCCTTGGAACAATAAGCTAATAAAAAAAATGATTTTCAATAAACTAGTTTTCTATCACGCCAAGTCCTAATCCCTCCCAACTTACGACAGTATGACTTGGAAAAGACAACAACCTTGTTGCTAGAGATGAGTTCTTCGACGATTTCTTGAGCTTTAACCATTTCTTCTTCTGTGAGTTGTTTAGTTGATAAAAAGGATCCCATTAAACTTTTTTTTTTTTTAAAAAAAAAAAGGTTTTTAAAGTTTATAAATTTAGCTCGAAATGACCATTGTGTACGTCACGGTGCGTATCGCAAGTATTCTCCGATATTAACTCATTTTTTATTGTTATTTTTGCTGCTTTTTTTTTTGTGTGTGCCTTTATTCTTTATAGTTATTTAACATGTATTATATCTGCTTTGCCTGTGAAACATATTCTAATAAAGAAATTACTTTTGTTTTCTATCATTAATCAAAAACCCCTCGGCTTAAAAAGCTTTAAAACAACGTGACTATGAATAACCTAACCAATCGGGTTAGATAATTCTCTCTTTTTTTGGTTACTAAATAAAAAAAAAAAAATGGCAAGATTATTTACTTTCACCCCCGTTCTTTTTTATATAATTTTTTTGTTGTTGATATAACTTGGAAATGTCGCAATCACAGTTGTTTGAAGTATCGTCATCAAAGCGCATGTTGAGACGTAATTCAGCACCTAGTATTGATGACTCCTATTTCAGTTCTACGACTTTAACTGAAAGTGTTACTTTTTCACCCTTGCCTTCTCCTAGTGCTTCTATAACTAATAGCGCAGCTCGTACTCATCAACATAGACTTAATGCAGCACAAGAGCAAAGAACATACAAAGATAGCTGTCAGCGCCTTATATCACATATTGGATCTGTTAGTGCTTTATGTCAAGATTTAAAAAAAGCCAACCAAGAAAAGTTTCCAATTTTTTATCCTATTAATAATAAGCCTAGTATCAGTCGTTCTCAAACGCTAAATGTAGATACACATGGCTCAGTTATTATGGATGCTGTTCGTCGTTCATCTGTTACTACTACTACTACTTCTACACAACCTGAATTTGTTAGACAATTAGAACAGCATAGATTATCACAAGAATTAAATATCCTCAACTTGGATTTAAAAGTTGGTCATTCTACTGCTGATCTTACTAGTTTGGAGTCAAAGTCAATTGCAAACTTGTTGAATGAAAAGTTGGAGCAAAGTATCAAGCATTTAAAGAGATTACATGCTCGTGTTGCTGATACTTCTTCTAAAGTATTGGTTACTGGTGATTTAAACTCTGGTAAATCAACCTTTGTGAATGCTTTATTGAAGAGAGAGATTTTACCTGCTGATCAACAACCTTGTACAAGTGTATTTTGTGAAGTTTTGGATGCCATGTTAAACGATGGTCTTGAACAAGTGCATGCTATTCCTACTGTTGAAACTTATAACCGCTTAGATCCTAATACTTATCATATTATTGAAATGCGTCATTTGTATAAGGTTATTACCGAAGATTATGAGCATTATAAAATGCTCAAAATTTATGCCAATGATGCAAGAACCACTCAAGAAAGCTTACTTCATAATGGTGTAGTTGATATTGCTTTAATTGATTCTCCTGGTTTAAATACTGATTCAGTAAAGACTACTGCTGTATTTGCTCGTCAAGAAGAAATCGATGTTGTCGTATTTGTCGTCAGTGCTGAAAACCACTTTACGCTTTCCGTAAGTTTTTTTTTTTTTTTAAAGAAAAGATGATATATTATTCTAGTATTTTAACACACTGTTATATATTTTTCTAGGGAAAAGAATTTTTATGGAATGCTGCTAATGAAAAGACTCATATATTTATTGTTGTAAACAGATTTGATTCTATTCGTGATAAAGATCGTTGCAAGCGTTTAATTCTTGAACAAATTCGACAACTTTCACCTGCTACATATGCTGACGCAGATGATTTAGTTCATTTTGTTAGTGCAGGTAATGTGGATCTTGAACCTGGATCGCGTAAATTAGATGCCCCCGATTTTGCTCGCCTTGAACAACGTCTTCGTGCATTCGTTTTAGAGAATCGTACAAAGTCTAAATTATTACCAGCAAAGAACTATTTAGCTAATTTATTAATGGATATTAATATTTTATCTGAAACAAACAGTAAGAAATCATCCAACGAGTATGCTCAAGCTACAATGGAATTAGAAAAGGATCTACCTGCTTATCAAAACTTGTTACGTGTACGTGATCGTGTACTTGATCAAGTTGAAAAGGCAGCTGAAGTTGCTGTATCTTCTATTCAAATGCATGCTAATAACAAGTTAAACCAAGCTGTTGAAAACATAGAAAACGCCATTAATACCATTGAATACCCTGGCATTTTACTCATCTGGCAATATGCTCAAGATATTGCTGATTCCATGGTTCAAAGGTTACTCAAGGATGTTCGTCAACAAGAAGCTCATGCTCGTCAAGATACTGCTGTTTGTCTTGAACGTATTCATAGTATGGGTACTGAACACTTGGGTACTTACCCTTTAACTGCTGATATTCAAAAAATGTGTGCTAAAAGCAGAGACCGTCGTGTTACCATTCAAGTAGAGGCCACTGATTTCTTTGATTTAGTTTTAGATGACAAGTTATCAGGTGTCGCTTTATCAGCTGGTGCCACTGCTATGCTTGGTGGTCGTATGCTTGGATTTAAGGATGCCTTCTCTAGTATGTGGAGTGTTTCCAATCTTGTGAATGCACCTAATGTACGCCGTTGGGTTATTCCTGTTGTTGGTATTGCTAGTGTTGGTTTCCTTGTCTATGTTGTTAGTGATATGCGTAGTGCCGTTGAACGTAAATTAGTAAAGAAGTTCAAGAATGAAGTTCGTGAAACTGGTTACGTTGAAGCTCAAAGTCATCGTATTGCTCGTGAATCTCGCAAGGTTTTAAGAGTTGAAGGCTGGGAAATTCAGACCAGAATTGAAAAGGCAATTGAGCAAAAGGAACAAAAGCGTACAGATACTGAAGCTGTTGCTCTTGCTTCTAAAGAAACTGCTGAGTACTTTTCAAACTTGTTGCAAATGTCTGGTTTATTACTTGAAAAGGTTGAGATGGTTCAAACTGATCCTCATCATCTCGTTAAAGAAGCCTAAAGTCCTTTTTAATTATCATTTTCAATTTCATTACTCTATATGTTTTATCACCCTTATTATTTATTTTATCACTCAAAAATAAAGTAGTGTCTTTTTAACTACTGCAAAAAAAAAAAAAAAAAAAAAAAAAGGTGTTATTTTTCATTGTTATGTGTTCATTGTTTACTTGACTAATAATAATAAAACCAAATTATTTGCTAATCAGTATATATTGTACTATCCTTCAAGTAACTAGCCCTTATACAGAAAAATGGCCATAAGCGTAATTTGCATGTATTTCGGCTTAGATGGGTTTTGTTTGAGCTTACTTTTTTGACAACAATCGTAACTAATTTTCTATTTTTAGGAGACCTCCTTGCTTTTTTTTAATTCAATAAAACGTACCTTTTTTTTTGAAAGGTCAAGTTTACACGTGGATTTAAGAATAAACTCAGCCTTTTTATATTCTCGTAACTGTCATTAAAAATAGCTTTTTTTTTTTTTTTCTTTTTCTTTTTCTCTGCTATTTTTTTTTTTTTTTTTTTTTTCTGTTACTTGTGTATTATTAGCTGTGCGTGTATTTTTTTACTGTTACTGCTTTATTTATTTTTTATCTTCTTCATCATCATCTCTTTTTTCTTTTTTTGTCATTAACCATTGAAATAAAAAAAAAGAATCTAACAACAAAATGAGTGGAAATAATATCAAGGTTGTCGTACGTTGTAGACCTTTAAACTCGAGAGGTAGTTTTCTATTTAACAATTTTTTTTTTGTTTTGTTTTGTTTTGTTTGTGTTTTGTTTAGTAACAAAGTATATATAACATTTAATAGAAAAGGCTCGAGGAGCACCTTGTTTGATTCGAATGGAAGGCAATAAAACGATTATTAGTAAACCTCTTACACCAGGTCAAAAACCTATGGATGAATCCAAAGCGTTTACTTTTGATCAATCTTATTGGTCAGCAAATAAAGACGATGATGAATATGCGGATCAAGAAAGAGTTTATAATGATCTCGGTAGAGAATTACTTGATCATGCATTTAATGGTTATAACTGTTGTATTTTTGCTTGTAAGACATGAATTAAATTTACCTTGTGATCCCAATGTTTATTTACTGTTTATTTTATAGACGGTCAAACTGGTTCTGGCAAATCATATTCAATGATGGGTTATGGTGAAGATAAAGGAATCATTCCTAGAACTTGTTATGAACTATTCGATAGAGTCAAGGACAAGAAAACTTCTACTTTGGACTTTCAAGTTGAAGTATCTTATATAGAAATCTATAATGAAAAAGTTCGCGATCTTTTAAATCCTCAAAATAAGAGTAATCTTAAAGTAAGAGAGCATCCCGTATTAGGTCCTTATGTTCAAGACCTTTCTCGCTTAGCCGTAAACTCTTTTGATGACATCGATCGTTTATTTGATGAAGGAAATAAAGCAAGAACTGTAGCCGCTACTAATATGAATGAAACTTCTTCTCGTTCTCATGCCGTATTTACTATTTTCGTAACCCAAAAGATTTTGGATCCCATCACAAAGGTCGTTGCCGAAAAAGTTGCTCGAATCAGTTTGGTAGATTTAGCTGGTAGTGAGCGTGCAAACAGTACTGGCGCTACTGGTGTTCGTCTTAAAGAAGGCTCAAATATCAATAAATCTTTAACAACTTTAGGTAAAGTAATCGCTGGTCTTGCTGAAGCTGGCGCTGCTGCTGAACCTAAAAAAGGCTCAAAAAAAGCAAAAGAAGTTCATGTTCCCTTTCGTGATTCCGTAAGTTAAAAAAATAATAATTTATACTCTTCTTAATTCTTTATATATTATTATTACAGGTTTTAACTTGGTTATTAAAAGATTCTTTGGGTGGTAATTCAAAGACTTGTATGATTGCTGCTATTTCACCCGCAGATTATGACGAAACTATCAGTACTTTAAGATACGCCGATCAAGCTAAAAAGATCAAGACAAAGGCTGTAGTAAATGAAGATCCCAACGCGAAGGTCATGAGAGAATTAAAGGATGAAGTCGAGGCTCTTCGTCAAGCTTTGATGGTTTATGCACCAGAGGAGGTTGAAAAAATTACTGCGATCGCTCGCCCTGTCAAAGGTGCTGCTGCCGCATCTACTGCTACTGCTGCTTCTGCTGCTGCAAAGAAATCTCCACAAGGTCCTGCTTTAACCCCTAAACCAAAACTTTTAGCTTTACCCTCTTCGGCTCCAGCCAGTTCAAAATCAACTGTTGTATTCACTGACGCTTTAGGTAATACAACTCAACTTACCAAGGACGAAATGGTCGATCAATTACAAATGACTGAAAAACTCTTGGGTGACTTGAACCAAACTTGGGAACAAAAATTAAACACTACTGAAAAGATTCATATTGAACGTGAAACCACTTTAAAGAACTTAGGTATTACAATCGAAAAAAATGCGGTAGGTCTTTATACACCTAAAAGTATTCCTTACTTGATCAATTTAAACGAAGATCCTCTTATGTCCGAGTGTTTGATGTATAATATCAAGCCTGGCATCACTCATGTCGATCGTGGTGTTGTAATGGATGATGATACTGCCCATGTTGATATCGAAAGAAATGACGGAAGCGGTTCAATTCGTCTAAGTGGAACTAACATCAACGAAAATCATTGCTATTTCGAAAACACAGATGATATTGTCACCTTATATCCTCATGCTGAATGCACTACCATGGTTAACGGTATGCGTATTTCTGAACCAAAGCGATTAAAGAGTGGTTATCGTATTATTTTAGGCGATCATCATGTCTTTAGATTCAATAACCCTGGTGAAGCTTTAAAGGAACGTGATACTACCCAACAACAATTGCAACAACAACAAGAAGCTGTTGATGAATCAAGCCCTCCTTCTCCCATCTCTTCTGAAAAAGATGGTCTTCTTTCACCTGGCATTGGTGGATCAGAAGTTATGGATTGGAATTTTGCTCGTCGTGAAGCCATGTTGAATACGTATATCAATGATTCTAACTTTGGAAACTTTTCGAATGAAGACTTAGATAAATTATTTGACGATGTCGCTAAAGTACGTGTTATTCGTAAACGTCAATCTACTTCATCCGATACGCTTTCTCGCAGAACATCTTCATCATCTTCTGTACGTCGCAGTACTTATTCAACCACTGCATCTTCCGTTTTTATGGATGATAGTGTGGATGGCTACTATACAACCGATACTAGTACCGTATCCTCTAGCTCTTCATCATCCAGCAGCACCAATCGTGAAGATTTTGTTTTATTAGCTAAAGACGAACAAGAAATTCAAATGGAACACCATCGTCGAAAGTATGCAGCAAAGTTACGTAGATTATCTCGTCGTATATCCTACGCCGCCAACCAAAACCCACTTTCTTTTACACCACGCGAGAAATCACTTGGCTTAAAAGTAATCGATCATTGGAAGCGAAAGAGAAATGTAACTATGGCCAAATCTATCTTGGCTAACGATATTCATGTTCGACAAGCAAATGATATGGCTTCTAAATTAAAGAAGGAAGTATTCTATCAATTTGCAGTTGTTCACGATAACACCACAGCTGTCTCCGTCTCTCATTGGGATCAACAACCTCAACCACAACAAAAGACAATCGATATTGATTTACTTAAGGCTCCCAAGCCTTGTATTGGTATTCAAGTAGTTGATAAAAAACATCAATCCATTTATATCTGGTCAGTCGAAAAGTTTTTGGCTCGTTTCAGATACCTTCAAGGTGCTTATTATGCTTCAGACTCCAAGAAACATATCAAGGGTGAAGATCTCTATTATGAATCTACTACTCCTTCTTACGTTTTAGCTGGTCTTGCTAATGTTCCCCTCCGTAATTTGGCTACTCAGGTACCAGTAGAAAGTACTGTCGCCGTTCATTGCAGAAATACAAGTCGTTTTATGGGTACTCTACGTGTACTTATTGCACCGATTGCTCGTTCTGTAAGACATCCCTATCGTTCTGACGGCGAAGAAGCTCCACCTCCTATTACTGATGACGAAAACCCAAGAAGTTTATTGCATGTTGGTCAACAGCTTGTATTTGAAATCTCGGTTATTGAGTTGAGAGGCTTTGACCCTAAGCAATTCACTGATATCCATGCTCAGTTCCATTTATCAACCTTTGGTAACAACCTGGACGGTGTGTTTGCTGCTGACGCTGTTGAATACAAAAAACAAGAACCTATTCTTTTCAACTACCATCAAACATTATCTATGGCCATTACAGAAGACATCCTTCAAATCATTAAAACCAAAGATATTTCGTTTGAAATCTATGGCAAACCCAACAAGGAATATTTGGAAAAGTTATTAACTCCTCCTCCTGCTGCTCCTGTAGTTGTCGATACTGAAGTACCTGAACCTACTACCAAGTCTCAAGATGTTATTGCTCATATTCAAATTTGTGAAATCACTTCCGATGGAGATTATAAACCCGTTCCTGTAGAATCTGTGCCCAATAGTACTAACGCTAACAACGATAATTCAAATCATGATGTTTTCTCTTTACAACAAGGTCAACAACGTCGTGTCATGATTTCTCTTCAACACCAAGGTGAAGAAACTAGAGTCATGCCATTACTTGAAAAGATTGCTGATATGCGTATTGGTCAAATTCGTTTAATTGACGGTAAGAACAGATTGATTGAACAACAACCAAACAACAACAACAACAACAACAACAACAACACAAACGAGATGCCTTTGAATTTAATTTCATCTAGTTCAACTGCTAGTAATATTACAGCGAACGGTGCTTGGGATAGTTCACTTCACGATACGCTTCTTTTGAACGCTGTAACACAAAATGCACACAAGGTTATTTTGACCTTGAGCTGGACGGTTAAAACCACATCTGGTGAAAGCATTCGATTTGAAAAAGATCTTTCTGTACATATTAAAGATCAAAGTAAAGCAGCCAGCATTAAAAAGAAATCGGCTAGTCCCAACAAACGAGGTTCGGTCATCTTAAACTTCTTTTCACTCAAGTCGATTCAAATTAAGAGTCAAGTCACTTGCTTGTTTTCGTTGGAGTGCAAACCTGATGTGTATAGTAATATGCACGAGCTCCCGGTACAAACTTTACCTGCTCGTATCTTGGGTAACTACCACGATCAAAGAAACGCCATGATGAAGAGACAACAAGCTGATCAAATGCGCTATACCGTCTTCTTGGTAGAACAGTTGGATCGTCTTTGCAATGTTGAACCGGTTGAACCCATTTGCAAATCCACTTTGGATGCTGAATCAGTAATAAATATCTGGTCAAAGCAACGTACCACAGAAGAACAGGTGCCCGTAATCAAACCCGTCGTCCAAAAATGGGTCACCAAAGTGCATCAAATTGTAATTCCTGACGATTGCAAATCCAAAAAAGCTTTCTTGTTACGTAAAAACGATGCCGATGGTAAAGAATGGGATAAGTATTGGTGCTCATTAATGGGGTAAATGAAAGACACATGAAAATATATCTGTATAATACAAATTTGCAAGTTCACTCACGCGATATTTTATTTAAAATAGAAATTACTTGTTCCTGTATCAAGATCAATATGAATTAAATGAAGTCGATGTTCTTCATATTAAAAATGTACATAAAGTGGATAAAAATATCGAAACTATGGTAAAGTACTTTTTTTACATCATAATTCCATTGTTATTAATATCTCTTATAGAAATCTAAAACTCTTTTCACAATTGATACCCTTTATAATTCCCATACATTCCAAGCGCCAGATAATGCCACTATGGTTGAATGGGTTACTATGATTGACTCTATATGTTAACTTTATGCTATTATGCCCTTGCCATTTTTTTTAAAAACCTGTATTTTTTAACATCTAACCTTTTTTTTTTATCTATATCTGATATTACTTATGCACCTATTTTTTTTTATCTCTCTCTCTCTCTCTCTCTCTCTCTCTCTCTCTCTCTCTCACTCGCTCACGCTGTATTCCTCTTTTATACCTGCTATTAATTATTATGCTTACCTTTTTTTTTCTTTTTTATTAAGTATTTTAATTATTATTGTATAACCCTCATGCTATTCCCTTTTTTTTTCCTCCCAAAAAAAAATAAATAATGTATAATTACTATCATTATTTGTTTTATTTTTTATTCTATTTTTTTTTATATATGCTTTATGTTAACTATGCGACAAATTATATCTTCTTCTTTTTTTGTGTGTGTGTAAGCCTAGTTTCCTTGTTCTGGATTTAATTAGTTCTTTGTGATTGAAATTTGAGGTGAAGTTTCGGGAAGCGCGACATCCATTGCTTTACTAATCTTAAAAAAACACATGTTTAATGCTAACAACACGAATTTTTTTTATTTTATTTTTTGGAAGCAGTTGTAAATACCTTTTTAGGGATATCAGCTTCGTCGGAATCATCCAATTCATAATTATAAAGGTCTCCACCTAACTTCTAAAAGACGGTAAGAGCATGGCGACACAAGTGTAATTTTGTACTTACTCTGATCTTTCGCCTCTTTCTCGGCTGCTCGGCTTCTGTAACCTTATCGCCGTCGTTGTTAACTTCTGGAGATTGAATTCGAGCACGAGTTTTTCTATATTTTTTTTTTTTTTCGTTAAAGACTCAGAGTCACGCCCTTTATGTATTTATTATTACCTGCGTGTAGGATATCTAGAGTCGGAAGAATAGTTTGGAACGTCCCACTAGAAAAAAAATGTGCATAAGACACTGTATAAGGATTTTTTCTTAATATCGATACTTACGTAGCTACTTACATAGCTATTTTGTTGTTCTTTATCTTTTTTTGGTTTGCTACCCTTTTTCTTGGATAAAGATATGTTGGGGGGAGTAGGTTGCGTAACTTCATTATATACCATTTCGCTGTCTTGAGAAGTAATAGTTAAAGGAGCTGTAGCTCCCATTATTACGTCTATATCTTTTTTCGCTTGCACGGGTGGATTTCTGTAAGGAATAGATACATGTGTAATTATCTTTTTACGCGTTTTTTTTTTTTTTTTTTATGTATGTATTTAAGAACTTACGCTTGAGTGTGTAAAAAACAGATATAAGATAACAACGCCTCCTTTTCGGATTTTAACCTATTATCCCTGCCTAAGATTAAGCCTTGTGAATCTATCATTCTAGCGAGTGATTATGATGTTAATAAAAAAAAACAAGCGGAACTACCATGTTTACTACTCACTTGTTATTCTCTCCATTGTTCGTATCTACTTCCTGCATAATAATCTTTTTTTTTTGTTATCATAGTACCAAAGGAATATGTATGCATATACGTTTACTTACCTCTGTATTATTTTGTGAAATAATTTCGTTACTAACAGTTGAACAGCTAGTGTCTATCTTCAACGCTTCGAAACAAAACACTAAGTCCTTTAATCTACAAGGAAAACCAAATGAATTAGACACCGATTTTGGTTAATTAAAAAAGTATAGCTACTTTTCGTCTATGGAAATAATACTGGCACAATTTTCATTAGCAATCTGTGCGACTGAAGGGGCAGAGCTTAAACTTTCATCAAATTCGACGACACAGTCCGAAAAATCCGTTAAAAGTTTCGTAACTTCACCTATCAAGCCTTGACAACCTTTATTTTGTAAAATCATTTCAACTGTTTTATAATTATTACCGTTATTATTTGTAGTATATGTGTAGTTCATGCATATTTTACCAATTTTAGTATGATACTCTTCTTGCCAGCAGGTCTTTAAGAAAGCCAATCCAAACTTGATCTCAGTTCTGATTTGCGTGAGTGATTCCATTTCCAGCAAGCAATTTTTTTGTACGTTACGAAGTGTTTGTATCATACATCTGACTATAAGAAAATATAACTAACTTTTAATAAAAAGCCGTTTTGTTGTCGTTGTTGTTGTTGTTGTTATTATCTTACATTTTTCCTTGAAGATTTCTGTCTCTGCGCGATTATTCAACATGATTTCAGCCAACTGTGTAGTATCTTTTAATGAACTTTCCTTGTTCTTTTGCGCTTCTTCCAGAAGCCTTTTCGTTTTCAGTATTACATACTGAAATCTCTCCATTTCACCTTCTATAATATCTACTCTATATATACATGCAGAGTTATTTTTATTTTTATTTTTATTTTTGTCTCTTCATAATATATTACCTCTGTTTAACGTGCAAATGCTCTGTTACATTATAGTTCAAAAGATTTGACCCAATCTCCATATTCTTCTCAAGTTCATCAATTTTTGACTTGGATTGTATGATTTCTGCGTCCTTTTGAGATATAGCTTCATTCAGATTTTTGATCTCTTCGTTAGAATCTTGGATCTTTTTTTTCTGTATTTCAAGACATTTTTTATAGTTTTGAGTAATTAATTCAATTGTATTGTCCTCTATACCATGAATGCTTTTTTCTCCAGACTCAGTTTTAATTTTAGGTATGGGAGAAGCAAGTCGTGAGTGACAAGGCGTTCTGCTTACTGATGGAATACCGAGTTTTAAGTTATTGATCTGTGATACACTTCTTTGGACCGAACTTGGTAATTCTTTTTTAGTTCTAGGACGTGAGGTACATCTTGCTGTTGGGTCCAGCGGAATCTTTAACTATAGTTATTATTTTAGTATCTAAAGAGTAATTTACGTATTATGGTTATTTATTTTTACTTTGCTTGTCATCTCCTTTAGTTCTCTAATAGAAGTGCTAGCTTTCATATCTAATATATCATACATGCTTAGTTCGTATTAGTCGTAAAATGGACTATAGTTATATTACCCTTTGTATCATCCTTATTACTTCCTGATTTAGTAGTGCAAGAAGGTATCTTGGAGATTTCTGATAATGCTAAACGCTTATTGGAATCTTTTGTTTTAAGTGCATTTTTGAAATCAAATGGTTTAGTGTAACTTGACGACATTTCCGGTTTGCCAAACTTCTGTTTTTTTTAAAAAGAAAACAAAAAGTCAACACAATAATACGAAAAGTAAAACATCTATACATAAAGCATATACTTTGTTATCATTCTCTGATTTAACTTTAGGCGTTAATGGTGTTTTGAACTGCCCTATTTTCTTTGGTTTGAACGAAAAATCAATAGGCCCGTCGTCAGACATTTTCATTAAAATATAGGAAAAAGATGCGTTTGGTTTTTTTTATTATTATTATTATTAAAATATATACATGAGACTTTTTTAATTCTGATAAATTTTACTCGAGCATCTTGGACATGTAAGGACCTAGCATAAATAAAATTAGTATGCTTTTTTTTTTTTTTTTTTGTATTTCATCTCTGTAACACTTACCATCCAAAGTATAACCAAGCTTAGCATAATAGTCTCTTACGCCCACACCAGAAATAACACTCAATTTAACACTTCCATGTTCTTCTCTAGAAATACGTTCAGCTTCCTCCATTAACAAAGTACCGAAACCTTGATGTTGGAACTTGGTAGGATCCCGATCATGCATAGGTACAACGGATCCATAAACATGAAGTTCTCTTACAATTGAAGTAGGACCAGCATTTGTTAACTCAGGACGGAAAGTAAGATCAGAACACTTTCTTAAACGCAATAAACCGACCAAGATATCTTGTTGAGGATCTTCATAAGACAAGAAGGTCTCCCAACCACCATTAGCCACATAATCACGACGAATAAGTTCGATTTGATCAGGCTTGATCTTTTGATGAATTTCGGTAATACCTACTTCACGTGTACGAACATCACGGCACTCTGTACCCAAATCTTTCATACGGTTCAATGCCAACTCACGCAAATTACCATGCTCTACACCAGATGAAACAAGAGGCATAGGAATATCACGTTGAACACGGTAGACACGAGTCCATGGAGGAACAAGTGCTAAAATACGAGCAACAAGATCAACTAATGCATTGGGTGTATAATTTTGGTATCTCTTGGTTCTCCAAAGTTCATACAAACCAGTACCGCGAATAACCAAAGTAGGGTAGATCTTTAAACCATCTGATCTGTATGCAGGATTTTCAAAATATTCTTTGAATTGTTCCATATCTCTTTCCATACCAACGTTGGGTAAATCAGGCATCATATGTGCAACTACCTTGAAACCAGCATCCTTGGCCATATGGAATGATTCCGTAACAGCCTTAACGGTATGTCCTCTGTTGGTATCTCTAGCCACATCCTCATAAACACTTTGAACACCCACTTCTAAACGGGTACAGCCATATCTAAGCATTTGACTCAAATGAGGCTTTAAACAATAATCGGGACGAGTTTCGATAGTGATACCAATACATTTTGTTTGACTTTGTTGAGAATATCTAACGGCTTCGTCAAGATCGTTACTGGAGTGACCGGAAAGGGCATCATGCAAGTTTTGAATAAACCAGTTACGATATTCTTCGGATAAGGACATAAATGTACCGCCCATAAGAATATATTCTACTTTATCGACATTGTGACCTAAACTACGGAGTTGATCTACACGACCACGAGCTTGCTCATATGGATCGTAACGAGCACGAATGGCACGCATAGATGTAGGCTCGTAACCTGTATAAGATTGTGTAGAGTATTCAAAATCTGAATCTGGGCCACCAGGACAATATCTAATTCATTTACATGTATAAGTCATCGCGTATCGCTTCATCCGCACAAAAATAAAATAACTTACACACAAATATTTCCTGTCATCGCAATATGAGGACAACGATGAGGTTTACACATGACAGCTACCACAGCAATCTACAATAGTAAAAGAAAAAACAAATAGTTGGGTAAACTTATACTTTCCTCGAAACAATATATTAAAGATAAACTTACACCTGAAGCGGTACGAACAGGCTTAGCTTTCAACTTGGGGAGTAAAGCAGCTTTGTGTTGTTCAGGGATGGCAGCAATAATTTCTACAAGCTTAGGTTGATGCTGTAACTTATTTCTACGAGAAGCTCTGTTTTTCAAACCGTTCAAGTTGATATCCTTTCCTGCTTCAATAGCTGCAACGAGTTCAGCTACAATTTCTGAACAGGTACGAACCATAAGTTCAGCCTTTTAATGTCAAATATTAGTTCATGGTCTCGACAAACAAGTTGTTTTTTTTTTACCTGACTAGGTCCTCCTAAATTATATAAGAAAAAGTTAGTTTATAGGGTTATCAGTACCATATACATATAGCTTACCCTTCTTGTTTTTATTAGACATGAGATCTAGTGTATTGTAAGTGAAAAGAGAATAGTGTAAAGGCTTAAAGAAAGATTTTTTTCTACAAGTGTGATTGTGACTATGTTCTGTGATGGATAATTATACATCCAGAAATAAAAACACCAGCTCTCTATTTTTTATGACCTTGTACATCTTTTGTGAATGAACCTCGACTTGAGGTTATAACCATCATTGTAACTTCAATACCCTAGGCGTAAGAACTAGACTTGCAGGAGGTGGTATCAGCCAAAAGCATTCACACACAGACAAAAAGATGGTATATGCGCAGCCGCAAAGAGCAATGCAGATAACATAAGATGATGGTCTTGTGTGAACGTCGCTAGATAGGCGTCTATTACTGTATCCGTGTTAGGTCTACTTGTGCTCTTTGTCAGATATCTTATAGTGGTACCAAAGACCCTTCGAAGCCTGAGCCGTATGGTCATTTTTCTCTGCCCCTCACTAAGGCCTCTGCAGTCCAATGTCTCCAAATGCACCGCAGACTAAGAGCAATCCCAATGGAGTTGCTGTTTTTTTTAAAAAAAAACGACTGTCCTAAATTGGTGTTCTAAATAAAAATGTCCTCTTTTACTTGAAAAAAAAAATGGCTTTACAAAACGACCTCAAAATTACGTTAATAGGAACTGTGGCTAAAACCTATCGCTTACTGTTAAGTATAATAATAATACGTTCAGTAGAAGAAATAGAGACTCGGTAATGGGCCGCATAGTGAATCAAAAGCGTAATCAAGAAGAAGCTCGCCCAAGTGACAAGTGACAAGTGTTTTAGTTCTATTTATTTATTACCAAGTGAATTAAGTAACTAGCGATTTTTGATCTAGTAGTCGTGCGCTCATTTGAGAATTGCAAGTAATTTGTTTTCTTCTTCTTCAAACGTCTACGTATATCTCAATCTACGCTGATGTACAGGAGCTATACATCAATATTGTTTCCTCAAATACATTACATAAGTCGTATTTCAATTAAGCGCCCTTAATCGAAATTGATACAAGGACTCTGTATGACTCTGTGTACAATGTCATTAATTATTGGGCCCCTTACGCTGTAATTATATTTACTTCATGTTATCTCTGTGAGGTAGTACTGAGGCTCAGTTAATCTTATTAATCTGCCTCTATCAATTTTGTAGCGTCTTTGTGTTATTATCATCTTCGGCGAAACCGTGTATGTCGAAATAACGCACCAATTTGGGTATCTTTCGGATTTGCTGTAGCAAATCACCGTGCTCAGTATACCTTTCAGTCCTTCTGAATTAAGGTACAAAGAAAAATAATACGAGGTAGCGTTATTATTACAACTTTTGAAAGAGAAGATAGTATATGATATTTATTTATATAAAAAAAATTATACATTCTCTCGACTCTCGTTTTCGTCCTAGTTTTCATCCTCATTATCCTCTTCTTCGTATTGGTATTCGTCTTCGTCTTCATTCTCCTCGTCTATCTCGACCTCTTCTTCTTCTTTGTCTTCTTCCAACAAGTTGTCATATTAATTACTATAAAAGACGTTTGTTACGCATGACTCAACGCTTAATTTCTTTGGCCTATCATAGCCTTCCGATACTCTTGATATGGCATCGGTGGAGCCAACTTGATAAGTGTTGTAAGCCACTTTTGCTTCATCCAAGATAGCCTATACGTCGCAATACAAAAGTGTTAATATCTACCTTTACGAAAGAAAATAGAAAACCTGTATTTATACCTACGTCTAACCGACTAAGACTATCTATCATATCTTCCAGACCAGACCTCAAGTTTTCCGTGGTAGTAAAAAAAGAGAAGCTAAAACAATCACCAACAACATACAGGCCGCGATTAACTAAACGAAGTATGTAGAATCCCATTGCTTGGATAATTGGGAATTTGAGCTGTCTAAGTGATGATATAAGGGGCTTGCGAAAGGAAATTGTTTAAGTGCTGCTTTGCAGCAAGAACTGCCTTGAGCTCGTCGTTAAACAATTTGGCCTTAGAAGCTTTGTGTGATGGGCGAATTCGCTCACCACACCATTAACGACTTTTTCTTTAGAAGAAAGGACCAACAAGCTCAAGTCTAGCTTAAATGTGAGCTTGTTTTTCTTACAAGACTTGTTCATTGTGTCACCCCTAAAAGAAAAGAATACATTTAGCTTAAAACTAAGACCCAAAGTAGTGATGTAGAAGCAATATTACCAGTGCAAAAAAATATCCTGTCTGTCGGCAAAAAAAGTTTTGAAAAAAAAAGCCCAGAACTTAAGCTTCGCTATACTCTCTTCCACTTTTTTTTTTAGAAAAAACCCAAGAACGCTCTCATAACATTGCCAGTCTTCAGAAAAAATTAGTAAGGGGTACTTTTGTGGATTATTTTAATATGCTTACACGAACTCATATATTCTTTGAATATTTTTTTGGTCAAGGTCTCTAGCCGTATAGTTCTCACAAGTTACAAGCTGCTGCTTCAATTTAACAATACCAGAAATCTAAAAGAAAAGACAATAACGTAAGCAATCAACATTTTTCCAAACGAATACGAATACAAACTTTACCTTCTTTATTCCCTTTATCAGGGTTAAAATATTGCTTGAAGTAAAATCTGTATTACTTGGAGGAGAGAATTTTTTTACCACCGCATCTCTAACATCTTGGCCGTAGCTTGATAATTGAGAGGGAATGGTTTTGTCAGTTAAGTCAATTATAGAGTTACATGACAAACTAAGAGCACCTACTGTGGTATGTGTAAAAAGGGGCAAAAACCAAACTTGGACATCAAATTTACACATTTTATCCACCACGGCACCTCTTCTTCTTCTGAACCAAGAACCAACAACCTCTATTACGCCTGAAAAAATAAAAAGATGCACGGTTCAATTTGCACGATTAATAAAAAAAAAATGGGGCCTATCATGTTTCACTTACCTTTGTGAATGACCGTTACTCCAAGAAGAACTATAACAAATTGTACAAGCAAAAACAAAATGCAGAAGAAAAACGGAAAAAAAAAGATGCGGCAAAAAGGTGATAAAAAAATATATGATAAAAAAGGTGATAAAATAGGTGACGCGTCGTACTGTCATTTGTATCATAATACTCGTATTTATACGTTTAGTGGACCATTTTATTATACGTCATATGTACTTGTTGCTCAACATTTATATTAGCTGGTTGAACACTCATCGTTATACACAGTGCGCGGTAATGCGCCCTTTTTTTATACCGTATACTTGTGTATAATTACAGGTTGAGAGCAAAAAAAAAAAAGATAAGTCGATTCTAAAATGTGTATGCAAGTATGTTTTACATTTTTAAAATTATACAGCTAAAAAACTGAAGGAAAAAAGGGGAGTTGAAGAAGGAGGAGAATATTTGCCACAAGCGAAGTTTAAATTTATGCGTTTTTTTGGAGTTACTTCTTTGGAGTATGTCTTTATCCAAAAGAACAAGGCGTTAGCATTATAGGGAACTCAACAGCCTTTAAAGCTTGTTACACAATTCATGCATTTCTTTCTTTCTTTTTTTTTCGTGTATACGTCCATAAACGGTTCAAGTCAAAACAAGCCCAAAGGAAAATCAAAGCAAAGAAATTCATCACAGCTGCGCCCCATTACGACATAATAATCGCAATGAGAGAATGATTTGGCTACAGCCAAAGTACACACTCTGGTCTGAAAAAGATAAACAAGTGTATTTATTTCTTTTCCTCTGTCCCGTTAACTACTAATTCAAAAAAGAACACCTACCTAGTAGGTTGTATGACGCTGAACATTTTAAGGTACTTGCAACCCCAAGAATTTAGTTCACTTGCAAATTCTGATTTATTTATTTGTATTAACTAGCGCAAGTAACTATATCCAGCAGATAAAAATACATACGTGATATATTTACAGACTGTAACTGCCATTGTCTTGTTTATAATAAGTAGTGTTGTAACAACATTTGTTAAATCGATCCCGAATCGAAAGGTACTTAGGCTTCAAAAAGTAAGGGGTACAGACATACATATTTCCCACCGCAGGTATTAAGGTTGAGTACGTGTTAGTGTTTACTTTTAGTCCAAATAAGACAAAGATCTGCTTTATAATATACATATCAACAAACATATCAACAAACACTTCATCACACTGAACGAAAGAGAGTCGGCCTTCAAATAATATAAATTCGAACGTGTATTTTAGACCGCCCAATAAACAGTTATTTTTCTTAAAAAAAAAGCTTTTTCCCTTCTCTTTTTTTTCTTTGGAAAAAAAACCAAAAAAATAAAAGAACTGTACTATGCTTCCAAGTGAATACAAACCTCGAGCAGTTAGGCCCATGTCTGAAATTATCAACCCAGGTCGTTTTATGAGTGAAGGTAAAAAAATAAATAATCAAACAATAACAATACACAGTCTAAAAAGAAAGGGCCCTTTTTTCCCCCTTCTGTTTGTTTGTTATTATAGGTGATATTGCTGGTAATTGGTATGAAGATTTACAAAACTACGAAAGTAATCTCGACGAGATGGCTTCCGCTACGTTAGATCAGGTAGACAACAATTGAACCTTTTTTTCTCCAAAAAAAAAAAAAAAAAAAAAAGAACGCGTCATCTTACAACATTTTTTTTATGTTACTGTAGACTTTCAAGGAAGAAATGCAACACGTAGACCAATGGTACCGTTACTTGACTGAAACCGAAAAGACAGCTACTATTTACACTTTACTCCAACACTCTTCTCAAGTACAAGCTAGATTTTTTATTAATCTATTACAACAAATGGTAAAAAGAGACCCACTCTTTTCTTTATTAACACCCAATAATCCTGATCAAGGTAAGATATAGTACTTATGGGATTCTCTCTCTCTCTCTTTGTACTAAGCTAAAAAAAAATACATTTGTTTGTTTTATCACTTTGCAGATATGCAAAATCATTTAGCGGGTGCTATGGCAAAGGCGGAGCTTGAGGCTAGTCAGCGCTTAATGTCGGTACTACCTTACAAGACAGGTCAAGTAATGAGTAGACCCCAAAGTACCACAAATCGTCGAACAGTAGATCGTCATTCATTTGCATTAGGTGATACTGAAGAGTATAGTCGATTATTTAGTAATGGACGTACCGGTAATGATTTATTACATAATAGTCGCTCTTCTTCACCTTATGTTAGTGCTTTATTGGATGATACCAATACTACTAATGCTAATACCAATGGCAGACGTTTAGTAAATGGTAACAGAACAAGTACGTCAGGACGTACCGTGTTTAATAATGGTGGTAGACCTCACTCTGTGATTGAAGGCGATACCACTTCTCTCTTTCCGACTCCATCCACTTCATCTAATTGGTTAAACACTACCAATACCGCCGCCACCAAAGCTGCTAATCGTCGTAGTGTAGCATCTGTTATTGGTGATCGTACTAAAGTTATGCCTGAAAGACCTAAATCTGCTGATATTAGTAACTGGTCTCTTCCAACTGAACCTATCGATCGTCGCTCAGCAGCAACAGCAACAACAACAAATAATGGATTTTCATCTGTCTGGAGTGCTCAACAACATCAAATGATACCAGAGTTAGATAATGATTTAATTGATTTTACTAATTCAATGCAACAACCTTTCCGTAGAAGGGCCAATGTAAACCGAATTCCAGTAGTACCTGAAACTGAAGAATTATTAAGAACCAGTCAAGCATTATTTTTAAATGAGGATGCTCATCCGTCTTCTTTCCGTAAGCAGCAACCACCTGGTATGGATCATTATGGTTATTTATTGAATCAAGCTCCTATTGTTGACAATAGTAATGTAGCTGCAGATGAAGCAGAGTATACCAGTGATCATAGTGATGGATCTCATATGTCTCGTCGTAGATCTTCTTCGATCGCTCCTAATTCTAGAGCAACAAAAGATAAAAAGGCTGTAGAAGTTATTGATATGGAACTTTTGAAAGGTATAGTTTTTTTTTTATCTACCCATCCTTTTTTTGTGATTTAACTAATCAAAATAATAGATGTACCCGCTTGGCTCAGGAGTCTTCGCTTACATAAATACAATGGCATTTTTTGCGATGTTAAGTGGCAGTCCATTATCGTTATGAGTGATGCTGATTTGGTAGCTAAAGGTGTTGCCGCATTAGGCGCAAGACGTAAAATGCTCAAGGTATTCGAAAATATTCGAGCTCATTGTGATACTAATGTAAGTAGAAATTTTGACTTTTTTTTTAATAATTGTAACTAACATTGTTTCAATAGCATATCGAATATTAAGTAAAAACGATTCCCCACCCATCATGTCAATTCTTGCTGAGCAAGTTTGTTTGCTAACTCAATGCTATCACTTATCCCTCCTTTTTTTTTTTTTTTTTTTTGTTCTCGCTCTAAATCTAAACCTATTTTTTTTTTTATAACCATAGCGCCAAAAAATCAAAAAAGTAAAAAAAAAAAGCTTAATAAAATGAAAAAAATGAACTTTGTTTTATTTGATTAAAATAAGAAATTCATCATATTCAGATTAACAAGATGCAATTAACAAAGCTAGAAAAAGTGAGCTTGCTTATTGCTTCATGGCAGCAGCGGCAGCCTTTTGAGTACCCTTCTTAGCGAAACGTTGGTTACGGAGGAACTTGGCGTCCAACTATGTTATAAAACAGTGGTGAGCAATCTTTTTTCGCATAATACATATATTTTAATCACTGTTTCTACTTACACCCTTTTGAGTACCGTACTTGTGGGCAGTAGGCTTCTTAAGACCGTTACGATGAGCCTTCTTGACTATAAAACGACACGTTTTAGTATCTTTTTCACTTCCAATAATTATATTTAAAAATCTTACTTTGGTTGTGGTTGGTATGGTTCTTGGACTTGGACATTACGTTTCTATAAATTGATTACGCATGAGTTATGCTTGTCGGATGGATGGATGGTTTACATGTTATTACCTAGGTCAATCAAGTAGTTGAAAAGAGGGTTCTATACTCTGTGCCATGCATGCTGTCTAGTTTGTTTCTGGCTCACTCTCACTAGTCCGGCTCTCATTTTTTTTTTCATGGAGCTTGAAAAAAATAATCTCGAATCCGGTCCGGAAGCTTTTCTGTAGTTAATACCAACCAAAAGTTTTGTTTTTTCGCCCGAAGCTTTTCAAAGTAAGCGTTGAGAGTCTAGGTATTACATAATACCTTCCCACTAAGAGATAATATATTAGATACATATAGTGAAATTACTACTGCCAATACTTTTGTGCTCTTCTTGATATTCTTTTTTCGGCTGCAAAAGTACTTTTTTTTATTTACCTTTAATAGCACATATTTTTTTTTTAAAGTTACTAAAGGCTTATTTATGCCAAGACTTGCGCGATCCTTTTATATGTAATATGCGAATTCAAAAACTATTACACTGTGTATCAATGACTAAATACAACGCGTAAAAATGTATATATCTTTCGATCAAGCCAAGTATTTAATTTAGTTATATTTCTGTCTTTATAACAATAAATCTCGACATAAACTGTAATCTATTTTTAAAAAGCAGTTTTCTACTTTGTACCTATTGGCAACACACTGTTAAAAAAAGAGGTGCATATTCTATTTACGCGCTTAGGCAAAAAAAAAAAAAAAAAAAAAAAAAGTGTCCTATTCTTGAACTTTCTTGCGTTAAACAAGTTGGAACGCCATTTTTAGTGCGTTAAAATAAGTTGCGACAACAAGTTGTAGACATGCACTTATATAAAAATGATTGAATAGATCGCATAAGCCTGTTATTTTATCATAAATACTTAAAAGTGACCCATTTATTCTAAATATCTTTTTTTCAGAATAGTTACACTTTTCTTTTTTATTATGTACCGGTAAGTTTTATTCTAACTGCGTACACCGTTTCTTTTATGCCCATACAAAGAATATTGTTCTTCTTAAAACACTTGTTACAAACGTTCAAATGTGCTCTACCTGACTGTAATGCCGTATAGATATCGCGCTACTTTTTTTTAAAAAAAAGAACGCTTTATAAAGGCAAGTAAAAATTAATATGCCAGTCTCTCTTTTCTGAGCGTGTAAAAAGAAGGTAAGTACTTTCATTTCAGATATAGGTAACACATAGTTATATGTTACTGGATATATGTCAGATGGAGGATTTCTTCCAGATTAAATGTAGACAATATCTACATTTACTTTTATATATGTGTGTAACATGATATTTTATCACACGGGGATAAAATAGGTTTTTAGCTATTTTTTTTAGCATTGACTTCGGAAGAGACTTGGTGCACGATATATGTATATGTACTTCGTCATTTCGAATAAGCTGAGTTAAGCCAGAGAAAGAGAGGAAAAAACAGAAAAAAAAACCTCCGTCGGCGCCCCAATTCGCCACAGTTATTTTTAAATGTTCATAAAAAGAAAGAGTGTTTGTTTTTTTTCTCTCTTTTCCCTTCTTTACTTTTTTATAAAAGATGTCAGATATAGAACAAAGTTATGTTACCTGGAGAGGAAAGTAAGTAAAAATGATGGCATTTATATCAGTATATTTAATAAAGAACAAAAAAAAAAGGTACTTGAGAAGTTATGAGGATGGTTTATATATTTATTATAAAGAACAAAGCGAAGGATTAAAAGAGATGACCTGTTCAGAAGCTCATGGTAAATATTTGTATATGACAAAAGTTTTTTCTTTCTCCTTGTATCTAACATTATAATTCAAGGTTATGGTATGCTTATCTCAGTATCTAAACGTAACCAACAAGATTTTGACGGTAAAGTATCACTTGTATGCATAAATAGTATTTTGCCCTAGGCAGTATAATAATACTTATCGATTATTAAATAGGTTTATACAAATACTATGTTCGGTTCAGAAATAGTAAAGGTTTAATGCAGTAAGTACGGGGTTAAAATAAAATAAAATATTTGGATGTATAAATGACAACAACAACATATGTTAGGTGGCAACAAAAGACGGATAGACATGGTAAATTTATACCGGGAGATGAAGGAGGAGAAAATTGTGCTACCGACGGTGATGTAGATATTTGTACTGCGTTATTTATAGCTGCCAAGACTTGGGGAAAAGGTGGTGCACAAGGAGAAATTGATTACCGTCAAGCAGCAGTAGACTTAGCAGGTTGCATATACCAACATTGTATTAACCATAAAACACATATGCCACTTATTGGAGATTGGGCTGACCCTGGAGATGATGCTTATTTATTAACTAGACCAAGTGATTTTATTTTAAGTGGTTATTTAATCTTTTACTATGTAAGTTCAAAACAGTAAAAAAAAAAAAAAACGGGTAATAGGAATCTTAATTTATTGTATTTTAAATAGGAAGATACACAGCGTAAAGATGAATGGGGCAAAGTGATTCAAGCTATTGTAAATACGGTTTCAGGACAACTTTCATTAAACCCTCAAACTGGTTTAATTGCAGACTTTTTAAAGCTGGATACCAATAGTGGACTTTATTACCCTGCTACTTGTCAAGTTTTGGAAAGTGATCATGATCCTCATTATAACTGGAACTCTTGTCGTGTACCTTGGCGTATCGGTCACTATTATATGCTGACGCGAGATGAGCGTGTACGACCTTTGCTTGAGACTCAGGCTCAGTTCTTTGCTGGCCAATTAGCACGAGGTAGTAACGGTGACTGTGGAATCAAGGCTGGTTATCGATTGGATGGAACTTGTTACGTTGACTATACTGATATGGCATTTGTTGCTCCTGTTTGCTTTTTATTTTGGGTACTTGGTTGGAACGTACAATTAGCTCAAATTCAACAAGAAATGAAGCAAATGGATGCTTCTTATTTTGGTGAAAGTATTGCCATGTTGTGTTTGTTAAATGCTAATGTACCTATTTAATTATATCTTTTTTTTTTACTGTTACACGGTCTATCAATATAAAAATAAAATATTGTATTTTTAGCGTTTCTTTCTTTCTCTCTGTGTTTTTTTTTTTTTTTTTTCCTGTAGGTGTGCAATGGTTTCACTATCCGTAGTCCGTTATCTAGTTGCTTCGATTGTAACAGCTGTAACCCTTGTTCAGGCTCAAAATGTAATTAATATTGATGTTCCTCAACCAGGTAGTCAAATTATCAGTAAAGATACTTTAAACATTACATATACTGTCATCGGAAGTCAAGCAGGTACCTTTTTTTAAAATAAAATAAAATAATTAGATTAGCTTACAAGTAAGTATTATCTACTATTTAAGCAAATCCTCCGTTTAGTGCTCAAACAACTTACCCCAGTTCTCTTTCGATCGACTTTGTTTGGAGCGAACATGCAAATGCAAACAATGTGTTATCTTTTAGTGTATCTACTGGATTATCAACAGATAGTTATCCTGGTGGACTTCAAAGTATTCAACGTAAAGATTCTTGGAAGATACCTAATTGTCATTTCTTTTCCCGTTATCCACCTAATTCCTATGATTTCTCTCTTGTATTTACGCCAAACTATCCTGCTGCGATTGGCACCGCCAGTGTTGGTACTGCTCAGTCTGTAATCATCGTACCTTTAGCTGTAACTGTAGATAACTCGACTTTCCCCAAGTGCTAGTTACCCACTTGTATTTTTATGTAACACTCTCATAATGAAATAAAAATAGTGCAAAGTTCTATAAATACTCTCTCTGTCTCTATCTCTTTTTTTTTAACCAATCATCAATCAAGATTTACAACAACGTTTTCTTTTTTATTAACAAAAAGATGCAGTGTATTTATTGTTTGTTTACTTATTTCAGCAAGTAAGTTTCTGCTTTTACATTGCATTATCTACTTGTACATTTCTTCTTCATCAGCAATCTTTAAACTGTATCGTTTCGATTTTTCACCAGCATAATCTTCTTCTTTTTCTTGGTGTCCACCTTCTTTTTCACCTACAATAATCCATTCAACATCACCCGTCAATAAGGCATCACTATAGTCGCTAGGAAAATGATCAGAGATAAAGAAGGGCAATAAAACACGGAATAAGATTCGTGTAGTGGTTTCAAATTTGAGTCGACGAATAACGGGTTTACTTAACAATCCAGATAAATGAATAAATGAAATTGGACGGACTGGAATAGGTTCATGTGTTTTAGGGTTAGGCGGGTATATAGAGATCTTGTATGATGAATCAATAAAGACCAAGGTACCAGGTGGTGGACTATACCAAAATGGGATACGCGGTACAACATCTTTTATAAAAAATATTAGATATAAGCACAATTCAACCCCTTTTTCTTTTTCTGTTTTTTCTGTTTTTTACCGTTATTATATGTATGATTAAAAATCTTGCATGTAATCTCAGGGCTAAATGAACTTCCAAAATCTTTATCGCCAATATTAGGTTGACCATAAGTATATAACCCTCCAAAATAATTTATAAGTGGACTATCACATTGAATCATCTTGGCCAAAAATACAGTAGCTAATGCACCACCAAGTGAATGCCCTGTAATATACAAATTCTTTTTTTTTCCTTCATCCATCAGTGCAGGGTTTTTAAAGATTTCAAGAATTAAATTCTCTGCTTGACAGTACATGGATTGGTTTCGCACAATGGTGGAATCGTAGCCAGACCAGCTGGCATCAATAGGGTCAATTACGTTTGCAAAAATGTTGAACGTAAGTAGTTTCATAATACGTCCAATAGCAAAAACAGCAGATGAAATGGACTGATATAACGAAGCGTTCAAGTCAATTTGAATACTGGGAAGTCGACTGGTATCGTGTAAATTGTCTGATGATGATGTAGCTCCCATTGCGTCCCAGAACCCTTTATGTACTTTACCCATGTATCCATTGGCTGATGAAACTTCAGTTAATCCAGCGTCAATATTAGTAACGTAATTTTGAATATTCAATGGGTTCGTTCTAATAAATAATACGTCAATAAAGCCATTTTTCTTTAGTAAATAGTTACAACTACTAACCCTCGGAATACTAGCATAACATCATTATCCTTCTCTACAACATAGGCACAAACATTCTACTCGACAGTTTTAGTTTTTTTTTCCACGTGTATACACAAACAAAAATACTACCTTGTATCCAATTGGTCGAAAGGTATTTTCAACGTCATAACCAGCTTGTTCCAACTCATACTTTACCACAGCTACATCTTCATATGCTAATTTACTGGCAACAGATAATGTATGTGCCACAGACAATGAATATTGGGGTCTTTTGAAATCCTTGGTATTTGTTTTTTTAATAGGGTTTTGGTACTGTTCTCTATCAGCAACCGATCTATCTTTTAATTCGTCATGAACTGTATTAAAGAACCTTGAATCACCTACATTAATAAGTGCTATTGAAAAAAAAAAAAAAAAACTGTCAAAATCTTACGTAACGCGTACTGCAATGTATATATTCTTTACATAAATATCTACTGCTGGCATGTTGACCGGTGAATCTACCCATAATGGTTCGAATGACTTGATCGCTCATTAGCAATGCCATAAACCATAAAAAGAATTGAGATCGAATAATGAAATTGATGAGGGGACGTAAAAATTTGTTTTGAGAGATGAATCGAGCGATAGGAGTTAAGCGAGTACTAATACGGACCAAGATACGAAGCACAAAGGGCATACAGTGTTGAATAGACTTGATAGCAGTGTACAGAAAAATAGGTGTCACCAGTATAGAAACTGACAGCAGGTAACAAAGTAAACTCCAAATCCATCGTCCTTTGTAGTCGGCATAGTAGCCGATAACTGCTGGTATTAACGCTAATAATAACGTTATTTCCGTTATCAGTTGCAAATTATTTTTCTTCATAGTTGGAGAGAAAGAAAAAGAAAATAAATAGGTGGGGCTACAAATTTAAGTTACATAATTATAGCGTGTATGATGATATTCACATGATAATATTTACTTGTATTGACGCCGATTTAAATAAGCAGAGCATTGTATCGTAATTCACTAGCAGACCCTGACAGGCTTCGCCAGACCTTTTTTTTTTTGTGCTGTATAATATTATACGGGGAAATTTCTTAGTACGCGTTCTATTTACAAGCTCTCAGAAAAGAGAGTGTGGTATATTACTTTTTACTTACCCTTATAAAGCGTTCTTGAAAAAAGTAGCCCGATATCTATACGCTATCATAGTCGCCGTGAAACCATATTTGAGCGCTCGTAACAAGTTTCTCTTATGTGCAGCTGTTGCTAGAACGGAGATAAAAAAAAGAAAAGAAAGGCACTAGAAAAAAGTAGAATAATCAATATAAGATATAAAGATGTACATGAGGAATACACAGTAAACTTTTTATTACGTAATATATTTATAAGGGATAGCGACATATTTATGTTTTGGGTATTTATACGTTACCGGCAGGCTTCTTATTAAACATATATTTGGCAACTTTTTCTGGGTAACGAGCTTCTTCTCTGTGGTATTTTAAGAAAACACTCTCTCTGGTTCTGCCTACTAGTGTACTTGCTATCATTCGAAAATCCAAACCATATATTGACAATCCCTAATAATAATAATAATTAGATACTTATTTTGTGCAGTAAAAAAAAAAAAAAAAAAAAAAGTAGCTTTACATCGTAAAATACTTGAGTTTCTAATGGTGTCCAGGGAGATTTTAATCTTACTTCTTGGTTTTCTATCAAGATATCTGTAACAATATCTTTATAATTGGGATCTGATCTACTCACTTCCAAGGTATCTTCATCTAGTACAATTTTCCCTTTGACTAGTTTTACTTGAGGTGCTGAAGCTCTGTATAAAGCAACGCTATTAGAATGGATTTATTCTAATATGTATGTATGAATGTACACACTTACGATTCTGTTAAATCATTCGTTTGCTCTCGTTCCTCTCTTTTTCTTTTGATTTCTTGGATTTGTTTTTGAGTTTCACTTAAAAGAGACTCTTGAGCTATGTCTGATTGTTTCCTTCTATCCTCTGCAGTTGGCAAGTCTGGAGGAATATAATCTTTAGGTGGAGCGCATTTGAAACGTTTGGTTACTTTCTGAACGGCTTTTGGGTATAAGTGAGTGAGCTCTTGAATGAGTTCTGGTGGAGGCATTTGCGTTTCCAAGTAATCTTGCTCGATCGGTTGAATTGTATTAGCTGATGGTTCATTCGTTCTGGCTGACTCTTGTTGATTTTTATCGCTTTCCTCACCGATGTGTTTTCGTTTAACTGATTTAGGAGGTTCATTGGCTCTTGCTGGTTCTTGTTCTTCATGACTTGTACTGATTTCCTCGCTTATACGTTTTCGTTTACCTAATTTAGGTTTAAACTTCTTTTTGTTTTTATCTGTTTAATTTTTTTTATTAGTTTCTTATATGCACGTAATAAAACCTTTTGTATACTTAACTAATTGAAATGCTATTCTCGGCAGACATTTTTTTTTTTTATCTTTCTTGAGAGAAAGCTTTAAAGCAAGTTCAACTTTATGTTTAAATGCGATAAGAAGTGATGTGACGCTTAAATTGACTGCTGTTGGGTATTCGCAGAAACATAAACTGGTGTAATACGTAGGGTATTACTCAATCAGGTGATGGTGTCCTTGTTTGCAGCACCACAGGTATACAAAGTTGGCGACTCTAATTAATGCCTCTAAAAATAGGATGTTTGTTTCCTTATGAATAATATGTTGTTCTCAATTTATCCACTTTTCCCCTCATTTAAGATAGTATGCTTAGATTAAATCGCGCACAAAAGTAGTAGTCTAAAATTATTAGATATATATGTACGGGCTTGTATCCAACAAGACACTGGCACGTCCAAGTACGACAAATAATTAAAATAAGGGGAACACTGAACAAAAGGGTAAATCATCTTGCGATTTTGATGACGATACGAGTGGAGAGAGTAGACAATCAAATTCCAGTATGACATTAAACTTCGTCATTTCAAATAATGCATGGATTTGACGTGTTTATCTTGCTTGTTGCAAGGTAGAAGTGGGGCATACTTTGACGTCAAATCACTTTGTGCATTACAAGACATTATCCATAACAAGCATAAGCACAACAACAACAACCCAAATGATGACGTAGTTTTTTTTTTCTTTTTTCACCCCTTTTTGTAACAACTTTTTTTTTTTTTTTTTCCTCTCCTTCTTTTTTTTTATAAAATATATTATAATATATATACCCTTTGGTTATGGCACAATCACCAAGTTTACGCTTCTATAAAGGGTTTGGCGATAAAAAACCCTTAACGCCTACTATTCAAGAATCGGGTAGTATTTCCAATCAACCAGATAATGTTCAAGGTTGGTTAATGAATATACATACTTATCGAGAACCCTCAGAAACAAATACAATTATTGTGGATGCTGATAATAATAGGTATTTTATCATTTTTTACAAAAAAAAAAAATATTAAAGCAAAACTAACTCTCTTTTTTTTAAAAAAAAAAATAGTATACCGATAGAAAGAACATTAAAAAAAGGGCGTCCCGAGTCAATTGCTTCTGAAGACAGTGTCAATTTGGATGAGCTTATCAATGCAAACTTTACAGTTGATATGGACGACGAAACTGATTTACCAGATTTGGGTGATTTAGATTTGGATGACTCTGCTGAAGATTTCTGGAAGATGGACAATGTAAGTTTGAGTACAAAGTATAAAAAAAGAAGAAAAAAAAAAAAGACCTAATTGTGGCTTGAATAGAATGAGCCAAGTGTGGAATATGACTTGGATTGGAATCCAAATGAAAATATAAAGCGAGCTTTAATACAAGAAAAGAAGAGATCGGATAGTTTTAGCAGTGAAAATAGTTTAAATTCACAGAGCACGGTAACTCAGTATGGTAAATATGGAATGGCGCCAATGATCTATCCGTCTGAATCGTCATCATCGTCTTCTCGTTCTTTAAGTAGACTTAGTAACTACTCTGCTACATCGTCTAATACAACACGTACTACGCCAACAGGTGGTATTCCAACCCCAAGCAGATCGTACACAGCGAGAAATCCTCCTGGATCTACAAAACGCATAACTAAACGTGCATCACATATTCCTGCACCAGCATCATCATCGCCTACACCTCAAAGAACAACTTCATCCTCTTCTAATAAAAATAATAGCAGCATTCCTCGTATTCCAACTACAACAAAGAGAATACCACAACGCGCAAGTCATATACCTACTGTTAGAGAGTCCATACATCGTCCTGGTTCACCTCTAAATTCAGGGAGAAATTCTGCAACACCTTCAAGAATTGGTATGCGGAGCCCTACACCTGGGCCAAGAAATAGTTTATTTACCAGTAGTGACAATAAGACCCAACCTAGTAGTAGTAGTAGTAGCAGTAGTAGAGAAGAAACAACAAAAAGAGTCATGAGTCCTACTACCAATAGACCCAGCGGTTTACGTCCTCCTGGTTCAACTAATGTTCGTTCTGTTAGTCGTATTGGTACTGTAAAGAAATCATAGCCCTTTTTTCTTTTTTCTTTTTTTTTTTTTTTCTTTTTTTATTTATCAATCGTGTATAAAATATGTCTTTTTTCAATTTCCTCCCCAGTTTTGACTCAAATATATAAAAAAAACTTGTGCAAACTCCAAAACCCGGTACTTTGGTACCAAACCGGAACAAAAAAAAAAAAAAGTTTCTCTGTTTAAAAAAAAAAAATATGCTAAAAAGTTAAGATAATTGACAGATGTAAAAATTGATTTACTCCTGGCTTTTTCCTTTAAGAAAGCATCATTATGACTCCATGATAAAATATTGAAGTTCTCTCCACATCTTTTTCATCTCTTTCTACGTCTGGCACGAACGTTGCATCCTATGCCTCTTTCATATTCCATTTTGATTAACAGGCATAATATATAATAAAATAGAGATGACTAAGAGTGACGCTGAGCAGGATAATAGAACTTTTTTTTTTCAAGCATTCAACTGACAGTTGTATCCCCTAGAAGAGGGGGACTTATAAGAAAGTTAGGGATAAAGAAGTCAATACTGGACATACCAGATTTATTTAATAAGTATCTAAACTCGCAGGGCGACGACTCTACTGAGCGTAGCTAGTTTAAGAGTATTAGCATTCAATTGCTGAATGAACAACTTACATTTTCTTGGAAAGAAAAGTATTAAAAGGTAGCACGTTGCACTTTTCCTTTTTCTGAACTCGTAAATAGAACGCTTCAAACTTGGACACATTTAAGATTTCAGGGTTTATTGCCTTTGAAAGGCATTTCATTACTATAATGTTGCTATTTCCTGGAAAACCATAAATCTACATTGCTGCTCTATGTGTACTAACTATGCATTTTTCAATAATAAAAAAAGTAAACTCTTTACATACTATATAGTCTTGCCTTTTTGAATATAAAGCTATTTTTTTTTAATAGCTAATTAAAGATTCCAATGTTATTAATTGGGACGATTTAGTCACCCAGATTTCTAAAAAAAAGCATTTGGAAATGAGCGCGGAAAAGAATTTTACATACCTTGACAATTCAGTGAGAAGGTAGTTTAATTCGCTAACAATTTACCCACCCGCACCATCAGCTAGTAGCTTCAAGCTACAGTAGCCGCTTGATTTAGCGGTGTATGGAATTTTGTGAAAGTTCACCCTTAAAGAAAGAAAGAAATCAAGCAGCAGCAAGTTCAAGAACCACATAATAAAAACAGGTATTGCCCCTACGAGGCAAGTGAAAGACTATCTTTGGACGCTTTTGAAAAAGCATGATTACTAGCCACTTACGCACAGAATTCAATTTGTAATACGGAAAACAATAAGAGCGCTTTGGAATTCGAAGCGAAGGCAACTGTATTCGGTACGACGTACTACACTAAAGTTACCGAAGCGAAGGATTCCGAAGTAGTCAAAACCCACCCTCGATTATTTATTCTATTGTATTTGCAAGGTAAAAAAGAACCCGAAAAGTCAATATTACGGTTGATTATGAATCATACACAGTGGTACAAAGTCAACCCTTTTTTTCTTGAAAGGGCGCACACGCCAAAATATTTTATTTAAATCATGTATTCCAGCATATTCCATATAATTCTAAAAAGGTATTACATTGTATTACAAATACCTTTTTCTTTTTTCTTTTTGAAAGGTAGAGTACAGTTATGAAAATTTAATATTAAAAAAAAACCGGGACAACCACGTATCAGTTGCCGCATTGGGCGAGATGGTCTCACATCCAATTGAGTGCCGACCGTTGCCATGGCGACGTGACGAAAACAGTCCCTATTTTTTGACAAAAAAGGAAACTGGCGCAGTTTTTTTAAAAAAATATAAAAACCCGACAAAAATTGACTTTTCCCCTTTTTTTTCTTTCCCGTATCCTATTTTTTTTATTTTATTTGCGTACAAACATATTATATTACCCTTTTCTCGAAGAATGAATCCCTATCAAAGCAGCATTTCTTATCCTTTAACTCCCAATGGAGTTCTCCATCAACCCCACGACCAATATAACATGATTCGCTCTGGTGCTGCATTCAAGCAAAATTCAATTATAATGATGTACCCATCATACTACCAAGGCAATGCATGTTATACAATTGACCCTAAATTAATCGTCAACCAACAACCAATTGATGATCATGACTCGCCAAGTTCCGAATCAACTTATGACTTCAGTCATCTTTCACCTTCCTCCAATGACGCATCAGTAACTGAAGAACAGGCAATATTTGACTATTGTTCTGGTGATGATAATAGTTGTTCACCTTATGACACCGAACAGCTTTATCCAAATGTCTCCGTCGTGGATCCAAGCGATCCTATTACTGCAAATACGCACGTCCCCTCAACTTTGAACGGCGACCCAAATTTATTAATTGACCACATCTTTGGTATTGGCTCACCTTTGAGCTCAGTAGAAGATGAAGTAGAAGAAGATGGCGAAGAGGCAGATACGGCCATAGAACAAGAAGATATTGAAGAACAAGAACAAGAAGAAGAAAAGCAAGAAGAAGTAGATGAAGAAGAAGAAAAGGAAGAAGAAAAGCCAGTAAGATCAAGAAAGAGAAAAGCTGAAGAATCCTCTGCTGGTACCTCCACTACTACTACCAAGAGAAGAAAGAAGGTCGCTGCCAAGGTCTTTAATTGTCCCTTCTGTGCACATTCATCAAAAAGAAAATACAACTTGACAACGCACATGAAGACACATGACAATAATCGTGTTAAGGAGTTTATTTGCTCCCAATGCCAGAAGGGGTTTGACCGTCGCCATGACAGAAATAGACACTTGGCGACTGTTCACCGTCTTGAACGTGCCCATGTTTGTAATCATTGTCCGGCTCACTTTAGCCGTGGTGATGCTTTAAACCGACACTTGATTCACAAGCATGGGTATGATGAAGCCTTTGAAGATTAAGGCGGTGAACATTGGCTAGCGGCCTTATTTTTTAACAACAATAGCAACAACAATAGCAACGACAATAGCAACAACAATAGCAACAACAATAGCAAAAATTGTTCAATGTGGCAGTATTTTTTTTATATACTGTCAAAAAAAAGATAAACCTTTTGGGTTAAAACCCTCCTTCTCTAACAATAAGAATTTCTTTTTTTCTCTTTTCACTTTACCTATGCTCCCAGTTTTTTTTTCTTTCTTAATAAAATTATACCTTAAATACCCAAAAAAAAAAAAAAAAAAAATTATAAACAGTTCTTTTTTTATTATTATTAGTATTGCTATTTTACTTATTACGTTGCATAACAACACTATTTAATAAACCAGCGTCTTTTATAGTTTGGTCATTATCTGTAAGTTCCTTTACTGGAAAAGCAGTTTGCAAGATATAAGGACTTCCATTAGGTCGAGAACTATTAATAGTAAAGTTAATATCAAATGTGGCACCTTTTTATTCGTTTCACTTACGATTCAATAAATTGACGAATGTCTCCAATAGTATGAGTATGGTTTAATTTGGCAATTAATCTTTATAATAATCTATTAATACTCTTTTTCATCGTACATAAATGTATGTTCCCTTTTCATAACTTACCGAGAACCATCAGCAAGACGAATTTGAATATTTGTAGTAGGTTGAGATTCATCTACAGTAGGAGCAGCTGTTGTTGTTGTTGTTACTGCTGCTGCTGATGGGAAAGCACCAGGTGCAGGTGTAGGTGCTACATAGGCTGCTGGACTGCCAAGGCGATTTCCAGTTCCTTCAAAAGGCTTGGGAGGTGCCTTGGGAGGGGGTGTGTAATCTTCTTCTTGGCGTTTGACTACACGTACTTCAACGGGTTGTCCATGACGTACATTGAGTAAGGAAAGAGGCGCACGACTATATATAGATATAATTAATATATACACTTGTACTTATCATTTCTCTCTCTCTTCTCTTTTCTCTCTTACCCGCTATTAATGGCTGTCAACATTTCTTGGTTGGCTGGGTCAGTATATCTAAATAATGGTCCATCATCTACACTAAAACCATCACGCCAAAAAGTCAAGTGGCGTGTAGCCTAACCAAAGAAGAAAGATAAATTGCATAAATTATAATCTGCATATACAATTATTTTAATATACACATACAGGTTCAATATCTTGAGCAACAGGTGAAGCAGATCCAGCTGATGAAGAAGGTTCAGCTAATGATGAAGGTTCGTCTTCACTACCCAATCTATATCCAGACCCAGTATAAGCAGGCTTCTTTTCACTCTTGGTAGCTTGTTCTTCCTCAGGTGCAGGTCCACCTCTATTTTTTTTATACGTATACTTGAGTCCTCTTTTTTCTTCTTTTTTTTATCTTTTCATTGTTACTTACTCTGCTGCCTTCTTCAAAATTTCATCCACTAAACTATTATTACCACCCTTCTTGTTAGGTCCTTGAACAACCATACCACTATACAAAATGTTGTCAATACTCTTTCCTTATTTAGTTTTTCATAGTTTACATACGATTTTTCTCCGCCAGCATAAAGGTTCTCATGTTCTTCATCGTCAGAATCGTTAGACTTACCAATATCACCCAAAGTACGAATTTTAGATCTACATTCGCTTTAATATACAATAAACGCGACTTTTTTTTTTGAAAAAAAAAAAAAACTTACGAAGAGGCAGTCTTTCTTTTAGTAGGTGTAGCAGGACCGCTGGAGGAAGAAGAGGCAGATGCAGTAGTTACTGGTGCAGAGGTTTCGGTAATAGGTTCAGCATGTGCTTCAGTTGATCCAACGTTGTCAAAGAATTGAGAAACAGCAACCTTGAAAAAAAAAAAAGGTGTTGCTTAATAGATTGTTCTTTTTTACTTTATAGAAATAAAATTACCTCCAAGTTCCATTCACTCATTTCAAGATAAAATTGAGCTTGAGATTCAGGCGCACTTGTCATACTGACAAATTGCGAAATTAATTCATTATGATCACTCATATTGTAAATACAGATAGAAGAGAGAAGAATAAGACAAATAAAAAAAAAGGACACGTAAGTCAAAAATCGGTAATTTAAAATATTTTTTAGTGCCTTTACAATTTAACACTTGTAATCTAGGTACACGACTAGAGATTGAATTGATAAGTTCTTGTGTGGGAGTTGGTCCCTTTAATATAATTTGTGAGCATGTTGGGTCTTTGATATTTTTGGCAATAAGTTCAAATTGACACATTGAGCTCCAGTTGTTAATTTGTAAGTCTGTTATATGTGGACAATGACTAAAGATATAGTTGAATAGTTTTTATCCAAACAGTTCTGTCACTTGAGTAACAATAAAGGATAAAGAACAAATAATGTCGTATCCAATGATAGATATACTCTTATCGGGTGATATGAATGCATCCTCGTATTGTAAATTGTTGGGATACCTGCCATATGAAAACTGTAACTTTTTACCGTTTGTAATTTCGATAGACACCTCTGATGATGTCGAGTCAAAACAAATTGCTCCAATATTCATGTCTTTAGCTCCTTTTAGTGCATGAATAAATGTCATACTTTTTTGGATCGACCGTGTAAATTGACCGTGTATCAACATGTCCCCTTTTTTTTATGACATATCGTTGAGTTATCAACGATATGTGTAGCAACGAATGGCATATCGTTCGATCGCAGGGATATTTTTTCTGTTCAACGATCGATAGTTGAGCATATCGTTGTATTTAAACTGCTATCTCTAAACAAATGTAAAAAAAGATGATTAAATAGATCACATCAGTCAAAAGTGACCACCCATTTTATTAGCGCAAGACGTATTTATTCAGTCGCTTTTTTAGAATAGATAAATCATTCTGATTCCTCTTTTCTTTTACCAGGAAGTTTTTTTTTATATTTGTACTTTCTAATAGAGTTTATATTTATTAGTTATTCTGCTTTTTTTTAGAGCTAAAAACAAGTAAATTTAATGGATTTCATGGCCCGGTGCTAGCTTATGCCCAACGGTTGCTTTAGGAAGAACCGCGTCCTTTTGTACGGAAATAAAGAAAATGAAAATTCTTGTTATAAAAGTATGTGTACCCCCAAAAAATGACACATATTTGCTTTTTGTCTCATTCTAATCCTCGTATCCTTTTCTAAGTTTAGAAACCTAACCGTAGGTATGGAACGGGGACCTCACTTTCTTGCTTTATTTGAAAAAAGATCCGCCACATGTAGTGTATATAGCGTCTTGTGCGACCAAAAGTAACCTATCTAAACATAGACTATGTACACTACATATGGCCCGAGCTTAAAACTGTGTTATCCAGTAAAATGGACCTAAATCAACTTATCGGAAGCTCCTCCAAGTTCAAACCTAAATATCATGAAGGCGAGTAAGCATTGAGTTCTACCTTCAACAATGTTATAAGTTAAAACCTTAATCTCAATCTAGAAACATGTGGCAAAGTGCTGAGCATATGTAGTATCGGGTAAATTCGATCGGCTAGGTCATTCGCATAAATTTGACTCATCGGATAATTTCACTATCCGTCCCGTCCTTATTTTTTTTTTCAAACAAATAAATACAAGCTTTTTTTATATTTTTTTTATATACATAATTTTTTAAAATATACTGTTAATGTCTGTATATACTGTTGATGTGTTTGTAAGTGGAGCTGGCCCTGTTGGTCTTTTCTTTGCTTACCAAATGGCCACACTTGGTCATACCGTTTACTGTGTCGACCCTAAACCGGGACCAACCGACCAAAGTCGAGCTATTTTAATTACTTCACGTACTATGGAAATACTTGAAGAAAAGCGTTTTGCTTCTGCCATTCTTTCTGAAGCTGTTGTCTTGAATGGTATTAAAATATTTAGAAATGGCGTTGAGGTAAGTTGTTTTAGGGGGCCTTTGTAACTTATTAACTTTTTTTTTAAATATGTAGACTGATGGTCTTGACGCTCAAGCTGATTCGTGTTACCCACACGCTACAGTTTTAATGCAAGGAACGACAGAAAAAATATTTAATGATAGGTTAAATGAGGATACGGATTGCAGAGTGGATTGGGAAACTGAGCTTTTGTTTTATACACAAGAGGATGATTGTGTTTCTTGTAATGTCCAAGATGTTCATACAAGAGAGGTTAAAGAGATCCGTGCAAAATATATTGTTGGTGCAGATGGTACTCATTCAAAGGTTAGAAAAGGAAGCTCTGACTGGACTTACGAGGGTACTTCTATCATGACCAAGTTCTATTTAGCTGATCTGACTATTAAGGGCGAACAAGCTGATAATTTGAAAACTAGAATGAATACGTTTATGAAGGGATCATGTAAGATCATATATACTAGTGTTTTTGTAAAAAAAAAGAAAAAAGCTAAATTGTTTGAGTAGATGTGATGGGTCTGGTTCGTTTGAACCCACTTAAGGAAAGTCCAGATCGAGAAAATAAGTTCCGACTCTTTGGTAATACGGAAGCTTATTTACTCACTAAAGAAGATAAAAAAGAGCTTTATCAACATGGATTAGCTAAAAAGGAAGAGCCTCCTTCACTCAAATATATTCAAGAATGGATTGATAAAATGACCTTCCCGATGAAGTTGAAAGTATCCGATCTGGACTGGTCTTCATTCTTTAGAATTAATGAAAGAATAGCGAATGGGTTTAGAAGAGGCAGAGCTTTCCTTGTTGGAGGTACGAGCAAAATACTACTAAATATATATATATATTGTATTAAAGATATCTATCGTAGATGCTGCTCATTGTCATTCACCGGCAGGTGGTCAAGGTATGAACTTGGGACTTCAAGATGGTAAGTTTTAACATAAAGTAGCAAGAAAAAAAAGAGTGTAACACAGTTTCATATTAGCGGATAACTTGGCTTGGAAAATGTCACATGTGTTAAAAGGTCTTGTTGCCGACCCTGAGGAATTATTAGATTCTTATAGTATCGAGGTAATAACTTCTGATATATTAAAAAAAAGAGAAATAAACTAATACTTTTAAGTAGAGAGAACCACTTGCTAAAAGTACTATTGCAACAACTGGTTCAGCTACAAAAACCGCATTAACTGAAGATAGTTTCATGGCTAATTTCCGTGGAGTATTAATATCTGCCGCTCTTATGATACCTCAAATACGCCGATATGCTTTCAACAACACAATGCAGGTAAAAATATTTATTTTAATCTAATTTTTTTTTAACTAACTGGTGTATAAAGCTTAATGTAATAGTCAATAATGAATCAAAACTTATCGGTACATCAGATAAAGGACTTATCTCGGCAGGCCAATACTTCCCAGATACTGGACCACTTCGAAAATCATTTTTCCTTAAATCTGGTTACTCAAGAACAATGGAACGTAAAAGTCTTCGTGAAATACTTGTGGGAAATACAAAATTTGTTACGCTCTTTATCGATACTTGTCATTCAGGAACTAAACCTCACACAGAACAAATGGAAATGTTTTGGAACCTAACAAGGAACCTTCCAATTCGTCGCGTAATTGTTCGATCCGCTTGGCATTGTCACTCAGCAAACGTATTTCCTTCTTTTGTAACAAAAGAAGAAGAATCTATTGCTGAAGAGTCGTTTTATACAGAGGAAAGAATCGATTTACCAATGTCTGTTACTAACCGAATTGTTTCTGTGCCATTTTATGGTTCGTTTTTTGCTGGCAATACAAAGCCTTGTGTTGTAATGATTCTTCGCCCTGATCTTTATATTGCCAATGCCGAGATTATTACAGACGATAATAGTACCTTGGAACATTCTTTAAAGTTCTTTGAATCCGTCTTTCCTCAAGGTTTAAAAAAATAAAAGCAATTATAATTCGTCGTATCATAAACTTTTTCTGTAACCATCATGATATCTATTTAAACGCTTTATAATACACAATTTCTTTATTTTCTATTCTTTATATAATAAATAAATAAAAAAAATCTTTCAACGCTTAAAAAAATGCATTTATACATCTAATAAAATATTTTTTTTTTCTTTTTTTTTCTTTTTTAGTTTAATTTACGTCTCTTAACAACGCGATCAGCTTCTTGATGAAGTTCAGCAACACGGCCAGCCAAAGATAAATACATGTTACGTTGACGGTTCATAACTTCACCAACGACAGCGGGTGAGGGTAAGGTATCCTTTTGGAAACTTTCGACAGCCTCCTTGATAGAATCTGTAGCAATTGTAAACTGTCTTAGTCTATTCTCCATAGACTCAATGGTATTTTCAAAAAACTCCCAGTTTTCTGCTGAACCATGAACACGCCAGTTCTTTGAGTTTTGCTTTTGAACGTTACTGGCAGCAATAGCGTTCAATCGTTGGATCTTGTTTTGTGAGATTAATACTTCAAGTGACTCACTTTGAACTGCCAATTGCTTTCTTAAAATAGTAGCATCCTATTTATATAAAACGTCGATAAAAATACACACATATATTCATATAAAAGACTTACGGTATCCATTGCTAAAGCTTTTACGCCCATTTCGTCTAATGTAGGACCAAAGGACGAATTAATTTCTTCGGCGATTTTATCATGCTTATCTGTTTGTTCTGTAATAAAGTGAGCAAGTAATGCTAATTCATTACGAGCATCATCCGGTAACTCCCAGAAACAAGTTTTATATGAGATTTGAGTGGGTTCAGATACATTAGATTTAAGTGTTGTTTGTACTGTTCTTTCTCTAAAGCAAAAAATTAGGAATCAATTACACTCTCCCTTTCTTTTTTTTAAAAAAAAAAACTTACTTTAAGGTATCGTTTGTAAGAGCAGATAATGTTAAAGTAGCAGAGTTATTAGCTTGTGTACTTCCAGCCTTAGTAAAAGCGAGATCGCTGGACCCAGGTGTTTGAGCTAAAGTGGGGGTAGAAAAGCTAAACAAGCTCGTCTTGGCACCATCATTTTTTTCTGCAGCATTTTTGGTTGCAAAAGGCGATTCGGATGAACTAAAAATACTGGTGGATAAAGGTGATTTGCCAATTGATTTACTACTCTTCTCATTAGATGTAATCTCTCCGTCTTCTTTTTCGCTTGATGTACTGCTAGAAGCGGTTCCGAATGATAATGTAGGTTTAGTTGGCTCTTTAGGTGCGTTCTCGGATGTACTCTCTGAAGAAGGTGCAGGAGGTGCGCCAAAGCTAAAGTTCTTATTCGCGATCTCAGCAGTTACAGGTGCTCCAAATTTGAACGGCTTGCTGACAGGTGTATCCTCCTTTTCAGAGGTGGTAGCAGGTGCACCAAATGACGTATTGAAAGGCTTACTGGCACTAGCAGTAGATGCGGTAGGTGCGGTAGAAGAAGTAGAAGCATTGAATGAAAAGCTACCAGGCTTACTAGCTGTATCCTTATTCTCAGTAGTAGGCGGCTTGAATGAAAAGGGAGTAATAGTATTAGTGGGTGCAGGAGATGTAGCAGGTGCTCCGAACGAAAATCCTTTAGAAGAATTGAATCCACCAAAAGGAGAAGACTTGTATGCAGCAGGGCCCTTCTTACTAGAAGAAAATCCATCATCGTCAGCATCTCTATCCATCTGTCTCTTCTTGTTGGAGGAACTAGCGTCACTAGAGGGTACACTCATAGAGAAACCGGCACTTGCAGGCGATCCAAAAGAGAAAGGAATGTTAGTAGCTTTTTCAGCTGTAGATCCAGTAGATAAACTGAATGAAAAGGGCTCGGTAGGTTTGTTACTATCACTGGTTTCTTCGGAGGTAGTAGGTTTAAGTGGTGAGAAGGAAATTTTTGTAGGTTCAGTTGTGGTATCCTTATCTAATGATGATTTATCTGACTGGATAGTAGGTTTGTTCATGGTGAAGGAAGAAGATGCACTGGTGTTGAATTGGACAGATGGGGCAGTACTGGGTTTATCAGAAGAGGTGGTATCCTCTTTATCCTCTTTTTCGGATACTTCCTTTTGCTTTCCAAATGATCCAAAATTCATGGTATTAGATGCAGTAGGTTTAAAGTGAGAAGCAGATGCTGATAATGGGGATTGCTCTGATAATGTGGGTTTAGATCCAAAACCTTCAAAAGGTGAAGGCTTTTCTGTAGACTTGTTATCTGATTGAACAGATCCGAAAGGAGATGCTGATGATGAAGTCTCTTTAGGTTTAGTGGAATCGTCAGTTGTATCGGTCGATTTAGCAGCAGATGAACCAAATGTATATCCAGTAAAAGCTGAAGGTGAATCGGTCGTCTTTTTCGCGTCTGCATTGTCATCACTAGGTTTGGTGGCAGAACCAAAACCAGCAAAATGAGAAGATGATTTATCAGCAGGCTTTTCAGTTGTCTTGATATCAATAGGCTTTGAGCCAAAGCTGGCGAAAGGAGAAGGTTTATCGGCAGCTTGTTCAGTCGATTTATCTTGAATGGGTTTAGCACCAAAAGCACCAAAGGGAGAAGATTTGTTGGCAGAACCGAAACCAGCGAAAGGAGATGGTGTATCAGCAGGCTTTTCAGTTGACTTGTTCTCAGTAGGGGTTGAACCAAAGCTAGCAAAAGGTGAAGGTTTTTCAGTTGCGTTTTCAATTGATTTTCCAGTAGCAGGCTTTGAACTGAAGGCACCGAAAGGTGATGGTGATTCGGCAGGCTTTTCAGTCGATGTATCTTGCGTAGTTTTGGCCCCAAAACCAGCAAAAGTTGATTTAGAAGAAGTGGAAGGGGTTCCAAAGGCACCAAAAGGTGAAGACTTTTCTTCTGATGAAGTTGTTTTAGAGGCACCAAAAGTACCGATATTAGCAGGTGTTGTAGAACCGAATGAGAATGCAGCAGCAGGTTTTTCCATAGATTTATCAGGTTCAGTTGATGCGTTACCGAATCCAGAAAACGAAGGTTTATCTTCGTTGGACTTGGCAGGTGTATTAAATCCAAATCCAGTGAAAGTTGAAGGTGTCTTTTCTGTTGAACCAAATGAATTGAATACGGGTGTTTCTACTTTCTTTTCATTGCTGTCGGAATCCATTTCACCTCCAGTATCTAATTCAACTGATGTAACTTGTGATTGTGGAGCTAAATGTGTACAAGGTAAAAAGAAAAAAGAAGAAGAAGAAAAAAAAAAGAGTTAATTGGACCACTTGTAAAAAAAAATAAAAAAAATCACCGTACCCTTCATTTGAAACCCTACGAAAGGGCTACTTGGGGTGCTATTTACAAAGCCAGTCTGGAATCCAGGACTGGAAGCAGTTGATGTAGTAACAGCATTAGCAGAGCCAAATGAACCCATAGGATTGTTGCCAAATCCAGCGAAACCACCTAATGTGGCGGTGGTAGGTGTTGGAGTAGACGTAGTTGCAGGTGTAGTGGAGGTTGCAAACCCAGTTCCAAAGCTAGTATTGTTGTTGTTGTTGTTGAATCCAGCGGAGCTAGGGCTACCAAAGCTGGTGTTGAAGGTGGTGGAGGTGGCTGCTGCAGGTCCACCACTACCGAATGAAAACCCTGCTAATGGATTAGAACCTCCTTGACTACCATTACTTCCAATTGAACTAGTAGATGTTGTTCTATTTAATCGACGTTTGGGAACAGCAATTGGGCGATCAGGGTGTGGATTGCTACACAGCAAAAATGGTTAATCTCTATTTATTTGTACGCGTCTTTCCCTTTTGTTACCTCATAATAAAATGTATATATATTTAAAAGTAGAACTCTTTTTTTTTTAATATATGTGCTAGCAAAATGTTGAAAAAAATATAAAAAAAGGGTCTACACTATAAAATTAGAATCGATAGCAAAAAGGGAACTTGGGACAAGTTTTACTATCACCCATCAATTACGCAAAATGTTGAAAAAAATATTAAAAAAAACGTGACTACCTTTGTTTAGCTCACTGCGAGCAGCATTAATCACCCCGAAAGAGGTACAGTCACTAAATAAAAAGGAATTAAAAAAAATACGGCTTCTGTATGTTAAACATTTCTTACCTAGAGAACCACTTCGTGGTTGCCATTCAACTCTTTCGTTTAAGAAGGTCGATGTTTGTTTGATGTATTCTTCAGTGTTGAGTTGACTGATTTTATTGTTAAAAGACGGCATGCGAGTTCCGAATAATAGTGTGCTTATGCCCACCAGTCCAATTGTTAAAGCAGATAGCGCGCCTCTGGACTTGCTGGCGCATTTCTTGATGACAGATATACATCGAGGATTTCTACAAAGAAAAGCACCCTTTGATGACCTAGTTTCTACCTTGTTGTTTTTCATGATTCGAGTGTTTGGATGGGATAATTTTGAAAAACAATACAAGCATGTCTGCGATGTCATATTTTCGTTTGTAGTACATACGTTTACTGCTTCGCCATGGATCTCTTCTTTCCATTTTCTCTCGTATCCTACGAGCTTTTTCTTGGTGTCACCTCCTAAACAAAATATTAGCAACTATAAATATTTGTAAAAATTGTATCACCTTTACCACAACCAAGTTTTCTTCTTTCTTTCGTACACAAACGGTGACGAAACCTATGCTTCTGTATCTCGATATGACGCTTTTCATTGACAAATTTTTTCGAATGGTAGAACTGTCTTAGTTCATCACGTGAAGAAAAACTAGTTTAGAATTCTTTCATAAACTCTTTAGCTGAAGTGGTAGCAGATTTAGATATGTCTTTCTCAATATCTTGCACGCATTTTCCTTGACTAGAGGACTTCTTGTTTTTTCAGTTCTACTACTTCAAAGTTGAGCTTTTCTAACGGCTTCTGTCCCTCCTTGATAACGCTTGGGTTTTTTAATACGCTTTCAGCGTATGTTATCTTCTGGTAATCATTTGTGGCAACAGTAGATTTTTTTACGTCCAGTAAACGAGCAGTCTTGAGGCCAGAAATGATTGTTATATGGTGGCTAAAGTTTAATTTGTAAGATTTACAAGTTGCTTGCAAAACTTCCATGTCAAAAACTGAGTTAAAAATAGCATCTTTGTTTTGACGTGTAGTTTCAAGTGAAGTCAAGGGCTCGCTATTGTACCCGTATACATACAGTGCAGTAGAAGACGTGTCTCGGATTTCTTCTTCGTCATTCAAATTCTGGTTCATGAGTAGATAGAGCAAAGAAGCATCCAATTTTAATGAATTGAGCTGCGAGAAAGAGGACCAGGGGCATATATTACGTGTGAATTTAGAATAACCAGTGGCTTTCAAGAAATCATTCGCAAAGATAGAAAAATATAACCGGTATGCAAGGACGTGATAAAAAAAATTTCTGGAAGAAACTTTTTCAAGGTATTTACAATTGATAAGCAAACCAAAATTTCTTCAGGTGTAGCATCTGGACATTCGTTCTCGACGTCTATTTTAGTTATAGCATCGCCTGTTGTAACAATCAGTTTTTTGATAATAGATTTTAGCTGACCAAGTCTACGCCTAGAAGGGCCTTGATCTAAATACTCTTCGTCTTTTGGATCCTCTTGTACGTTATTAATGTTCTGTGCTTCAGATTGTTCTGTTTTTTTTATTGGCTATATACATTATATGTTAGTTGTATTATGTATAAAATACATCCTTTTAAGCTTACCTTCAATAATTCGTCATTCAATAGGACTATGCGATCTTCGGCCTTCTTTACTTTAAGTTGCCATTTCTTGTTGTCTAATTCACTAAGTGCGGAAGTTTCTTTAATTCGGTATCTTTTGAGTTTCTTCTTCTCAGCAAGAATTATGTAATGAGCATAGTTCTTGCTCCGTTTCTTCTCTTTCAATTAGTTCGATTGAGTTTCAGAGATTCTTTTTTGTTTCACTGATTCTCGTTGCGGGGCCAAATTCAAGCGAAGTGCCACAGCCAAAACCTCATCCAATAGCTTGTTTATTGTTTTTTTCTCAGCCCACATATTTTGAAAGTTCACCATGCACGTCCCTAAAGCTGTTCCCATTTCAGTTGAAGACATCCCTTTGCATGAGAAGCTATTTTTGGTGACACCTGCTACTTCAAGTGCTGTAATCACGGCGTTTTGGACCGGATGGGTCTTTAGATTAAAATTAGAGACTGCGAAGTTTGTGTAGTCATCAATTATGAAGTCGTAGGTTTGTACTTTCACGACTAGTCTAAAACTCCCTAAGGACAGCCGTTCTTGATAGAAGTTTTGTTCATAGTTCTTCTTTTATTTGCTGTAGGAATATCTTCTTCTTCGACTTTTTTTATGACAGGAATGATTAAATATAAACTTTCATTTTTATTAAATATATAAAGATACTTGCACGTTAGCCTTTCCGAAGAAAGTTGACAAGGGCAACCACGAGAAAGTTTGTATCTATGTAGTTACCCTGAAAAAACAATATAAAGGTGACAAGTACCTTAAAAAAGAGGGTGGGGGGAGATAGATAGAGCACAACTTTTTTTTTCAATTTGAGACTTTCCCGCATTATCAGCATTACGAGTGTTTGTTGTTGTTGTTGTTCCAGTTGCTCTTTATTGAGCCAATAAACACAACGGTAATTTTTTTTTCTTTGTGAGCTGCATATGTTATATGGGCTAGAAGATTGTTCAATGGTCATTTTAAAATTGTTAAGTAGATTGTTATATAAAATTCGAAAACCATGACGTGCGACTGTATGATAAAACCCCTTTTTTATTTTATTTTTATATCACTTAAAGTAAATATTGTAATGACTCTACTCTATTTAAGGGCGGTTGAAAGGTGGAAGAAATACATTTTTAAGTCAATATTACTTTATATTTTATTTTAGCAATAGTTTACATGGAATGGATTTTAAATAATGGTACATAGATATAAGTTAATGCTATTTACAAAAAAAAAAAAATACAAGTAGATTTCATTTAAAATACGAGACGTGTCTATTAGAAGATAAATGTATATAATGATAGATAAGAACCAAGACAGACAGAATAAACATATTTAAATGTTAACCTAAAAGTAAACGCTCTCTATAATTATCAACCCAACAACGAAGAGAAGCCACCTTAGATGGATGGAACTTCTCAACCGATAGAACTACTATTCCAGCTACGGTATCCATAAAGACCCCCCGGAACTACGCCGTCTTATCTAATACGGAACTGGCTATTCGCGCTCATCGGCTGCATTTGATAACTTCCGCGTGTACTTTTAGATTTACATTAAATACGAGTACACCAACGTTTTGACCGTAACCAACCATTAAGCATATGAATTAGCCAAAAGAGACCAATAACCACCTACTATTTGTTTTGTATTGACAAGAGTAGAGCCAGTCATGAACAGCAATGTTATCTACAAAACAATCTGGACCATTATTATTATTGCAAAATACTAGTAGGAAAATAACACAAGCGAAGTCTTGCACCAATGACACACACCAAAGTCTTGTTCCGCAGTAAAGTACCATTTCCAGAGTAGCATTGCAACCATTAACTGCTGAATTCAGAAAAGAAAAGAAAATGTACTACTTGTTTTTTTGAAAAAGAGGGAGAAACCTTTTTTTTTTTTTGTTCCAGTTAGTTGGTACCAAAGTACCGGGTTTTGGAGTTTGCACAAGTTTTTTATATATTTGAGTCAAAACTGGGGAGGAAATTGAAAAAGGACATATTTTATACACGATTGATAAAAAAAAAAACGCGTCTTCAAGAAAAAGGAAAACACGTACAATAAGAAAAATAATAAAAACACAAGGATAAGTTTTCGGGTTCGAAAAAAGAGGACCCTCTCTTTTTATGCATATTTTATTTTATATTCAAAAAAAAAAAGACCTTTTTTCGACGACGCTTTGAAAAAAAAGATCAAGGTCAAAATTAAGCAGAAGCAACAACCTTCTTGGCTTGGGTACCTAAAAAGAAGTATACATATTAGCATTGAATACTCTTTCCCCCTTTCCTTTTTTTTAAAAAATAATTCCTATATCTTACCCTCACGGAAACCGTTCTTGAAACGGCGTTGAACATCCTTCAAGTGAGCCATACGACCGGTACCGGTAGTCTTTCTACGTTGACCCTTTTCGGACCAGTTGACTATTGAGTTGTTGTTAGTAATTGAGCTTATTTTTTAAAAAAAGTACATGTAAACTTACAAGATCTGATCTTGGCGGCGGGGTAGCCACATTGAGCACAAGTCTTCTTTTGCTTGTGGAAAGCACGGTTACCGCAACGTCTGCAGAGAGTGTGGGTCTTGGTGTGACGCTTACCGAAGGAACTGGTACCTTTGGACTATATGCAAATTTAATGTTAGTACAAATTCTATATATAACATCAATATTTCGATTCAATCAAATCATTCCATCATGTATATCCTCGTTTTAAAATTGTTGAAGCAAAAAAAAAAAGAGTTTATAGTCAAGCAAATGAACATTGCTTCCAAAATGGCTATAATTTTGCTCTGCTTTTTTTTTTGGTTTGTCAATTCTACATTTCGTTAAAGTTTTTTTTTTTTTTTCCTTCTTGCTATCGTTATTTAAAAGAATCTATCTGTGCAGCTTTTTTTTTTTTTTCGTTGATGGATGATTTGATTGTTGAAATGGATTGATGGGTGTTTCGGTGTAGTATCCTTCTTGTTTTTTCAACTTTACCATAGTGATTAATTAGACCGCGTTTAGAAGGAGGGTTCGATAGTATGATGAGGAACTGCTCAAGGTTGACACCCGAAAAAAAATCCCGACTCTAAGCCACCCTGATTTTTTTTTTTACTCACTGATTAATAGCGTACTTTATTTTTTTAAAAAAATGCATAACTCCATAAACGCGTGTATATTAAACTTTACAAGTCTTACTAGAATGATAAGCATTATAATAGCTTTTGTTTTTGTTTTCGTTATGATACTATTAAAAAAATGGCTTGCGGATTCTTTTCTTTTTTTTTTTTTTTTTTGTGTGTTTCTTTTGTACCTCTTTCTTTTTTTTTTGAAGTGTACAGTACATTGTTCGTGTTGGTGTAGTTTTAATTCCCTTTTTCGAATTGCGCCTTTTTCTTCTTTTTTTTTCTTTTTTTTAGCTTTACGTTTTTATTTTCTTTTAAAAAATAATGGATAACGCAGTTTTTGAAACTCTTTTAAGAGTAGCTGATAGCGATCGTACTATTCGTACTGCCGCTGAAGAAAGACTTAAAGAACTTGGTCTTCAACCTGGTAACTTTTTATTTTGCACTTAAAAAAAAAAGAAAGTTGATTTTCTAAATTGTTTTTTTTTATAAAAAAAAAGAGTTCCCTGTTAGTCTTGCACGAATTACTGTTTCTCAACAGTTTACTATTCCTCAACGTCAAATATCCTTTTTAATATATATTTATTTCTATTAACTTTTTTTATTTGTACGTATATATATTCCTTAACCTTTTCCTTTACTTGGCAGCTGTAACTCTTAAAGGTTATGTAACAACTCACTGGTCAAGCAAGAACGATGATAAATTTATTGGCCCTGAAACACCACCAGAGGTAAGAAATCCCAAAAAAAAAAAAAGTGTTGTATATGAAACGTTTTTTAATTGACAGGATTTATTACCAGAGTAAAGCAGCAGTTCGTGAAATCATTATTACAGGTCTTACCGACCGTGAATCCAAAATTAGAGTTGTAAGTGCTTACGTTGTATCCAAGATCGCACACGATGATTTCCCAGAGGATTGGCCCAACTTGTTTGATATTTTATTAAGTTACTTGAAAGCCAATAATTCAGACAGTGTACACGGTGCTATGCATGTTTTGTTAGAGATGGTTAAAAAGGATATCAGTATTCAACAGTTACCTCAAATCGGACCTGTCTTGATTCCTGAAATGTTCCGTATTTTGACTTTGGATAGTGTTTATTCGTTTAGTACGAGAGGTAGAGCCGTCAATATCTTTAACAGTTGTGTAGAAATGCTGTCTACTTTACGCGAGGAGAATCCTATGTTGGCTGATCAGTTTATTGCACCAATTATACCTCAGTGGATGGAAGCCTTTATCGTCATTTTGAACCATCATGTACAAGGCGATGCAGAGAAGGCTACAGAAGAGTACGGGTTAAAGATGAAGGTCGTCAAATGTATCTGTACCATCAGTGCAGAATTCCCTAAATATATCTCGGCTTCTTTACCTCAGATCTTCTCTCCTATTTGGATGGATCTTTATAACTTGCGTGAACGTTATGTAGAGGAATTTGTCAGTGACTCTGGCGAGGTTGGCGAAACCTTCCAAGATTCAGAAGGTAACGAAGTTGGGTTCCAAAACTTGCTCTATGTATTGTTTGATTTTGTTTCTGCTGCTTGTACAAAAAAGACAGTGAAGCATTTGTTTGTCAATAGTGACGGCGCAGCTACTGGGTTCTTTGAACAGTTGTTGTATGTTTCTATTATCTATATGCAAATCACGCAAGAACAAGAAGAGATGTGGTCTTCTGACGCCAACCAATTTGTTGCTGATGAAGAGGATGGTACTTATACTTTCAATGCGCGTGTTGCTTCCATTGATGTACTCTTAAACTTGCAAGATTCTTTCCCTATTCCTTTCTTTAATGCTTTAAGTGCCGCTATTCAACTTCATATCGCTGAATCCAATGAGGCTCGTAATACTGGTAACGCAAACTGGTGGAAGATTCAAGAATCATGCTTGTTATCTGTTGGTCGTCTTTCTGAGGAATTAATGGAATCTTTAGCTGATGAATCCAAGAATGTTCAATTTGATCTCAAGAGTTTATTTGATCATGTTGTATTAGAGGATATGAAGGCTGCTGGTAAGTTTTTTAAAAAATATATATTTTGTGTGCAGTGGTAACTAAAAATAAAATAAAAAAACCAGAGTACCCATTCTTGCAAGGTCGTGCTTTTGTGTTTGCTTCTGAATTTGCAAAGATCTTACCTGCAGAGATGTCGAGTCAATACGTTGCAGTTGCAGTACACGCTTTGCAAGCACCTACCAGTGGTGTTCCTGTTAAGATTTCAGCATTAAGAGCTTTAGATAATTACTGCAAGTACTTGAACCCTCAATACGTTACACCCTACCAAGTGAACATTATGGAAGGTACTTGTCAATTGATGGAAATGGCTACTGAAGAATCCTTAATGTTGTTGTTGGATACATTGGCTTCAGCTATCAAGATCAATCAAGATGTTACTGCTAAATACGAACATATTTTAACACCCGCCATCTTGCAAGTCTGGCAAAAATATGCGTCTGATTCCATCATTACTAGTTATATCCTTGATATTTTTGAAGAATTTGCAAAGAACGCTAGCTATTACCCTTCTCTTTGTACCAAGGCGCTTCCTTTTATCAACCAAGTGTTTTCTACTGCCAATACGGATCCTAGTGTTTATGCTTCTGCTGTTGATTTGTTAGGCGCTATGATCTTATTCGGGCCTTCTCCTTTGCCTAATGAATTCACGGACCAAATGTTCCCTGGGTTAATGCAGTTGGCTTGGAACGTGCCTGATCTTGATTTACTTCAAAGTGCCCAAGAATGTATTAAGCAATTTATTGTGAAGGATTGTGATCATATTATGAGATGGTATATACATATTTATTTATTTATTTTTAACTGGATGCTGACATTTACATATACGTAGGCACGATCAATCTGGTAAATCAGGTTTAGATTATATCATTCACTTTATCGCAAAGTTGCTTGAACCTACTGGCACTGATTCGGAATCATTATTTGTTGGTGACTTGATTGTTACATTGATCCAAAAGGTCGGCAGCGGTATCTCGCCCGTGTTACCTGATTTATTGACAGCGGTTCTTCACCGTTTAATGAACACTGATTATCAGCCTTTTGTTCAGTCTCTTGTTATGGTGTTTGCACATTTGGTTATATCTCAACAAGAAACCGTGTTCCAATTTCTCTGCAATACACAAATTAACGGCAAGTCTGGGCTAGAGATTTTAATGACGACTTGGTGTGAAAACTATGATAGTTTCTCTGGGTATTATACAATGAAGGTCAGCGCTATTGCGTTGTCAAAGATCTACCTTTCAAGCGACCCTAGACTGTCCAGTATCACAGTCAAGGGAGATATTATTGTTAATCCCAATGCTGGCATTGTAACGCGCTCACGAGCCAAGCGCAACCCAGACCAATACACAGCTATTCCTTTACCTGCTAAAATCATTAAGCTCTTGTCTGGTGACCTCTCCAATGCGTTGATGAGTGAACAAGCTCCTCCTGATGAAGCTGAATCGGCCGATGAAGAAGGTGGTGACTGGGAAGATGTAGATGATGTGTTCGCTACACGTAACGATATTAACTTGTTATCGGATATGTTGGCCAACATTGATGATAATGATGATGAAGAAGATAATCCAGAGTTAAAGAACGATCCCATCTATCAAACTGATATGAAGGCTTATTTAGCTGATTTCTTCCGTAATTGTAACTCTCATAACGTCAATAACTTTAATGAAATCTGTCAAACTCAATTAAATGACGAAGATAAAATGACTTTGGAGTTTGTTTTACGTCAATAATAAACTTTTTTTTTAAGGGAAAAATAAATAAATGAAATTTATTCAAACCGACCAGGCCTGATTTGTATGTGCAACCACATGTCAATAAAATTGAAGTAAAACAGAGACTTGATAAGTAGTATTAGAAGGCGGAAGAAAAAAAAAAAAAGGAGAGAGGAGGGAGGAAATAATCGTTTACAATGGGGTATTTTCTTTATGTAAGAAAGAAGAAAGAAAGGGTGATAGTTTATATATGTGTGTATACGCGTGAAGGGAGAGATTAATATAAAAGGTAATAGAATACGTGTGTGATGATTTACATTTTCTTTGTTTTTTTTAAGAAGAAAAAAAGTAATTATTATAAGATACCGGAATCTTTTAATGCGTTTTGTAAAATAGTTTCTTTAATTGCAGCGAAAACGAGTCGAATCTAAAAAGTAGATTGGTTAGGTGATTACCCCTAATATATGTATACATGTATGAATAGACTTACATTTGACGTATCTGTGGCCTGTGTTAAACTTTTTAAAAAAAAAGGGGTTAAAAATAGACAAAAACAAGAGATAATGAATATACTTTACTGTGGGTATATATTTAATTTTGCTCTATTCATTTGATTAAAACGCCATAAGATGTATTTTGCAGCTTTTCCTGGGTCATCGCCGCCAGAAAAATCAGGAAAGAATTGACTGAGAGGTACTTTAGGTAATTTTGCACGAAACAAATCAATTTTGTTCAAGAAGAGAACAATAGAAGTACGTAAAAACCATCGACTGTTAATAACTGATTCGAATACGATTAGACTTTCGAGCATTCTGTTTTGCTTATCTTCTTCTAGTAAGACTTGATCGTATTCACTTAGAGCGACACAAAATATAATGCTTGTGACACCTTCAAAGCAATGAATCCATTTTTTTCTTTCTGATCTTTGTCCACCCACATCAAACATACTATTTAGTTTAGAAGAAAAAAAGAAATTCATTATGTAAATATTTGAAATTTATAAGGAGGAGATATATATCTTACTGAATAGTTAATTGGTTTCCAACATCAAATCTCGTTTCTGTTATACCGGTTGTCTTTGAACGAGCACGTAATACATCGTTTACTGTAGGTATATAATCTTCATCTACAGTTATTCTCTTGACATCATCTAGAAAGCTATTTTTTTTTTATATAAGTACAATATTATACGTACGTGTGTATAATAACTTACTATGGAGCAGAATCCATAAAGTAGAATTTACCGGCTTGTTCATCTAATAACTTTGATACGATAGGATCACTCCAGATCTGTATAATGATAGAAGAGATGATAGGATCGAACGGCTTTGTAGTATCAGCTATAGAATAAGCCATAAGATGGTCTACAAGCATCTACAACAACAACAAAATAAAATTCATGCAAAAAAAAAAAAAGAGTTAAAAAAAGGAGAGTAACAATATAGAGGAGGGAGAGAAAAAACCAACCTGTTCTTTCAACATATCAAAATCATAATCGAATTTAAGCATGGCAGCAACAATAGATTGTATTGAATCAATAATATTTTTAAATATAGTTAATTTCCAAGTTAATAGTTCGTCTTGTGAATAACCGTTTTGATGAATAATTTTCATTTGTTTTACAACTGTTGATTTACCGGATTCACCACTTCCTATTAGCAGTAAAAAGAGTTAGTGTACACATTTTGGGGTTATTTGGTGTGCGTACCTAATAATAAGATTTTACATTCTCGCTTCAATTTTCTTTGGTATTCTTCCAAGTCTCGGTCTATTTTTTGACTCTTTGCTTTTTCTTCTCGCTCTTCAGTAGACATGCATATTCCCATTATTACGATAATTTTTGTAAGCAAAAAAAAAAAAGGGTAAAAGAGGAGTGGCGATATTATAAAAAAATAAATGTTAACGGTGTAAAAAAAGAAAGAAAAAGGACTACAATAAAAAAAAAGAAGATTAATTAATGCAAAATTATTACGAAAAGACTTGTAAAAGACTAGTCTTGCTAAAAAAGGGAAACAGGACTATGTAATATTATTCTCGAATGAACTCCTTTTGTAAATATTTTGATGAATACGAAATTTCTTGAATATTCAAGCGCCGATTTAAAAAATAAAATATATAATTTGGGGAATGAGAGCTTTTTTTTATTTATTTATTGAATTTACAAGTTGTGACCAGAGATGAAGAACCACTTATCAACAGAGGCATCAATAGGAGCATCAGGTTGAGCAGAAGCCTATAATCAAAATAATCATTAGTATTATTGTTATTTACTCAATATAAATATATATAAACTTACGGGAGGAACCTCAACAGAAGCATCATAATAAGGAGAATCTTCAACAGCAGTGTTGACACTATTTTTTTTTTATATTTGATTTGATCGTGTTAGTTAATTGCATATATACACAACAATAGATCACTTACGTTTCAATTTCCTTCTTATCAGAAGCACCAGAGATAAGACCCTTCCAGGCTTCGTGAGTCTCAAGAATAACATCAGTAGCATACTTCTTATTCTTGGCTTCACCGCTGAAAGCAAAAACGTTTTCGGGCTTTCCATCAGGGATTTTGTAGATACGGAACCATTCATTGGTAGCACGAACAAGACCAGGAAGATGCTTCTCAACATCCTCAATATCTATAATAGTAAATTAGTATTTGGGATGCAAGTAAAAATAATCTCCCCCCCTCCCTTGATCCTTAGTCGCATTCTATCCCCCCCCCCCCCCTTCCCCTTCACATACGATTCTTCTTTATTTATGATCCCCCCCCCCTTTTTTTTTTGTATGTGTATATTATATTTACCGTTTAACTTGGAAGCCAAAGGATCATTGACATCAATGGCAAGAACCTTCCAATCAGTTTCACCTTCATCTAAAAGAGCCATAACACCAAGAACCTTGACTTGCTTGATTTGACCGGGATAAGCAACTTGCTCACCAATCTCAATAACATCAATAGGATCATTATCACCACGAGCCTTAGTCTCAGGGTGACAGTGGTTAGGATCTTCCCAAGTCTATTTATATTTTTGTTGTTAATATTTTGACGTATAACGTGTAATTTTTTTTTTTTTTTTTTGATTACTTACTTGAGGGAAAGCACCATAGTTCCAGATATAACCCTTGTGGGGGAAACAGTTACGAACAAATCTAAGCTTACCCTTCTTGGTATCTTGGACAATGGGGTTCATAGCGACTTCCTTGGAGATCTATTTTTATTCGTTAGTATGAGAGAGCGCGTGTATGATCCAAATAGGGCTTATTTACCTCGAGCTTGGCATTGCTCCAACGGGGGATTTCAACAACCATGTTAAGGATAGTCTTTTCAGCATTAGCAAAGAGAGGAATATCATGGAAAGGAGAAACGGGGACACCGTTCTTCTCTATTACAGTATAAGCTTCTGAACCTTTTTTTGTGTGTGTATGTAATGTATTTTTTTTTTTTTCACTTACCAAAGTAGAGACGATATTCAAGAGTGTTGAGGGCACCAACCTGGCGAGTAGTAATATCAGCCATATTTAAATAATAAATAAAGTGTGAAAAAAAAGAAAAAAAAAGTCAAGGGTTTTTTGGAGCAAGTTTTAATTAACAAAAAAAAAGAAATTTGATGACGCCACACACACACTTATTTAAGAATAAAGGGCTAGCCAATTATCAACTGCTATGATCACGAAATTTCCATAAATAGCACAAACGCGATAATCAACAAGCAGTCGAAAAAAAAGTAAATATATGGAATCAAAAGAAAACTCCAGTAATTCAAATATTCGCTAGATATTGCATCATTTGGGAGCTAGTATAAAGTATTTGTTTGTACTGCAAAATACACGTACAACAGTTTATATGTATATATCCGATTAATCTCTTATTGCACAAAATAAAATTGGGCGGGGCAAGATGTCGGAATAGGGTTTATATGTTTATCTGATATTCACACTTTATTATTATTAAATAAGCTTTATTTATTATATCGTAAGCCAACAACTGACGTGATTTTTGTAATGTAAACAACTCTTTTTTGCGCACAGACAGTTTACTGATTTACGTTTTCCTTATCTTCTTAAGAACGTGCTTACAACACGATTACTTTTTTCACGACATTTCTATCGTGTGTGCAACAAAACAGGACCTAATCGAACATCACAGAAACACATTTTTTTATGTGAGTCACTATAATGGATCAACGATTATACGAATTCTGTCAATCGTATTACACAAAAAACATTTGTAAGACATTAAAAATTTACACAGCCCAAAAAGCCTTTAATTTTTAACTGCACCCATGTACCAATTTTTTCATTTTTCTTTGCAGAGATTTTCATTTTCATTTATAATAATATTTTTTTTTTAATAGTAAAAAAAAAGTATAAAAAAATTTTGACAGTCAACCTATAGTCTATTATCATGGAAAGGATAATAGTCCTCAAACGATGGTCATGACCGGTAAAGGCCATTAATATTGCAAGCGCTACATAAGCGGCACACCCCAAAGCTATTGAAGAGCAGTGACGTGTTTAATGCGAATGAACTTGCGTACGAAACAATTGAAAAAGAACCACACAATATAAAAAAATAAGTTTTTTTTTTTTTACAAAAACTAAGTAGTTTATTTAAAAAAAAGTAATAATAATTCTATTAACTACAAACCTTTTAATAAAAAAGAAATGTTATTTTATTTTTTTTTCTGAGCCAATTTATGCTATTGTTAGCTAAGCCATCGTAACAGAGTAAACAGTCACTTTATGCGTTTCAAAAATTTGTGGCTTGTTTGATTCAGGCATTTCGTGAATGCATGATCCATGTCACTTTATAGTTTAAGTGTACAGTCTACTGCGTCATTTGATTACTGCTTGTTAAAACGTTTCAAAATACACGTAATAAACAAACATGACTAGTACTTTATATGGGTTGAGCCTACTATATGATCTTAAACTTACAAATCCATAAACCTTAAAAAAAACAGGTTTTCAATCAAGTACAGTAGTGAACCAAATGCTACTAATTGGTTCGATGCTAATAAGTATCGTGTTTTTATCCGAATATTATAATACATGTCGGTTCAAATACTTTTTGCTTTTAAAACCACCTACTTCTAGTTTAGTTACCAAGCAGCACTGTACGTGCCAAAAAAAAAAGCCGTGGCATTTTTATATGTGTGATTTCCGAGTTTCGGATAAAATAGTTATAACCTTGGGAAGAAGAAGAAAGTTGTCGGTAGTAACATGTGAAATTGTACGATTGTTGATTTGTCAAATTCTCCATTAAAGCAGCGATTTTAGATACGAGATTATGTTGGTCTCTCTCTCTCTGTCTATTTAATATTAAAATATTTCTTATTGTTTACTGCTAATAAATAGTAGTTTCTTTACAGGTACATGACAGCGTAAAGATAAATAGAGCTACGAGAAAGAATGTAAAAGGTTTTTATTTTTTGCATTTCTTAAAAGAAAAAGGTGGATCGAGATTAAATATTTTTATATCTTTTTTGGTCTTCTTTAACCATCTTAAAAAATGTATTAAATATTTGTCAAATGTTTACTCCGTGGTTGTACTACAAATATTGCGTAACATGTAATTATATCATTACCCCGCTTTTTTTCATGGCCCATTCAGGTGGTTTCTTTTTTTTTTTTCGTATAGTGCCATTTGATTCGTTAGATCAAAGATTTGAAATGAAAATCTTAAATACTACAGTCGTGGGTAAAAAAAAGAAGAAAAAAAGATTCATCCCAGGAGAAGAAAAAGAAAAACCTGCATTAATCACACTATGATAGCAGTAAAGTACTAGACACCTGTTCTTTTCTGAAAAAATAAAAAGAAAAAAGTCGGGCCGCAGAAAATGTACCTATACTTGATACGTGAAATGGGAGAAACAGCGTATAGAGTGAGAGAAAAAAAGAATAGGTATTGGTAATCAAAAAGTAAAAAGGCTCCTGTTTCTTTAGCCGGGTTTTTTTTCCAAGTTTTTTTTCTTTTCACTGTTACCCGGAGATTCAAATGATTTCCGTTATACCCTTCCTTGTTGAAACGAGTATTTTTCAATTGTACGTCATGTTCACAGATAATTGGTGTATATTATGCGGTTGCGATAAATGGAATTTGAATTTAGATAAGACGGGTTTTGAAGGTGGTTTTTTTTTATATATATGTACGTGTTATTAATAAAACCACTTGAAAAAATAAAATCAGGGCCAGTACACACACTGTTGCAGGATATTCTCGTATCTGCCTCCGTTGAAATGTCGGTAGAGTCCATGTGAATATGATAAAACTAACATGTGATACCAAAAAAAATATAGTTATTTGACTCAGTGGAGTAGCAGTCACTGCTGTTAAGATTATAAGTTTTTTTTTGCATGTAAAAACTAATGCTACTATATAAATAGGGTATATAATATCTAAATTTCCTTTTTTTTTTCTTCCTATTTCTTTCTTTCTTTCTTTTTATAAAAAAAATGTCAGTCGTATCTCAAGCCGCCAAGAAACTTTTCAAGTCTACTGTTCCCGGAGTCGCAGTGTTAGCACCTGTCACTGCTGGAGAACAAGAAATTCTTTCACCTCAAGCTTTGCAATTTGTTGCAACTCTTCACCGTATTTTCAACCCTACTCGCAAGACCTTGCTTCAAAAGCGTGTACTTCGTCAACAAGAACTCGATCGTGGTGTCCTTCCCGATTTCTTGCCCGAGACCGCTTTCGTCCGTAACGATCCTAACTGGCGCGCTGCTGCCCCTGCTCCTGGCCTCCAAGATCGTCGTGTAGAAATCACTGGTCCTGTTGACCGTAAGATGGTCATCAATGCCTTGAACTCTGGTGCTTATACTTTCATGGCTGATTTTGAAGGTAATTTTTTTTCACTTGTTTGTGTGTGTGTGTGTGTGTAAACCAACTTTTTTATTTACCTCTTTTTTGTTGTTTAGATTCTACTGCTCCTACTTGGGAAAATATCATCAGTGGTCAACTTAATATGCGTGATGCCGTTCGTGAAGATATCACTTTCACTAACCCCAATGGCAAGAAGTACGAACTTCGTAAGGATGGAAAGCTTGCCACTCTTCTTGTTAGGTAAGATATATTTTTATTACCTTTTTTGGTCAAGAAAAAAAAACACGCATATTTTTTATTTTTTCACGTGAAAAAAAAACTATTCCACTGAATGGAATGAGGGGGGGGGGGTCCATTTAAATATGCCTTTTGGTGTGTGTGTGTGGGTGGTTTACGGTGATTTCGATAGAAAATAATTGGCTCATCTTTTTGTATTTCCTTTTCTAGACCTAGAGGTTGGCACATGGTTGAGAAGCATGTCCTTATTGACGGTGAGCCTTGTTCTGCTTCCATCTTTGATTTCTCTCTCTATTTCTTCCATAACGCCAAGGAGCTCATTAAGCGTGGTAAGGGTCCTTACTTTTATCTTCCCAAGATGGAATCTCACTTAGAAGCCAGGTACGCGCAAAATAAAAAAAATAAAAAAAAATACAAACATTTTCTATATAAAAAAAGATGACTAACATATATTATAAAATTTAGACTTTGGAACGATATCTTCAATGTTGCTCAAGATATGATTAACATTCCCCGTGGTACTATTCGTGGTACTGTCTTGATCGAAACTCTTCTTGCTGCTTATGAGATGGACGAAATCATTTATGAACTTCGTGATCACTCTGCAGGTTTGAACTGTGGTCGTTGGGATTACATCTTCTCCTTCATCAAGAAGCTCCGTAACCATCCTCAATTTGTTTTACCTCAACGTTCTTCTGTCACCATGTCAGTTCCCTTCATGGATGCCTATGTTCGTTTGTTGATTCAAACTTGTCATAAGCGTGGTGTACATGCTATGGGTGGTATGGCCGCTCAAATTCCTATCAAGAACGACGCTGAGGCTAACAACGTTGCTATGACTAAGGTCCGTAACGATAAGCTCCGTGAAGTCACTGCTGGTCATGACGGTACTTGGGTTGCTCACCCTGACCTTGTAAAGATCGCCCTTGATATCTTTAACGAACATATGCCTCAAGCTAACCAAATGCACATTCGTCGTGACGATGTCAAGGTCACTGCTACTGATTTGATCGATATTAACTTTAAGGGTACCATCACTGAAGAATCCATTCGTGAAAACATCCAAATCGGTTTGGCTTATATGGAAGCTTGGTTAAGAGGTGTTGGTTGTGTCCCCATCTTTAACTTGATGGAGGATTTGGCCACTTATGAAATCTCTAGAAGTCAACTCTATCAATGGGTCCGTCATAACGTTCGTACCGATAAGGGTAAGGTTGTCACTGGTGAATATGTCTCCCAAATATTGGATGAAGAGACCGATAAGATTCGCAAGGATCTCGGTGCCAAGTATGCCAACTCTAAATATGATGCTGCCAAGAAGGCTTTCGCTACTAACGTCACTGGTGAACGTTACGATGATTTCCTTCCTGACTTGCTTTATGATGATATTGTTACCATCAGTCCTCAATCCAAATTGTAAAGAAAAAAATATCCCCCATCCCCATCTTTTTCATTTAAGCGTATAGTTTTTTCTTCCAAGAAAAAGCGATATTATACATAAAAAATAAAATTCCAATATGGCTTATACATACATATAAACTTTGTTGTTTATATAAATCATTCGATGTGATTACGTCAATAAAAACATTGACCAGTTTACCCACTACTTTTTTTAATGCGTGGTCCAGGTTCTTCTGACGTATATTGGGCCGTTATTTATCTCTTTAATTTATGCACAAATAACAAGATGTAAACCAAACTTTTTTTTTTTTGGGCTTCCTTGGTTTCCCGTTATTCCCGAAGAACTTTGACTCTCTCTCTCTCTCTCTCTTTCTTTTTTATATTTATTCAGGATACAAGTGCATTCCTGATCTTCTGTACCATTTCTACGGGTACCTTTTGTCTTTAAAGAATTTCATTACGTATACCTGCTGCATTATAAAAGTAGCACTATGGGCGCGACATTTAGTTTTCACATGAATATAAGCGCTTTTTTAAGTGTAAAGGAAAATAGTATAGCATTATGCAATGCAAAATAAAAGATGCCCTACCGCAAGCGAAAAAAAAGGTTAGCAGAAATGACGTATTAAAGAACATGACATAGTCATCTTGTAGCATTACTGTTTGTTCAATTAAAATTATACGATATAAATACTTTTTTTTTGTTGTAGTACCTTTTTACCTTTCTCGTAGATGTTGTTTTCATTTAACAATTATTATGGCTGGTTTAGTTACTTGGTTGATAATAAAGTTTTTTTTTTCATTCTGTCGCATCAGAAGGTTATAATAGGATCCCCTCATTCTGCATTTGTCTATATATAGGCAAAATAGCTATTTTTCACCTTTTTTTTTAAAAAAAGGGGGGAGTTAAAGGAGTGCGTGCGTACTAATAATATACGTACCTTCAAATCAAGTACATGCATCCTAGTCTTGTGAGGCTACAGTGCAATGTATATTCATATCTAATGTGTTTTTTTTTGGCTCGTGAGAATTGGGTACGTTTGAAAGTACCGAAGGCAGAGTCATCCCCGTTACCCAGGCCGAAATAATAGACCAAATGGAGTATTTGGAACAAAATACAAAAATAAATCAAAGTGACAGTTTTCAGCTGCATATAAAAAAATCATGAGAACTGACAGTTCCACAGCGCTGAATAATTAAGCTGTAGTCATAAAATGTGGCATATATAGTATTTCAGAATATAGTAGTATAACTTTCTAATACATACATTTCAAGTGATGCGATTAAAAGTAAATAGTTTAAATATATTTTACTGTCAGTTGAGAGAGTGGAGCATTTTGGTTCACCAAAAAAAGTAAATTTATTGCGGTAAGTATCTTTTTACATGTGCACCTTTTAACCGTATCAGTTTTTTTTAGAATTTTTGTTTAAAGTATGTACAAGCGGATATGGTTCAAAGAAGTTGATGTGCATACTTAAGAGCACTTGCTACGAAACGCTTTAAAATATGGCTCAAAATATGGTAATATAGCAAAGTTATCAAGCTACTTTTTTCGAAGGTTCGCCACACTTTCTTTTCTGAGCGTGTAAATAGAACATGTGTACTTTTAAACGCTTCTATAGTCGAATACCAAATACACCTTCTCAGCTTTCTCAACTAATATTACTTTAAAATCAAGACCACTAATTCAATAGCGTTGTTTATGGAATATAAAGCAATGAACACGAAGACAGCCGTAAGAGTGACATTGTATATACCGCAAAGGATCAAAAACATTCTGAAAAAAAGGACAGAAAAAAGGCTTGTTTCAGAAGTATAATTCTGTGCTATTGTTAGAAAATACATATTACAACAAACGTCTCTAATTTTGTAGTAGGATCGTATAAAAAAAGGGGAGGGAAGTGTCAATAAAATATATATTATTATGATTCTTTTTAGTTTTTATTGATAGTTTTTTCTAAAGGGGGGTTTCGTTTATATAGTGTCAATTTATATTACAGGTTTGTTATACTAGCAGCAAGAAAGATTTGCAAGAAAAAATGAAAGCGTAAGATAGGGAAGAATCTAGCGACCACGTCCTCTTCCACCTCCGCCTCCGCCTCTTCCACCTCCGCCTCCACCTCTTCCACCACCTCCGCGACCACCTCTTGCACCACCTCTTCCACCTCCGCGACCACCACGAGAACCGCCGGAAGAAGGACGGTTAGACTTTTCTTTTCTCTTTTCAAGAGCAACACGATGCTTACGAATTTGACTAGCGTCTCTCAATTCGCTCTTGGTATTAGTACGATCACCAACACGCTTCTTACCTAAACCATTTTCAACAATAGGTTCAGATTCATTCATCTTTCTCTTCTTCATCTTCTTTTCATAATCGTAAGCAAGAGGATCAACACGCTTAGCTTCTTCTTCCTTGTTATGACGGAAACGCTTTTGAGCCATGTTACTAGCATTAGACAATTCATGTTCACCAGCACGAGGAAGAGTGATATGCTTCTTCTTGGCCCATTCATCAAATCTACCACTCTTGTAAGAAGCAGAAATCAAGGCACCACTTTCGGTACGAATTAACTTTTTGTTATCGGAACCAATACCAGTACCACGAATAAACTTTCTCTTTTTGGAATCCCAACGAAGCATATTCTGACCCTTCTTCATAGCGTCATTATCATCACCGGTTAAATCCAATTGAGCCTTACTAGCTTGTTCCATGAAACTACCTTCGTTGTTCATAGAATAACCACGTTCAGTGTTGGCATCCTTTTGAGTATATGAGATATAAAATTCCTCATCACGGAAAGTGGTTTTCTTTTCCTTTTTAGCAGCTGGTATATTGAATGCTTTAGCTAATTCCTCTTCATCTACATCACCACCTAAACTTTCAATCACCTTCTTTTCATCACGAATATCTAAAGGTTGATCCAAAACTGCAGATTCGGCTTCGCTCTTGACCTTGTGATTAGAGATAATCTTATCGACTACACCACGACGTTCACGCATCATGACAGTAGCAGGAGTTACCTTACGTGTACCACGAATACCAAATTCAAAAATGGTTTCAGCAGGTCTGAAACCAGAAATGGCTTCAATTAAACTAGCACGTTCAAGTTCAGATTGACTTTGGTTTTCTTCGTTTAATAAAAGAGGATGCAAGTTGTTGTAAGCCTTTTTCTTGATTACTTCCTTGGCACGAGCGTAACTTTCAGCAGCAGCACGAGGTTTAGTACGGTTATATAACTTGTAAGCGTTTAAAGCAGTACGATGAATACCATCTAAACTAGCATCCTTCGAAATTTTATCAGCAGCCCAAGCTTGATCATCAATCAAGTGTTCTTTAGGCATAGAACCAACGACTAAGTCGGATGTATAATCATATTCATCTTTCTCACCAGCGAGGATTAAAGGACGAGTCAAGAAAAGTTGAAGATCGACCAAGTAAGGTAATTCTTCGGATGTTACAAATGAATAAGCCCAACCACGACGACCGGCACGAGCAGCACGACCGACACGATGCACAAAGACCTTGGAAGAACCACAGAAATCGTAATTGATAACATTTTCTAAAATAGGAATATCGATACCACGAGCAGCAACATCTGTAACGACCATAATATTGGTAACACCATTTCTGAACTTGTTAATTTGAATATTACGAGCAGTTTGATCAAGAGAACCGTATACATAAGACACTTGATATCCAGCAATTTCTAAAAGTGTAGCTAAATATTCGACATGATGCTTGGTAGCAGCAAATAAAATAGTTTGGTGATCAGCTTCAGTACCAGATTGTTCCTTCTTTTCAGGCTTCTTCTTTTTATATCTCTTGACATCGAACTGATCAGAATTTTGTGTATGCTTGGGTAATTTAATAACGTTTTTTAACAAGTATAAAAGAGCACCTTCCTTTTCATTATCCTTGACAGAAAAGAAAGCCATCTCAAGATCACGAGAGATCTTGGTATCAACATCTAAACGAATTAAAGTGGGTTCTTGTAAACCAGCCTTGGCAAAATCTACCAACAACTTTGGTAAAGTAGCAGAAAAGAGTAAAGTTTGACGAGAGGGAGGAAGACGAGAAAGAATTTCATGTAATTGAACAGCAAAACCCATTTCAAACAAACGATCAGCTTCATCAAATACAACATATTCAACAGTACGAAGATCTAAGTTCATTTCGACGGAAATATGTAACAAACGACCAGGTGTGGCAATTAAAATATCAGGATTGGAAGCAATCATCTCAAATTGTTCATCTAAACTATCACCACCCACAATACAACCACTACGAAGATCGGTATATTTCATCAACTCCTTACAGACCTTTTGCGTTTGTAATGCTAATTCACGAGAAGGTGATAAAATCAATGCTCTTGCACCAGTCTTGGCTGAATGTACCTTGAGTCGTTCCAACATGGGAATTAAAAATGCAGCAGTTTTACCGGAACCAGTACGAGCCATACCAACTACATCATCACCTTGTAAAATAAGGGGAATACATTTACGTTGAACTGGTGTAGGTACTTTAAAACCCTTATGAATAATAGCCTTGAATACATTGTTGCTTAAACCTATTTAATTATTTTCGCTTGGTAAGATTTTACGATATAAATATATAAATCTATTATTGTAACTTACCCATAGATTGGAAACCACCAGATTTTTTGTTTTTACGGTTAGCAGCAAGTGTCTCTGATGCAATAAACTTTTCATCCTCTTCATCCTCACTATCATTCATGGTAATAGGCTTTTGCTTCTTGACAGAAGCAGCGGTAGCAGCGACGGCAACAGCAGCAGGTTTTTTAGCTTTGAATTTACCAAACATGTCCAATTCAAGATCGGAATCGTCTTCAGACTCATCGCTATCCATAATAACCCTCTTTTCTACAACAGGTACAACTTCAAAATCGGAATCATCCTCGTCTTGATCTGTCTTGGACTTCTTTTTATCTTTATTGTATTTTTTACGTTGGAATTCCTTCTTTTTTAATTTTGAGCTGGAGAGCTCCTTGGGCTCTTCCTCGGTCTTTTTGGCGAAAGGTTTAGTACTGGTCTTTTTGGTACTGGTAAGCGTCTTTTTTCCTAAAGCTTTTTTAGCCATAGGTTTTTTGGCCATGGGTTTCTTTGCGACCATTATTTGATTCTATATGTTAAAAAAAAGGTGCAGAAAAGTTTAAAAGAAAAAAAAAAGAATAAAAGCAGTGAAAATTGGGTGGCTGAGCTAAGCGAGGAAAAAAAAAAAAAGTTGCATTACAGGCGGGTATTCAATAAGAAAAAAGAAGTAGTATGAAGAAGAAAGTGGGAAAAAAGGTAATAAGCATATCCAAGGATATCGTTATTTTAAATATATTGTCAAAGTAACGTATTATATTGTAGTTAGTAACTATCAATAGTCGCAAGTAGCGTTAATTCGGTAGAATTACGGATTGTCACACCAACACCCCAAAATTGAATTTCATGCAATATGTAAAATGACTTCAAAAATTTATTTTAAATGTGTATGAAAGAGACTTTTTTTTTCTCCTAAATAATTACGTGAACAACCTCTACTGGTACAATATCAGATTTTTTAGGTTTCTTTACATGCTTCTTTGGATGATATTTATTGAACCGTTTACCGCCTCGTTTGACGTGTTCAAAATCATCATCATCATTATCAGTATCGTCTATTTGATCCTCTTCACTTGTTTCTTCGTTTTCAATTACCAATACTTTTTTTCCATCGACATCTTCGTCCATATAATTCTCTTGGTCACTATCTTCCAAAAGTTCAATAACAGAATTTCTTAATAAAGAAGGAAACCAATGGTATTCGACATCAGATTCAGATTCAGTTTCTGAATTAGCTTCGTCTTCAGAGTCCATGAGAGAGTAAAAGTCATACTTTGTTAACCTGTCTTCATCACTAATTTGATAGTCGCTAGAACTTGATAAACGTGGACTAGAGACTTCAGTTTCTGTTAACTCGCGTACAACCAAGGAAGAGCCACTACCGGCTGTTGTGGTCCTGGTAGTGGTTCTAGTTGAATAACCGTCGCGTGTAGTTGTTTGTTTATAAGAAGAATATTGATAACTCATATGTAAGAATGTATATTACAAGGGACTTGTAAGACGTAAAGAGAAAAGAGAAAAAAAAGGCTTCCCTTTTCTTCTTTTTATTATTAACTCCGAGATACATTTTTTTACGTCATGCAAACTGTCACTGTTTTAGGGTTCTTTACTATGGTTCCAGTGTATTTGGCGATATCTAGAAAGGCCGATTCATCTGGAAAATTCTAACTTAGTTTGTGATTAAAGTAGCCTGATATCCCGTGCAAAAACTAAGTGATAAATAATAAAAATATGTATGTTTGTAAATAGAGCAGTTGCATATATATTATGGTTAACTTTATTCTTTTTATAAATACAAAATTGATACTAACTTATGTCTTTCGGATATACTACATATAAAATTTAAACAAATATCTTGTCATCCTTCTTGGATAAAGATATCGAATTGTTTCGAATTAATGCATTTATGTCTTCTCTTTACAATTTCAATTTCTCTGCCTAAAAGATACCAAAGGTTGTCAAGCGTATTTAAATCCGGGATTCGAAGGACTTAGTTTATTCATAAAAGCCAACGATTAATTTTTACACAAAGCATGATTCCCTTAATTTCTTTTGACAAATAATACGTATGAGATTGGCACATAAAAATGGTGATAACAGCTCTACCGAGGTCTACACGCTAATGCAATATTTAATGATTTCAAGAGAAATACAGGTATAAGGTGGAGCAAAAAAAGAAAGAGCTATTGTTGATCCAGTGGGAAATGAGAAAGTGTGATTAATTTGTATCCTATCACCTTATATACTTTGCGTTTTTTCTCCAAAAGTGACGCATAATTTTTTAATAAGAGTGTACAGTAAAAGCTATTAAATATTTACATCATTTGTCTTCTTGAAACTTTTACATTTTCTAAAACACCAAGTATTTTTAATTGGTCACAAGTAGAGTTTTTAGATAAATATACTTTAAACTTTTTAAGACACGTTTCGCCTAACATGACATCTGTATCATCACTTTTATAAGTAAGTTGGTTTAAAGAATGGCTGAAATAATTTACTAAGTAAGATTTTTTTAAAGAAAAAACAATTGCTTACATATTAATTAAAATACTGACAAAGATCGATATTATCGTCTGAAAGTTCAGAAAGCTCTTCTGTTTCTTTACAGATTTTATCAGATTCGACTTTATAACACAATGACTTTATGTAACTAATCATACGAATCAGGTTGAATAAGGTTCACTAGTTATACCCGAAAGACATCTAACGAAACAAAATAGATTATTCTCTGTAAATACTATCTAAATATAGTTTACCTACTTGATTGACGTGTTATCTTCATTTGTTAATTTTTTCTTTAGCAGCAAATTAGCACTATCTGATAATAGCTTTTGTTTTATAGAACGATTATAGGTATCACCTATTTTTTTAAAAAAAATTTTATTACACTGTTTATAAAAATGTTATTAGGTGTAATGCATAAGAGCATCCACAGCGAAGAAAGGAATTTTTTTAAATTTGGCATTTTCGTGATTCTATAGTGGAGCATGTTTTAATTGTATTACACAGAGAATTAATATAAAAGCAAAAACGATATTCTCTTTATGAGTATGAAACAAAGAAATGAGTGTTGTAAATCATTTAAGCAGAAAATAACTACAATTAAAACCTTCATACATATTTATAAAAATATTATTTATTTAGGATGGTTAAATTTACAGTTCTTGTTCGTACAACTATGGCTGTAGCAACATTTTTTTATCTTTTGTGCAATTTATTCAATATTAGAGTCCCAGTTAGCTAACGTATCACTCGCACGGTTTGTACTTTCTGATGAAATTTCGAAGGCTTCGTTTAACTCATCTAAAATCTTCTTTAACTCATCACTCATTTGTTTAATAACCTGAAGAACTGATTCTAATTCTGCTCGTTTTTCCGAATATAAATCTAGCTTGGCTTGTGATGCCGGGTTTGCCACTGGTTTTTCTACAATAGCTATTATATTTGGTTCCTGTGGCTGTGGTTTTGGTCTTTTATTTATTGCACTTGCCTTCTGCGATAACGATCTCTTCATTTTTGTATTATGTATTAGAGTAAAGAAAAACACAAGTTTTTTTGGGCGGCTGGAAATAAAAAGTAAGCTGTTGTCGAAGCGATGACGGATAATGTGATAAATGCTCTCAGAGCCACGCTTTAAATTTTATATATAATGCTGAACTAATTTAAACACCTTTCTTCCTTATATCTTTCAAATAAGCTATTTATTAATTAATGCTATTTGAAAAATAGAAAAAAAATAGAGCCTCCGCTGTAGGATCACGAAAATGCCCATTCTTCGCCGTGGATGCTTTTAAGAAGAAAGATAATTTATCGATTCTAAAAAAAAGATAGATAAATAGCGCTTAGGCTGCTAAAATGAATGTGATATATTTAACACTTGTTATTCAAGAAAAACAAAAAAAAAACGCTGCTTAATTTTTATTTTTTGGATGATTTAATCTTCTTTAAACTTGATATTTTGAAAATCTCGTCCGCTTAACCTTAAGGTTTTGTCTCGGATATTACTACGAGCACGACAAGTGGTGTTACTAGGTAGACAACTACTTTCTCGTATTTTTTTGGTCGGCTTAGAGCAACTCCAAACATATCTACTAAACTGGTTTTTTTTTAACAGAGACCAGTTTTTACAAAACAATTCCAAAGTAAGAGGTTGAATATTATATTTTATATCGGTATCTATTTTCCAGAGTGATTACACTACTGTAACTGACAGTTAAACTTAGAATTTATCTAATGAGCTTAGAGGTTGAGGATCTTATCATATAAGATCCAGGACCTTTTTGTTGTAAGTCTTCATTTTTATACCTAATGTACGTAATACATGTTATGTTTTATAATAGATAAACACATCGATTATTTTTAATTATATTTTATTTTATGTGTGATTTTAGCATACCGTGGTCAATATTTTGCAAGTGTTCTCGGCGTAGATCAGGTTGTATAGGTGAGCGTAATAATATAAAACCAATTGTGCGTGGAACAACTATCGAAGAGGCTGTGGAGGGGTTTTCCCAAATAAAATCGGCAGTAGTAAAACTGCTTAATCCGAAAGTTTATAAATCTCGATATAAAGGCAGTAGTTCAGCGACTGACATGCCACAACTTATTCATAATTAGCGGATTCAGCACTCCTTTTTGTGTCTGATTATATTTTTGAGTCCTTACTATTTTTATAGGTCGGATTCGACAAAGTAAAGCGAACTTGCTTTTTATATCCTCTCCTATACTATATATAAGCGGATTTAAATAATCCACTATGCCCAATTCATTTTTTTTTCGTAATGCTTCTTAGATTATATTCCCAAAATACAATGGGAAAAATAGTCTATATTTCCAGTTTCTCGATTTACCATAAAACGGGATTTCATTTAAAGTCGTGGATAAAGGAGTATTCTTTAAAAAAATATGCGAAGCTTTTCTATTATGGAGATGAATACGGAAAAATAATTGTAAATGCCAACATACCCCATCTTCAAAAAAGGAAAATATATTCTATATATGACGCTATGTGAACGATATTTGAGAACGTTTTACACCATCTATAGAAATCCAATCGATTGCTTACATTAATACACATACATTTAATCGATTATTTACATGAATTATAAATATACTCCGCTCACAAAAAAATACCTTTTTGGGTATAAGAAAGAATCGCATTCTTATAACAAACATATATATTAAAAAAGTATACTAATCGAAATACGTGAACAACCCTCTTGAAAAATACAAATGTGTAATTTTTTGGTTCTATTCTTAATTCTTGTAAATATAGCAAATCAGCCCAGCAAGGAAAAAAAAAGGGAACTACTGCAAGGCGCAGAACATCAAACTATAAAAGCCTCAATTAGGAGAAATATAAAATATGGCTTTACGCCGAAATTTAGCTTTACAGTGAAAAAGATATGGAGTTCCTCAATTCATTCCATACTGTTAAGACATGTCAAATGCAAAGTTATATAGCACTCCTTTTTTTTGTACGCTCTCTCTTTTTATTACAAAAAAAAAGCCTACATTATGATATATATGCAATTAAGTGCATCAATTGAAAATATTTAATCAAGGTACCTTTCTATATTAAGAAGCCTACAAGGCAACACCTATTTGTTTTTGATAAACACAGGAATAATGAGATTTTTTTTTTGTATTTAGAGTATTGGAAACAGTATTTCGGTGATAAAAAGAATAATAGTATTAAGCACCCTTAGACGAAATATAAAGGACAATGCCCTTTAAAAAGACGATCATACTGCAGCTCCTTTTTTTTATTTCACTTACTGTTTGATTTTAAACAAGATATATATAGACACTATGCATTCATTGGGGTTACCTTTTTTTTTTTTTGCTTATCACATGAAGGGAGGCGCAAACGTGTGCTTATTGGACAAATGTTAATATTTACAAACAAACAAATGTAAATTTTTAAAGAAACCAACTTGAAGGAGAAGATAGACATATGGTAAAGCAAGGGGGATATCTGTTGTCACTATAATAATGAGAGATAGAGAGAGGGATGTTAAGGGGATCTAATAACTCTAATTTCTTGCAAGTCAACTTTCAAATGCTTTTGAAAAAGAAATATACATTTTGATCTATATATTTTTTTAATTGTTTGTACAACAAGTAATTTCAATTGCATTTGAATGTTATATTTATAACTTGTAATACTTGTAGCTTGCGTGTAAGACATTTTTGTTTGTTTTAACAAGAAAAGGGCTTGTTATTGTTCAATCACTATTAAATAACAGGTTTTAATATTTTGAAATTAATCGTTATAAAAAAGCTAAACTATAGGCGGTAAAAAAAAAAAGAGGAAATAAACTCTTAATGCCAGTAACACACAGTGAATACAAAGTGTCTTTGAGTCACCATCTGGTGAATTTGGAATAGGAAATTCCGGGTAGAATAAGAGGGGGGTGGGGTGGGGAGTAACTTGGGAAAGGAAAAAACAAGGGAGCAATTTAAGTCTTGTGAATATAGTTACTACTGTAATTGCCCTGAATATAGACTAGAACGGAAACTTTTTTTAAAAAAAATGCTTTGATATCATCAAGGTGCTTGAATAAAATATAAAGAATGCGTGTGCTCTATAAAAATGGGAAACATTTAAAAGAAACTATTTCGATTTGCATGGTAAAAGAGTTACATATAAACTTTTTTTTTTATGCATTGCATGTACTATTCAAGGGTACCTTTACATTATATGTTGTATTATGGTGGTAAGAAAAAAAGGTTTATTATTAATAGGGATAAATGAAAAAGAAGAAAAGTGGTAAATAATCCTAAATGATAGGCGAAAGATTAAATTGTCAAAAAAGGGTAAAAGTAGTAAGCTCGAATATAGGTAATATGTGTATTGATAAGATTATTGAAGGGGGGTGGTTAATTCTACAGTACTATAGAATTACGTTGGTATTAAACCTTGACAATACATTAAATATATAATAGTTATTAGAAAAAAATGTTTGAAAAAAGAGAGAGAGAGGATTTTTGTTTGTAATAGTGCATAACTTAGTTGATACGACCAAGAGGCAAGGTGAAGTAAGATGACTCCTTGGTCAAGAGACCTGCTAGAGCATTATACCAAGCAATTAAAGCAGTAAATATACCAAAAGCACCACCAGCAATGTTGCAAGTAATAGAGTGGTTGAGCTTACCAGCAGTCAACAAGATGAAAGTAATGAACAAGAAGAAGAAGAGAGAGATAAGACCAACATTAGAACGATGAGAAGCAATTAACATGATACCAGTAAAGATAGTCCAACCCAACAAGAAATAACCGACAGACTTATTTAAAAGATCAGTATCGCCTTTATAACTATTAACAACATCAGCACCAGGAACATAAATCATAGCAAAACTTAACCAGAAACCACCATAGGAAGAGAAGGCAGTAGCACCAAAGGTATTACCTGTCTTAAATTCCCACATACCAGCCAAAAGCTAATATTAGAAATAATAGGTGAGTCGCGAGGTTTTATCTATTTTTATATTCATAAATGTATTACCTGAACGAGACCACCATAGAAAATGGCAAGACCAGTAACAACACCATGAGGTCCATCCGAAGCAACACCGGCACCAGCATTATGGAGAGATAATACAAAGGTGGTCAAAGCGAAACCACAAAGACCTAAAGGACCAGGGTTAGCGATAGCAGGACTAGCTACAACAGGAGGAGGAGAGCTGTGAGTAACTTGGTACTTGGATTCGACATCTTGGTGATCGGAAGACATTTTTTATATTACTAGTATTTTTTAAAAAGAAAAAAAAAATTATTAAAGAAGAGTAAAGAATAAAATATGGGGAATGGTGAATTTAATGGGGGGGTATTTATACCATTTTATTTATTTATTTATTTTTGATTTCAAAAAGGATGCACGCACCCACCTCAAATTTGGGGGAGAGTCAAAAACTTTCTCCATTTAGTAAAACTGAAGGGGAAAACTTTACACTTTGCTAAAATTGTATGCGTGCACAACCTTGTAACTGAATAGTTTTCCTGTGGTACTTTTTTTTATAATTCACTCTCCCTGAAAAAAAAAAAAAAAAAACTCCCTTTTTTTTTGGTTTATTGATAAGTTTACTATACGCATCTTTGCATCTCTTCAAGTTTTACATTTTTTTTTTTTTATTGGGGGAGAAATTTACAAGGTAAAAAATTATTATGCCAAAGCAAAAAAAAACTAGTTTTTGTTTACATTATTATTTGATTGGATAAAAACTTGGACGGAGGCACTTCCAAATTCGGTTGCCCTCCCGACCAATTCGGTAAGTATCTGTCCCTCCAATGACTATACAAATACTTTATGGAACACCAGTCATCTTGCGTGTGAACAGCAAGTAATACATGACTTGGCGGTTTTTCTTTTTTTTTTTAAAAAATAAAAAAGTACGGGAAAAAAAAAAAAAGCAATACCAAAAAGAAAAGGGAGTTTATTTAATTGCGATAACAGTAAAGAAGTAATAATAATAAAAAGATTATAAATCAATGCTACGATTCAATCGTAGATAAAATGTCAAAAGAGTTTGTCGATTTGTATTTTCTAGCCGCGGTATGATTCCCTTGTGTGGTTAAAATAGTAGTTTAAAGGTTTTTCTTATGGAATCAATTTCTTTTTTCACACCTTTTTTTGTTGCTGACAATTCCATGAATCTATCGTACAACCTAATTATCTCGGAATTGTGTTACTCGAGTCGATCTGCCTCGGATTGCTTTCATGTAGTCTGTGTGGGTAAAAATAAATAAAATACCCATCAACTCCACAATTCCCCACACTTTTTTTTTTTTAAAAAAAAAAGTTTACCGTTTTTTCTTTTCTTCTTCTTATTATAATTGGGTAGGACAGTCTCGTGGTTTCGAAAAATGTTTACTTTTTCATTTACATAGGAAATATATATATGGGATGATTTATTTTCATATAACTTATTGTGCCCAAATACTTTAAATTTAGAGAGCTAAAAAAAAAAAAAAGCGAACCAAGGGAAAAAAGGGAAAAAAAAGGCTATTTTTTTCATGGATTGAGGTGTCACATTTAGACATGATCCAACCATCAGACAGTCCGTTAGAATACTATTCCCGAATTAGTTTTAGTTCTTCTTATTGTTAAACTATTGACAAAACTTTAAAAAAGTATATTATATAATCATATACTAGCCAGTTTTTTTTTTGTAGTACATTGCACGCTAATACATATTTTCTTAATATTCACTTGACAGTAAATAATTGATTACTATTAAAAAAAAAAGAGTTAAAGCTAGAAGTGATGTAGCGCAAGAGAAACATTAAATATGCATTGCATTTGATATTTATATACAGTATCATTAGTACTAATTAAAACGTATTGGAATCTTATACAGCGGCATAATAAAACTTAGAATACGTGCATCTTTTTTCTTGAGTGTAAGGTATATACTTTATACACACTTTGGCTTGTTCTCGCTGCTGGTCCCGAGATGACGGTAGTTATGAAAATAATAAACATATCGTATCAAGTTAATATATCAAAGTAAAAGTACTATAGAAAAACTGGCAATGGGTACCGGAAATCAGAATGGCTGGAAATCATGTGTGGGGGAAATAAGAAAAAAAAGCCAACAATTTTATTCGTTAATAGGGGGATATGAATCTCACACCCTCTTCTGTCTCTTTTTTTTTAGGAGCCAATACTAATACGTACAATAATCTAAAACATATGGCATAGTACGAGTTTTGGATAGTAAACATGAAGTAAAAAAAAAGGGTTTTTCTTATTGTTTTAATTTTTTTTTTTCGTATATTTGTTTAGTTTTTTGAAGAAAAAAAAAGATATCGGATCATATTTCTTCTAAAAAAAAGAGAACAGTGGTCCTTATCGCTTATACGTTCTTTCCGGCTCCAAGAGAAAATGTGGGGTAAAACAAAAAGTAAAGATAAAGTAGCACAGAAAAACGTTCTCATTAGTTTTTACTGCTCCGACTTGTTGTACAATGTTTTAGTTTAAAAATACAAAAACGGTTGAGAAGATAAAGCATTTTGTGTGACATAAAAATAATATAGCACTGTAAGAAAAAGTATTATTTCAATTTGATACAGCTGTAAAAATTACTTTTATTGTTTATGTCAATGAAGGTACCTACTTCCCTTGATTTCCAAAGTCATTGTCATAACGTTCGACATCATTTACATATAGCTTACCGAGCGATCGGAAACAAAATACCGTGCGTTTTTTTTTTGAAAAGATATATTGACAAGTATAATACTTATTCTTATTCCAAGGCGTAATAAATCTACATGTCAAGACTTGCTAGCTACAGGCAACTTTGGTTGATCTGCGGATAAAACCAGCTATACTATTAAATCGAAAATAAGGAATTTTACTTGTTCAATTGCGACTGCGCTGATATAAGAAAGCGTTACAATTCCGATATTGTTAAATACTAATATCAGCAATAAGAATGTTATTGAAAGTTTCCAAGATAAGTTTTATTGGCCTTGTCTGACAGCATCGCTACTACCTTTATCTGCTGCCGTTAATACTACTATAACTAAATAATTCAATATGTCCAATAGAGCAATCTATTTGCGGTTTGAGAAATGTGGTCATTTACCTCACACATATTCCCACTGACATTTTTTTTTCTGCGTTTTTTTTTCTCTACTTAATTATATCGTTTCCGTCGCGTGACCCTCCTAGGATTTAACCTTCGTACGACATATCGGAGCACGAAACTAAACGGGAAGGTTTTTATGTACTACTTGTACCCCACATTTCTTTGGAGTCGGAAGGAAACTGATAAGATCCATTTTCATCCTTGCTGAAAATGATCCGATTTTTTTTTTTCATAGTAAATATTATTGCGTAAAAAATTTAATGAGAAAAAGGGTACTTTGTCATGCTCTAGATTAGTACGGGCTCTTAGAAAAAAAAGAAAGAGGAAGAGTTTATTACATAATTTAACGAATAAAATCAGATTTTTTTTTTTCATATTTCCCATAGACTACACAGAATTAGCTGTTGGACAACTCCACACGTGATTTAGAACCTATACCCAATGCCGCGCTTAAATTTATATAGCGTTTACCCTTGTCTACTCGATATATTATTTTGATAGGGTATTTGTTTAAGTTTTTCATAATTGCCATCATCTTTGGACCTTGCACAATTCCATTTTTTTTTTATATATAAAAAGAAAATATTTTTTAAACTCCAAAAAATCTACAAGAGATGCAAGAGTTTGATTATGCCGGTATCTAAGAGCCATTTAAATTTTATTTATCACGAAGTGATGATATGTATTACACAATTACACAATTGCAAAGAAATAACCTAATAGAATGCATATTTGCACGACGTAGAAGCTACATATGTAGAATACAAAAAGCACCCTTTCGATTGCTTTATCTAGCTTTTATTAGTATAGTCGAGCTTTTTTTCTTTTTTAATTTTTACATTTTAGTTATAATCAATTACTGTCAAGCGAAGAATACTACAAAAAGGGCAGGTACAAAATATATGAATTTATAAAAAAAAAAAAAGGGTGGTCACCGTACAGTATAACTGATACAAAAAGTTTATTATATTATGATTTAACTAAATTACCAGACTAAACCGCCTTGGAATTCAATACAACCTAAGCCGTTGTTATAAATGTCATAGTTTTGTAAAGCCCATTCACCTTCCTTGTTCATATAAACGTTTTCGCCTCGCTCTATTTTACTCATATCAATACCCGAATTATCATTCATGGCTTCTTTATTGGATTCCCAGATATTAGCGTGTTCTTGATGACAAGTAAATCCTGGTTTTACGTAAACGACTGGAATTTTTTTTGTCCAAGTTGCTGTACAAATAAATTCAATATCCATCCTAAAAAAAAAAAATAACAAGGGGGGGAGAACGAATAAGTATTATAAACGTTAAAAAAAAAGGAGGGGGTCTTTACCATGCAACGCCTCCTGCTTCTCTATAACCTCTGGGTATTTTCCATGTATCACGGTGAGCCATAGTAAAATCTCCAGCTTGATCAGCAACCTCTAAAATATTCATGGTTGTAGTTTTATTTTTAATATCTGGATTGTTTCTACTGGTTACAGTAATAGGAGCTGGTAATTGATAGTTTCCCCAATCTTGGTCTCCGAGAGCACAGCTATTGTAAATTACTTGGTCGCTTGGAAATGGGTCCAAATTGACTATGGAAGGAGGAAGATCATCGTGGCTACAGATTAAAATAGTTAGTAACGAAAAAAGTATGTAAACACGAATATATACGGTCCAAAGTATTACATGTTATGATGGTCTTGGTGCTGTACATAGATTACACCTTTTTCAAATACCCGTGATTTAATCGCATTATGGAAATTATGTGACCAAATATCATCTAAATATAACACATTCGATTCAAATTTCCTTCTTTTTTTTTTTTTTTTTTTTTTGCTATTGTTACCTTGATTTGTACAGACGACAAATTCGCCTCGTGCAAATCGAATACCGACATTTTTACCTTCGAATTCGTGGAGTGGTGACTTGCCACGATTTGGGATTATAGTATGTAATGAATTAGGTATAGTTATAATTCTATATTTTAAATAATCTGAACTTCTAAATCGCTACAAAAAAAAGGTTAAAACATACAGGAAATTCTCATGCAAATAAAAATAAAGAAATAAATAGTTTTACCTACAAAAGCATCAATCACTCTTCTTGTATCGTTAGGTGGGTTCCATTCAACAATTAACAGTTCAATTCTCTCTCTTGTTTTTTCTGCTAAAATAAATGCAGAATCGATAAAATTTTGAAGACGATGATGTTGACCCCTTGAAAAAAAAAAAGAAAAATTTTAATTCTTTTGTTACAAAATAATATATAAATATACTTACCCAGCATAATTATCAACACGAGTAACAATAATGATTGAAAGGTACTCTGAAGGCTGTTTTCCCGGCTCAAGGCAATTTTCCCATTCTTGTCTCGATATTTCGATTTGTTCAACAGTTGCTGTATTTTCAATGATATAAGAAGGTGTCTTATTGTACCTTTCTAGTTGCGTTTTTCGTTTATGGCTTGATAAGTTGGATATAAAGTAAAGTGAAGCAAATGTAAATATAAGTATAACCGGTAAAAGCAATCTCTTGTTGTTAGATGCTAAAAACTTCATTTCGCAAAAAAAAAAAAACTGATGGTAAAAAGAAAATAAGGAGTTTATTATGAATCCACTACAGTACATCTAAAAGAGGCCCTTCTTCGGTCTAATTGGATCCCAGTCTTTTTTAAACGCACAAACAGTGACTGGGAGAGGTATCGTTCCCCTGAAGTGTTTCATTAGATTCCTTTTCTTTTTAACAATGTTATTTCGTGTAACAATCAAGCGGAACACATGTATAACCTGTCTTGAATATGACAGGTATCGATCTTATTTTACTTAGAAAAGAAAAAATCCTCTGGGTCTCTTTATTTGAAGCGAGGGGGGTTTTTTGTGTGTGTAAAATATAGATAAGCCATTACGTATTTTTAGAGTTGTCGTCAAAATCTTGTCACATCAATAAAAAACCTTACATGAATAATAATGCAAACTGTTTAAGACGGCGATAGAAAATATTTTCTGTATTACACAATTTTTTTTTTAAAAACGCTCCATGATACAAATATCGAAAGTCTTTTAGCAATAAAGCTACAGCCTACAAAAGAGAAAAGAGTTTATAAATATGTCTAGAAGAATATTTACAAAGACAACACTCGCCTTACTGTATCTCAAATTCTTTACAAAAGATCTCTGGTAAAAAGAAACTTACGAAACACGAAGAAAAGGATCAAGTTGGTACCACTTGTTGTTGTTGTTGTCAAATAAGGTTTCTGAAATCTCTGATGATACAAAATACAGTATGAAGTTGTGCCAAGGACCAAGCCCATCAAAACTTATTGCAACTCCAGAATTTTGTCATTTATAAATAGACTTCTTATCAACAGTAGTAGAGTAAAAAAAAAAATAGTAATCCTCTTCCTAGTCACACAGAAGAACTTCCTGAAAAGCCCAACATACTTAGCAGTACAGCAACAATAAACGATTAAAAAGAGTTTGAAGGAACTGCCAAGACAACATTGAACCGGAAACTCCAGGACAGGGTAAGTAATATATATATATATATATACGTATTGTCATTTAAGATATACTGTGGACTAATAGTAATAAAAAAGCGCACATTTCTATTTACATGAATAACAAGCAGGTCCAAGATATACATTTTGGTTCAGGAAGCATGTCAGTAAGGCCCTATTATTTTTATTTTAGACACATATAAAAACCAGCCCTTAAAAAATACGTTTGGAGGGTGGCGGAGAGAGTAATTTCCTTTTGTTTACCGTTACTATCTTACTAGTTAGCTTCCTTTATATATAAAAATAACTTTGTTATGTCCCAATATTATTGTTATTATGCTTCTTTCACATGGAACGTGTAGGTACATATAGGCTTTTTCTACAAGTGATAAACACAGACTGAAAAAGCCTCTTGAAACGCTACAAGTTTTTTTTTTTTTTTCGCTCACGTGCATTACATATGGCTTAAGGATGGTCAAACTATCAAATGACACCTTTGTTAGAGTATCAAAGAATTAGACTTTCTCGTAAAACAAACATTTGGTCGTTCTCCCTCTCTCTGCAAGAGAAAGAGGGAACATACACCGTGATTATCTGGGCGCTTGAAATATTTAAATTTAACAGCTAAAAATCACTTTTAGCGGTCAAGATTTTTTTTTTCTTTTTCCGTGGAATGGAGTTATCGACCTTACTGATATAATGACGGGTTCTCAACACCCTTCCAAAGCAAACACAGAGTAACATTTTATTATTGATAATAATATGCAAAATAATGCCCTTGTCTCTATTGACGAAGAGAGAATAATTTCAGTAGTACTAATAGTGTATTTGTAATATTCTATACTAATCCTGATGTCGATATTTACAAGATGTAGATGGAATAAAGTGCATTCAAGCAATACATTAGTCGTGAACTAAATATTTACAGACATACATTATTTATATTAGGGATTATCGCTAGACCTATTTGAATTCATTTATGATGGGAACCAAAAAAGGACAGGTCAACGCCTGAAAATCATAGTGATAAAGCATAGAATGTTGGTTCTTGGATCAGAGAGTTATGAGTTTCACCCAGTTTTACTGACAGTAAAGTATGCGTAGCATGCTAACTACAGTTATAAAAAAAAGGAATTAGATGGTGTGCTCTGGACAATCAGGGTATCTGGATACGGTATTCTTGTTGCAAGTGTTGTTTGGTCTCTTTGCTGCAATATCTAGTTTCAGGTTTATTTCGACCATCCGATGTTTTAGAATTCGACAAATGTACAGCGCTATTATTTGTGCATGCTACCAGATCGTCGCTTTTTTTTTATTGTTACTCAAATCGACAACAGAAAATAAAATAAAAATGAAACAGTAAATGACTCAATATTCCGTGTTTTATAATTTTGTATCATCTATTTTCTTAGATAATAATATAGTGTAATGTGTAATCACATTTAACGATCAACAAACACTAAGTACACACATACTCTTGGCAAATTATGCAAAGAATATACTATAGGTTTTTGATAAAAAAAAATAAAAAATCTCAACATATCTGCATAATAAAAAGTCCAAGTTTTTTCCTGGTAAATCGATAAATTATGCCCAAGCAGTTACAATTAACATTTTTCGTATCATCAGGACAAAGCAGCTCTATTTTTTAAAACGGCGAATATGGCCACGTATTCATTCTATTGTAGGTAACTCGTCAAAGTTTTTTACTTTTCTCCTCTTAAAAGCAAAAGAAAAAATGTCTAGTTACTTTGGTAAAAATAAATAAATAAATAGTAATAATAATTAATATTAGTATACTAACGTTAGAAAAGATGAACTCGGAATTAACAATTCCAGCAGTAATAATAAAAAAAAGACTTATGATGTTGATCTCGATGCTTTTATGAATCCCAATTCAGGATCAGTTCAAGATTCATTTGGCGATACAACGACTAATGTGCAACAATTAATACATGCAGCCAAGTAAGCTTCTTGTTTTTTTTTGTTTTTTTGTTTTTCAAAAGTGACAGTAATGTGGCTAATATATGATGAACAAGTTTTTTTGGACAATTCCGAGAACAAATGCAAGCAGGAGGAGATGCTGACCAAGAACAGTTTTTAGATAACCTAGTCTCTCAATTATTGGAAGAGTCTCAGAGTAATGCTAAAGGACCACCACCTGCCTCAAAAAGATTTATTGATACTTTGCCAGCAGTCAAAACAAATATGCTAGACAGGTACGTTTTACTGCAAACACACAAAAAACAGTAGTAAACTGACAAAAAATTAATAGTGATGAAAGTTGTATTATCTGTAAAGATAATTTAAAAACTAGTGAGAGTACTGTAACACGGATGCCATGGTATTTATTATTGTTATTGTTTTTACAAGTGTTTCAAGTATAAATAACGTGGTCTCTCTTTTTTTCTTATTTAGTGGACATTACTTTGATCGCGAATGTATTGTACCTTGGTTAGAGTTACATCATACATGTCCAATGTGCCGTTTTGAGGTAGAAACAGAAAAGGCTGTAGAGGATGAAGAAGAAGAAGAACAACGTGGGTGGATGTATGGATAGTATAGTTTTACATCATAATCAAACTTGCTATTTGTTTATTTGATTACATACTACGTGTTCAAAATAATATTTTTTAATGCCACATATTAAATTTTTTAATTATTCCTAAAGTGATTTTGGGTACAGGCAAGAAAGAAGAGAAGAAAAAGAGAGTTTATATGTGTTACTGTTAAAACGTCGTTTTTTTTTGTTTTGTTTTTTGTTCTTTTTTTGTTCTTTCTCTTTTACGTGCGTAAAAAAACCTTATGGAATGAGATAAACTATCCCTGTTTTTTTTATGCAGTTGAAAATTTGATAACAAGATACATATATATTAAAACCACAAGTAAGTATTAAGGCAGTAAAAAGTTCAAATATTTATATCAAATCTAAAATCAGGGGGGGGGGGAGTGTGCTTGCTAATCGGAAGTAAATGCCGAAAAGACAATTTTAATTTATCCCCCAGAATCAAGTCTATTACTGTATACAAAAAAAAAAAATGCACAATTGACGCGTGCTTGTTAATTTGTTCATAAGTGTTCTACATAATATGTATGTATACTCTTTTCTCTCGGGAATGCGGGATGTTCCGTTTCTCTATTAACGGAATGAATTATATATCTCTTTTTTTTTTTTTTATTATTATTATTCTGTGTATATCAAGTATTCATTTATCGATTGCTATACTTACTACACTGGCATTCATAATCTGTTTTTTTGCGTACAAGTTTTTTTTTCTCCAAAAAAAAAACAACAGGTTTAATCAACACAATCTAGCACTTACTTTTTATATACAAATTGAATTATATTTAGTCACAATACATAAACAGACAAGCACATCGTACATAACGTAGTAATGAAGAAGAAATATATTGTAAATCAGACGGTGGTAATACATACTACCTTTTTTTGTAAAATAAATCATCTGACCCTTTCTATTGCCTCTTGCCTCTTGCCTCTCTCTCTTTTTCGCCCCCTTTCTAAAGTCACCCCCAGCATTTTCCAAAAAGACTTTATTTTTTTCCCGCCAAAACTCCCCCCAATTCTTCTTGTTTTATTATCATGTATGTAGGATTGACTGAATATGTATTGTATGTATATAAACGTATAACGAAAAGCGGTTGAGCTGTATTTATACACACACACACACACAGATGTTTAGTTTATGGATAGATGAAAAAAAAAAAGAAAGTACTTTTTATTTGTTATTTATATTTGTTATTATTACATATATATTTCCTTCTTCTTTTTGGTATTTTTTCCCCTCTCTTCTCTTCTTTACTTTTTTACCTTTCTATTTAAGAAAAAAAAAAAAAAGTCTTCTTTTACTACTTTTTTTTTATTTTAAACTATATCCTACACTTAATAAAAAAGTATAATAACGACACTTTTCTACAATTCTATTTATTTGTCACACCAAAAAAATCTAAAATGTTAACAGATGAAGACCAAGTATCAAGAATTTTCGCTTGCCCTCAATGCCCAAAAAGTAATTCTTTTTTTTTTAATACATCAACTTTTTTTTTTAATCAATTTTTTTTTTTTTTATAGTATTTGCCACCCGTTCAAATTTGTAAGTATTTTAATCATTTTTTTACTTTTTCCACCCCCTTTTTTTATAAAAAAAAATCCCTCCATGTATGATTACATCCTTTTTTTTTCTTTTACCCTCAACTCTAATTTTATTTTTTATATATATAAAGGAAACGCCACATGGAAAATCCTAATATCCATAATATACCTTACGTTAGAAGCCGCGATCAAAAACGGTGGAAAGGTCACTCTAAAAAGGTGGTGTCAAAAGAAGAAACCACAGAAAGGTAATAAAATAAAATAAAATAAATACAATCACGTTAAAAAAAATAATCGCATTGACGACATAAAATATCTGATAATTTTCAGCAATAATGATAGGATGAGAAAATGGCGAGCAGAAAATCGAGAGAAAAACAGACAAAATGATCTAAGATGTCGTGTTTATCGTTTAGCGCGTCAAAAGTACGGTGAACATGATTCTAGTGAAAAACAAGGATTTGTCAGAGAAGAAATTGCCAGAAGACTAGGCCGTCGCATGATGATGGAAAGAAGAGAAGCCAATGGTTGGTCTCCACCTACCAGAATGCGAAATGGCATTCGAGTGATGAGCCCAGTTCATTTTACTACTCCACCTTCTACACCTTTATTAAGTGCTTCTGCCAATACCATGTTATTATCTCCATTAAGTGACTTGGTGGAATTACCCTTTTTCAGTGTACCTCAACAAAAGATTGAACTACCTTCTATCGAAAGATTCACCAGAACAAATTCTTGGTCCTCTTCACCACCCGATTTTTCTTCTGGTTCAGCGTCCTCTTCTCCTGTACTGCCACATCTATCACCGACTTTACGTAATACCAAACGTCGTACTAGCAGTAGTAGCATAAGTAGTGCAAGCAGTGTCACGAGTGATAAACAACATCGAATCAAAAAAGAACGACGACGATCTTTATCTGTTTCGTCTGCAAAAGCAAGCAATACAAATTGTCTATCAGTATACACAACACCTATCCCAACTACTACTACTACTACTACTACTACTACTACTTCTTTTTCTTCTACACAAACTTTATTCACACCAGTTACTCCATCAGAAGTAGCAGATGCTTCAACAGCAGGGGAAAATGAGGACTTTTGTGTGTTACCATCAATGCATACTTTTCTATCTTATGCACCATCAGCTGTCGATAGAGTACAACAACAACAAAAACAACAACAACAACAACAAAAATCTTGTTGCATACCTACGGTTACTACAAAAGGCGGAATTAAATATGTCGACTCTAATAAAATACTAGACGAATTTGTCGGCGTTGTTCTAAATTACGTAGATAATGCAACGGTGGCACAATAAATATTTACTTTTTTTTTTCCCCCTCTCTCAGCATCACTTTTTTTTTTAACTAGCTATTATCATGTACATATAAAAAAGAAAGAAAAAAACACACACACACACACACACACACACACACATTCTCACATGCAATTTGGTTTCTCTTCTACTCCACCCCCCCCCTTTTTTTTTACTGCTGTACATTATAAACAGTTTATTACTTTGATCATCATTTCCCCTTTTTTTTTTAATCTGAAATAATAATAAAAAAAAAGAATCAACAGTTATTTTTTTACTGCGTAAAAAATGCTTCACAAAAAAATCGAGTCATAAAAAAAAAAGTGCGCCACAAAAAAAGGTTATTCCTGCGTAGTAAAAATGATCTTTTTCTGACAAAAAAAAAAAAAAAAAAAAGTATCTAGTTCCGGCATTAGTTTTTTATGGGTGGTCTGATCTCAGGCCTTGCATAACAGTTTCAAATGATCAACAGAAATGTGTTAAGGTTGTACAAATTACTAGCTATTTTTTAATAGTTTCAAAAATGTTATTTGTTGTTCGTTTTTTTTTTAATTACCTTTTTTATATATTTTAATAGGGAGAGAGTTAAATACTGAAACACGATTTGAAAAAAGTAGGTTTTTTTTGTAAAAAATGTTAGTGCTACACATGAACCTTGCAGAATTGATAAATAACAAATAAAGAAGTAGAGAATCCTTTTTTAAAAAAAGGATACTACAGAGAGTACGTCATTTTACTTTGTTTTTTTTACGCAAAAAAAGAGGAGTTTCTGTTTTTTTTTTAACGTTGACACTTTGGCTTAGATCCAGTTACCAAGTCGTGCGTTGTTTCCAGTACTCTGGTATATAGTTAGTTAGGAAAAAAGAAACTTTCAGGGTGATTAGAGAAAAAAAAAAAAAATGTCTCACGCCTCATCAAAAGTAGTTCATGCGCCAAAAATCACTTCCAGCAGTGACTTGTATTATACTAGCAGTTTTTTTTTTTTTTTTTTTTCCTTTTTTTGGCGTGAATAAGTACAAAGCAAGTTTAGACTGTACACCTTTTGATATTTCAAATTCTACTCGAACAAACATTTTTTTTATACCATCCTGAGTTCTAAAGAGGGGTCTCTTTTTTCTTTATTACCCCCGCCCAGCGCTTTCCCTAAAACGAGAAAAAAAAGCTTTCTTCTTTTTTGGGACTCTTTTCAAAAATCTTTTTTTTCTTTCTTTTTCTTTTTGCGAGTGATATATAAGAAAGATAGATGAAAATAACTAGAGTTTCTTCAAGAAAACTAAGTCCTTTGGTAATAATAACAAGCAAAAATAATAATAAACAAATTATCAGTTACTTATATATATTTTGTAGCCTTCGGGATTGGCAACTATAATAGAGCATTTAGTTAATGATGACCAAGATCAAATAAAGATTTGGGCAAATATGAAAGATTGGAACTTTCCCAGAGGAGATCTATTTCAATTTGTAGGTGTACTCAATCGTTTTGACGCTATTTTAGAAACAACATGTCAAGAATATGAACTTGATAAACATATACAAAAGAAACCTTTTCAGGTTGAAATAAAACAAACTTTATTAGCAATCATGAACTTGTCCAAATTATTATTCGAGCATTGTACAAATAGAAATCTATACAACTCATACGAGGTAATATATATATTTTTTTGTGTGTACCAGAAAAAAAAAAGGAAGAGGGACGACGGGGACATAATTTTTCACTAACACTAAAAAAAAACATAGCATTTAAATAATTTGCTCAATACAACCGATATTGACATTTTAGAATCAGTCTTACGTCTCATGTCTAAACCAGCTCAACGCGTCAATAACCCAAAAGCAGTTCAGTCGAGTTTTATCGCACCTCAAGATAAAGTAACAGAGTTGGCTAGAGGAGGTAATATCACTGACCTGATGGCAGATACAGTTGATGTAAATAAAGATATCAACAAGGTCAGTATGTCCTTTTATCGTACTGAAGGTGATGAAGGTTTGGAGCTCATAACCTTCAGAGCAGACCAGTCCATGACTGATCAGGATTTATTCTGGAAAACTGTAAATGAACACGATATTCCAGAAGAATACCATTTCGAACTGTTGAATAGAATCAGAATTGCTAATCATACGACTCAAGTGTCTGTAAAAAGACAATTACTCATCATTAGATTTATTGCAATTGTTATAATGGGTAAAAAAAAAAAAAAAACGGATTTATTTTTGTGTGCTAAAATATGTGTATTTAGCTCATACAATGTCTGAAACAATCGCTCAAAATAGAGTATTTATATATGAACCTCATTTGGTTCCGCAAATAGCTCACCTTGTAAGCTATGATACTCATGTCCCTATAGTAAGTACAAGCAGTGAAATTTGAAATAGGATTTGTTATTGATAATACATTGTTGTAGGATATTCAAACCTATGCATTGTATGCTTTGGACGGAATTGCAAGACATCGGACAAAAGTAACAGAAGTTTTAACTGCATTTAATGCTTCTGTAAATCATGGTGTTTTACTTCATATATTACGCCAATTTAGTCAAGGCACAACAGGTACATTTCTTTTTATATACATATATATATATTTTGCGCATTTTGCATCTAAACCCCCACCCACCCCTCTTGTAGTATATACTGTTGATTTTCTTGATGCATTTTTCAATTTGTTGACATTCTTATTTCAAACACAAGCTGGTGGACAAATGTTAATGTCTGCAGGTATCATGTCAACTTTAATCCAAATTATGGATAATGTCAAGACAAAGACTGGTATTCATATCAAAGTTTTGATCAAGGTAGTTGGATTACTGGATACGATTATGAACAATGTAAACACATCCTTTTCATCGTTTTGCAGCGAAAATGGATTAAGCTCGTTATTAAAAGTAATTGAAACTCAAGTGGATCAATGCATTGTTATTCAACACATTGATAACTACGACTCCTTGACACTTGTCAAGAACACTTTGCGATTTTTAATCCGTATGATGGAGTCTAGCGATACAGCAGACGGGTTACGTAACTTGATTGAATCCAGTATCCCTCACACCATTAAAAAAGTGTTGCAGCATCACAAGTTGTTTGGATCAAGTGTGTTTTCACTTGTGGTCAATGTAACAACAACGTTCATTCACAATGAACCAACTTCTTTATCCGTACTGCAAGAAATCAAATTACCGCAGACGTTTTTAAATACCTTTTTAGAGTATGATCAACCCGATTGTGAAGTCTTGATGGCGTCGGTTCATGCGTTTGGTGCCATTTGTTTGAACTCGGCTGGCTTGCAGATGTTTAATGAGGCAAAGCCTTTACCTCATTTCTTTGAGTTGATGACAAAGCCAAGTTTTGTTACGAATCCTGTAGAAGTCGGTGGAGTGACAGCGTTAGGTACTACGATGGATGAACTGATTCGACACCATCCTAAATTGAAAACCGAAGTCTTTATGTGTGCCAATCAGTTATTGTTAAATGTGATTAAAGTCGGAAATTCGGAAGAAGGAAAACCTTTAAATAATAGTCATCAGCTTGTATACGAAAGGCAAGAAGATGAAAAGACAGAGTGTCTTTTATTAGGACATGTTGATTTGGTGGCAAGGGTAAATATATATATATATATATATATATATATGTGTGTGTGTGTGTGTAGATTCTTATAGTAGATATGGAAACTAACTTTTTATAATTCTAGTTCTTGGAAGGATTTTTACGTAATACCGATAATGTCAAAGAGTTTGTAAATTATAATGGTCCCGATTTACTTTTAAGCTATTATGCTTTACCTATGCTTCCGTACAACTTTTCAGTCACCAATGCGTTTGATTCACTTAGTTTTGTATTCCGTCTTATCTCAGATGTGTCTCCTATGCCGTTCGCTAAACTGATTACACAAAGAGTATACGATGCTTCTCGATTTATTTTCAGTGGTGAGTTGGATCACGACAAGAGTTCTGTATTTGAATATACTAATATTGATGGTAAGTATACCCGTATAAATGTTCATTTAGGTATTAAACGCGTGTTTTTTTTAAAAAAAAAATTACATTTAGGTCGTGATCAAGAATTATTAAAGAAGGGAAACGATTTATTTAGAAAATGTAGTGTATTATTTGGTTACATCGGGCTACTTTCTACCGTATTTGCCAACGCTATTTTAACAAATACTAAAAATGCAGTCAAGTTTGTTGAATGGTCTATTGAAACCGATGAAAATCGTAGTAATCTTGTCTTGTTACTTGGTAGTATTCACAGGTAAAAAATAAAATAAAATAATAATAATTACGTCTGCCATATATGTATATACTTACTCATAATTTTATTAGAACCATGGTTTGGCAGAATATTTTATTAAGAGAGTGTGTTCCTAAAGCCTGGTACAATACAAGTACACAAGCATCCGAAGACACATCAGTAGTAGACCTGAAAGACCCTCGTGTAATTAACGTAAGAAGATTTAAATTACTATTAAGTGAGATACCTCCTGCTTTGATGCCGGTATTACAAGGTATCATCAAAGTATCCGTCAATCGACGTTCAGTTTCATCCACCATGCTCAGCATCACACAAAGATCGGAAAAAGTCGCCTACCACATTGCCGATGTATTTAACGATAACCTTCGATATATGTGTGACGATTCCCCCATTTGTAAATATGATTATTACGCATCGATGTTCTCCATGATCTCTATGCTGTTACTAGACGATAGATCACGAACAGCATTAGAGACGCCTGTAGCAGTTGCGTTTGAACAAAAGGGCAACATTGATTTCTTGGTAAACAATTTACTGCAAAAGTTTTGGAAGGCGGCAGAAGCTCAAATAGAACAGGATAATCAGTGTGAAGACGGAAGTCAGTTGCAACGCATTAACACCTGTATTGAACTCTTGTTGGCTATCGTACATCATTTAGGGTCCTCGAAATTGTTTCATAATTCGCCTCATACTACCATCTTGACGAGTTTGCATCCTGATGATGCTTATGGAACCAGTATGAGGTTAAACCCTCAGCATTGGATGGCGACCATGCAACTAAAATTCTCGGCTATTTACAAGTACTTGGAAAGTCCCTTATTACACAAGTTTTCAAGACACGTCTTGCATTCTCTGTTAAGGTGTGTTACACAAAACATGAAGAATGAAGAGGAACGACCGATTGCCAGGCACGTCATGCGTGGTAATTCCATTGAATATGAAGCGAATCGAATTGCGCTGATTGAGATGGGCTTTGATCCTGCGTTGGTTGACTCGGCTTTAACTCGGTTTGACGGTAACGGGCTTTCTTCGTTGGATTATTTGTTTAGTAGACGTTTGGTTGAACATCCGGAAAGTGATGGCCCGCCTCATTTGCAAATTAGCTCGAATCTTTTAACCTCGCAACCGTTAACGGAACAAGAGTTTAATGCGGGAATTCGTATTCTGGTCAATATGTGGTATGATCGAGACTTGGCCACTAATGTGTTACGGACAAGTAATGATATGGTTGAGGCCACACAGTCTTTGTTGGGCTATGACCGTCTTCCGACTAGAAACAGCAGTGCGTTAGATACTACGAGTAGAGCGATCGAGTCAGGAAACGCTGAAAGTAACAGTGTTGAGCATACCAATACCGAAGGTACCAATATTGAAAACACCAATATTGTAAACACCACGGCCGAAAATACCAATACCAATGGGCAAGAGGAAGAGGACGAGGACGATGATCAATATGAAGATATTGAAACCGAAGAAGAAGAAGAAGCAGAAGAAGCCATGTTTGTTGACGAGTCTAGCGTAGATTCTTCTGAAGATACAAAAAACAACTACGGGGAAAAGAAATTATCTGAAACCATCAAAGATTTAGACGCAATTCGTAAAGAAATGCGGTCAAGTATTCCTCCTATCCTTTCACGTCTTGTAGATAAACGCAGCGATATTGATTTCGAAGTACACGATTTAATGATTGCGTTATGTTGCGGAGACCCACTTCACTTGGCTGAAAACACTAAGCAAACCATGCAACTTTTCTTTGGTGAAAATGATAAGGCAGAAACAAAAGATAAACGAAGTCTGTTTGAGTCGTCTATTAACAAGATTCGCATCTTTGCTCTGATGTTACGTGAACCTGCGATTCAAGACGTCATGTCGCTTTTAATTACAACCATGTCAAAGTTTATGGACTGGTTTGATTTCTTGGATTTGATTGTTACCTATCCTGAATTCCCAGACCCGAAATGGTTGACGACATTGTTTTTAATTTTGGAGGTTGGGTTAGCACAAGCTGATGAACCAAAACAAGAACCATATCCTACGATCGAAGGTTTCACCACAGATAAAAATGGGTTACATGATCGACCTGTGACACCTACGATCGTGACACCTGAAAACCGTACAACTTTAATGAATTACTGTATCAATTTACTTAATATGGAAACGTTATCTCAAGATAACCTTATTTCCACTTTACGTATCATTGTTCGATTAACGAAGCATCATGCTGCAGCTGCTCAATTTGTTGCTTTAGGTGGTTTGGAACCCTTGTTTAAACGTCCCAGTAGAAGTTTTGAAGCAATCAAAATTCAACAGGCGTATATTATTATGATCTTGCGTCATATTATTGAAGATAAATCGGTTTTGATGAACTGTATGCGTGAATGGCTATCGTTTTGGTTTACAGCTCCTCCTTCTCGTTACTTGGATGTTTCTACTTATATTAAAAATAATAATAGTATGGCGTTACGGGACCCGGAAACGTTCTTGCAGGTTAGTAGTCAGCTTTGTCGATTGCCTAATTTCAAGTCGGGTAACATCAAGACGATTCGATATATTGGACAACAACAACAACAACAATCATCAGAAGAAAATTCAGATTCTAGTGAGGAACAAACACAACAACAACAAGAAGAAAAGACAGATACTGTAGATACACAAGTTATTTCAACCGATAATGAAGATGGCGATAAATACAACTCTTCGGTTGTTGTTCACTTTTTATTGAATCAATTGGTACAGATACAATCTCAAAAAGAAGAAAGCAATATCAAGACTGGCTATACAGGATTTTTACTTCAATGTTTGTTAGAATTGATTTCGTCTTATCCATCTTGTAAACATGATATTATTGTTTTCAATAACAATCAATCCTTGCAAGCAACAGATGGAGTGGTTTCAAACCATGCTCGTATAAGACAATCCATCTTATTTACACTTGTAAACAAATTGTTGCCTTATAATGCTATTAATCCTACCACGGATCAAGAACGTAAACGACAAGGTATATCAATGTGGGTTGCTTCTTTATTAGTTGCCATGTGTTATGATACAACGCATTTTAGTAATAGTGAGCAAAAGGCGCAAGAGACATCAGAGGAAAAATTAACAGAGATTAGAAAACATGTATTGGATGTTGTTTATCGCTCGTTCAAGGATACGCTTCAACCAAATAATTCGTCAAGTACCAGCGCTAAATACATTCGTTATTTTGCACTTGCTGAGTTATGTCATCGTATCTTAAACGCTCGACCTGTTTCTATTAGCCCTGCAGCTGCAGCTGCAGCACAAAACAGTAATAAGGATACTGTATTGGTGGTCGCCAAATTGATGTTGGAAAAGAAATTCGTACCTGTTTTGATCGCAGTTGTAAGCGATGTCGATGTCAACTTTCCTCATGCAAAAATGATTCTTAATTCGATCTTACGACCTTTAGAACAGTTGACAAAGTTGTCTATTCGCATTGATCGTACCAGTTTTGAAGAAGAAGAAGAGGAGAGGAAATTGGAAAAGAAGGATTTGGATGATGAGAATCATGATGATCTTTATTTACCAATGGATATGGACGAGGAAAATGATGCGGCTCAAGAAGAAGTTTCCGATTTATATAGAAATTCTTCGTTGGCCATGTATGATGGTACGGTGCTTGAAGAGGAGTCTACCGATGAGTCGTCGGAAGAGGAAGATATGGAGATGGCTACGTAAAATATAGCAATATGTTTTATATACATACATATATATATACATATATCTGACTTTTTTTTTTTTTTTAGTTCGGGAGAAGAACATATTGATGAAGATGGTGAAGATGATGATACATCTACTACTGGTAGTTATGTTACGGTTGACAGCGAAGAGAATATCGGTGAGCTGATGAGAGGACATGGATTCCATCATTCCAGTGTTGGTGAAGATAGCGATGTAAGGTTACGGTTTTTTTTTTTACAAATATAATAATGACTTACATATTTTTATTTATCTATTTTTTAAAAAAAGGGTACTAGCGATGATGGAAATGATTCAGATGGTTCTAGTGAATCTGGCATGTCATATTCTTCAAGTTCATATGAATCATCCAACGAATCTCTTAATTCTGATAGGAGTGATTCTATTCACTCAGATGATAGCAGAGAAATGGCATGGCATTTAGAAGATATTAATGATGAGTCTGGATTCATGTCTCGTAATGCACACGATGACGGTCGTCCTGGACGCCATCATCATCACGCTAGACAAGCTATTCAAGCTGAAATAATGGTATGTTTTTTAATTTAACCTTTTATAACCTGCATTTTTTTTTTGTATTGATCCTTTTTTTTTTTATTACGCAGACTGATTCTGATGATGATATGGATGTTGATCAATCTGATTTAGATGAAGACCAAGACTCGGATGATCTTGATCAAGATGAAATGGATGATGTTGAACGTAACTGTAAGTTTAGAGAATTATATTATATCATACCCAGTATTTTTTTTAATCTAATTGAAATGTAGTGGAGTTATTTGCTCGCGGAAGTCCGTTAGGAGAAGGTAAATAACATGAAACATAAACAATAACAAAAAAAAACTAATTAAATTATTTTTTCTAAGGTGTACATATAATTAATCCCACTATCAGAGGCTCTGTAAACAATGCTACAGGTAATAGTAGTGGAGTAGGTAGATCGTTTGATAGAGACAACATCATCTTGCATCCTCTTTTAAGAAGTGCAGCCAACCCCAACGTTACAACATCTGCGGATGGTTCCTTTACCCCTGAGACAGCCATCTTATCAGGTGCCAACAGCAATCATTTGCAGGCGTATGAAGATATTATCGGTGGAAGTGCTGTACGTATCTTGGAAAATCTTTTGAGTCAACAACATCAAAGAAATAATGCTACTTCAGCTGACACTCATAATGCACAACGTCCTGCTAGATCTCAACCAGTTGCTGCCAACACTGATGAGGATACTAGTTTAAATCAAGAAAATAAGGATACGCTTAATTTACTTCAGGAATTTCAACCCTTGCAGTCCGCTGATCGATGGATTCAAGAAGTCCAAATGGTTTATATCTCTTCTGTAGCGTCTGCTAAGGCTGCAAAGCTAACACATACTTTGATGGCTAGATTGATAAAGATTGCAAAGGAAGAGCAAGAAAAACAAAGCCTTTCTGAAAATGGTGAGGGTAATAATACGACCGTAGACACAGCTGCTCCTGCTTCGGAAAGTGAATACATGGAATTGGACGGATCTGATAATGAAGTATTAACCATTGCCAGTGATGCTGATGAAGTGATTTTAAGTTTAGAACCTGAAGACGATGACGAAGAAGAAGAACAGGTCGATCCTATGGAACCTGAACAACGAGAGCGTGTTGTTGTTACAATTAATGGCGAAGAGGTGGATATTACTGGGACAGGTATTGATGCTGAGTTTTTGGAAGCACTTCCTGATGATCTACGTGCCGAAGTACTTAGTCAACAAATGGCTGAACGTCGCTCCTCAATTCAAAGTATGGAAGATGATACAATTAGTCCTGAATTTTTGGACGCTTTACCACCAGAGATTCGTGAAGAAGTTATTCGTCAAGAGTCTATGGAACGTAATAGACGTCAAGCGAGACAACAGTCAACTGAACCTACTGAGCCCAATAATACTGAAGATACTACTAGTCGCAATTTACCTGTAGCGATCAATGTAACTGATCTTGGTGGGGTTGAAATGCATCCTAATTTAGGTCTTGCTGGCCGCAGACTATTTGATTTTAATCCAATGTCTGGTCCTAACCCAAGAGAAAGTACAAATGCATCTACTTGGAGAATAGGTAGATCTTCGGAAAATAATGCAGCTAGTTTTGGCAATAATTCTTCTAGAAAGGCTGTACTTCATCGTGATGCTATTCGTATTGTTGATAGATCTCAATTGGCTATACTTACTCGTCTTTTATTTGTTCCTCAATCTATCTCAAAGGCACTTTTGAATAGATTGTTACTGAATCTTTGTGAGAACAGTAAGACGCGTGGTGATTTATTATCTCTGCTAGTTTGTATCCTTCAAGACGGAAGCTCTGATTTGGCTTCTGTAGATCGTAGTTTTACGCAATTGTCTATCTTGACCCCAGGTAAACAGCATCAAACAAGTACTGGATCTGAAGATATAATAGAACCTGATCAACCTATGACCGAAGAACCAAGCGTAGTCAAACCGGACGAAAATGCACCAAATTTAATTACGCAAAGATGTCTAGATATTCTTTATTATGTGGTCACTGGAAATGATCGTTCTTTAGCTTACTTTTTGACTGAAAACGATAGCTTTGGACATCTTAAGCGCCGTAACTCGATCGGTCGTAAATCGAAAATCAAGGACAAGTCTGGTACCGTTTTAAAGTATCCCATTTTAGTTCTTATTGGTCTTTTGGATCGTCCCGCATTTTTGAGCAATACTGCATTGATGGGTCAATTAATGAATTTGTTGGCTACTATGTGTCGCCCGTTCCCTAGTCTAGTAAAGAAATATAAGGAAAAGATGGAAAGTTTGAAAAAGGATGATAATGATGTTGAAAGTACTGAAAAGCAACATCATCATGCTCCAAAGCCTCCTACTATCCCCGAAGAATATCTTGCTAAAATTGTTGATGTTCTTTCAGTTGGAGAATGTTCAAGTTATACGTTTCAATTTACTCTTAGTGTGCTTTCGTACTTGTCTGCTTTAGATGGTGCGCTTGATATGATTATTGAAAGATTGATCTCAACTGCTAATTCGTCCGGTAAACAAATTATTATTGATTTGCAAGAATTACTTTTGATTTTGGAAAAATACAAGACGGGTACAGAGTTACAAGCCTCGGCTTTAGCTCAGTTCTCTGCAGTAACTTCGCATCAAACCAAGTTATTACGTGTCTTGAAGGCTATGGACTACATGTATACTCGTAAACGTAATGTTTCGTCAAATAACGGCAAACCAGAAGAAAATGAAAAGCAAGTTTTAGAAATCTATAACAAGTTGGACTTTTTACCGCTGTGGAAAATGCTTGGCGCTTGTTTAAAGGTAGTTCAAGATAGAAAGGATTTGATTAATGTTGCAACAGTTTTACTTCCTTTGGTTGAATCGTTTATGGCCGTCTCAAAGTATTCTACAAACAAAGGGTATACTGTATCCGCAAACAAACCTGATAGCAACGGCAAACCTAGTACGGAAGACTTCTTCTTTGAGTTCACTGAAGAGCATAAAAAGATTTTGAATATTATGGTTCGTAATAATCCTTCGTTAATGAGTGGCTCGTTCTCTCTTTTGGTTCATAATCCCAAGATTCTGGAATTTGATAATAAGCGTAGTTATTTTGTTCAACAACTTCATAAACGTACTGAGCCGCGTGAACACCATCCTCCTTTACAACTTAATGTACGTCGTGCTCTTGTATTTGAAGATACGTACAGACAACTGCAAGGAAGAACTGGTAAAGAAATTAAATATGGTAAACTCAATGTACAATTCCAAAATGAAGAAGGTGTAGATGCTGGTGGTGTAGCTCGTGAATGGTTCTCAGTTCTTGCTCGTCAAATGTTTGATCCTAATTATGCTCTTTTTATTACTTCGGCTGCAGATAAATTAACTTATCAACCAAATCGAGCCTCTCGTATTAACCCTGATCATCTTAGTTTCTTTAAATGTGTGGGTCGTATTATTGGTAAAGCTATTCATGATGGCAGATTATTAGATGCTTATTTCACTCGTTCTTTTTACAAGTTGATGTTGGGCCGTTCTGTTGATTATCGTGACGTTGAAGCTGTGGACCCTGCATACTATAAAAGTTTGGTTTGGATGTTGGAAAATGATATTACAGATATTATTGATTTGACATTCAGTGTTGAAACAGATGATTTTGGTACGACTGATACCGTTGATCTTAAGCCTAACGGACGTAATATTCAAGTAACTGAAGCCAACAAACATGAATACGTTACACTTATTACGGAACATAAATTGTACCTTACGATCAAGGAACAAGTGAATGCTTTCCTGGAAGGCTTCCATGATATTATTCCAGCTCAATTGATTCAAATATTTAATGAACAAGAATTAGAATTGCTCATTTCAGGTTTACCTGATATCGATATCGATGAATGGAAAGCCAATACTGTTTATGAAGGTTATACCCTTTCCTCACCTCAAATTCAATGGTTCTGGCGTGCTGTTCGTTCATTCTCACAAGAAGAAAGAGCTAAATTACTTCAATTTGCTACGGGCACTTCAAAGGTTCCGCTAGAAGGCTTTTCTGAGTTACAAGGCTCAAATGGTGTTCAAAAGTTTCAAATTCATAAGGAGTTTGGTGATGCTAATCGACTTCCTTCTGCTCATACATGGTAAGTACGGATTGAGGATTTCTAAAGCTTTATACTGACATTATAATCTTTTTAGTTTCAATCAAATTGATTTACCACAATACCTAAGCTACGAAGATCTTCGTTCTAATCTTTTTAAAGCTATTAGTGAATGCTCTACTGGTTTTGCTTTCCAGTAACTAAATCAATCTTTTCCACTCACATCAAAAAAAGACCGGATTTTTAAAATTAGGCATTAATAAAATAAAAAAAATTTGATTTATACAAATGTCCTTCGCTTGTTTCACGACTTTACAAAACATTCATAATAGAGCGGTACTCAAATTATAATAGTTTGCAAAATAGGTTATTTTGGAAAAGAACAATAAGTTGAATTGTTTGATTCATTTCCTAATACTTTACTTTAAAACATTTTGCTATCTAATATATCATGATTAAAAAAAAAATTACGTTAGCTTATGAAAATAGACCTATTTTATCATTCTTTTTTTTATCACATATATATATTCTTCAGTTGTTAATTTATTTCTGTTATTATGTTTTTGTTTTCCCGTTTCTGTTTTCTGTTTGTACAAACCGATATAGCTCTTCTTGGAGCAATGGTCATCCGTAAAGGTAAGTGAAAAGTAATATGGAACACTTTTTAATCGACCGTGTAAATTGACCGTGTATCAACATTTCCCCTTCTTTTATTTTACTACTCTTTCTCTTTCTCTTTCGTCTTCACTTTCACTTTTTGTACTTTTCATATCTAACACAATATACAAAAGTAAGATTCAAGCAGTTTAGGAAGCAAAAAAGTCTAGCAGCACAGGTAATAAATGATGTTAAAACAGAATAAAAAGACAATTTTTTTCTAATTGTATGTATAATAGCTCCATCCAAATGCGTAGACTGTTTAAAAACAGATGATGGTACGTGCGTTTTATAAACAGTTAATATACCTGTAAATTAGTTTTTAATCTCATTTTTAAAAAGTCGGTACGTCAGGTAAAAAACGAAAACAGAGTGCTGTTATTTATAAAGGATGAAAAAAGAAAAGTAAAGAGAGCCAGGGACTCCTTGTCCTGCTCTGCTAGTACTACAAGCATATGTACTAACCGTAAAAAGACGAGACATAAGTCAAATGGGTCGTCCGTATGCAAGAATCATAGCCTTAACAAAAAGAAAATATTCATCACGGATCTGGGTAAAAAGCACCAACCGTTTACAATTGGATAAATGTTGTTACGCTCAGAAAAGTCAAGTTAACACAAACCCTGGATTTTCTTATAAATACCCCTTTATTTTTAAGTCAAAACGAGAACGAAAGTTCTTGGCAATAACTAAGTTTATCAAATATCCTACTTGGTTTTCTTAAGTCCCCCTTTATAATTTCTCTCTGATCAGCTCGTGTTTGTTTTTATAACGTCTTTTGGAGAACAACAGACCTAGGATTAACTGCAGAAACTTCATTACCTTTAGCATATAAACTCTATTTTAATTATTTTATTCTTTGTGAATCTAAGTATTACTTATTCCCCACTCTCTTTTAGTCGATATAAGTCCCTTTATAATTATACATCGCTTGACTCATACTTTACTAAAGTCTAGTCGTTGAATATTACTTTTCACAAATAAATAAATAACCTAAGTCTTAATTTCAGTTGACTACTAAACAGTCTGGTGCTCACTACTCTTAATACTATTTTATTATCTGCTGTTTAACTACACACGTAATAATCCCCCCCAAACTTTAAACTTTTTACTTTAAGCTGTATCAATGTGTAGAGCAAGAGTTCTTACCTCGTCTGAAGGCATTCGCTATTTCATCTAGTCGAGACGTCAGATAAATAGTATCTCGAGCCCAGTTACTTGTCAATTATTACATTGCGCATCGTTCTAATCAACAAGAAAATAACGATTTACCTCATTGTATATTTAGACAACAATTACGGTACTCTATCTGTCAAATGGTTAACGGAAAACGAGTTACACAAAGTAGCAATTTACCATCTGACATGCTATCTGTATGGAACTCATCTAAAGCTCAACATAGAACAACCATGTACAATGCTGTACTCAAGCCGAGGTCGTTACAATGCTTAACTGAGGCATGTACGGAATTGGCGACATCGTGTCATAATCATATCGTGGAGAATTTCGAGATACGCGTCATTAAATTCTTGACTTATAAACTCCAAATTACATTTGTCGTAATTACTCATAAAAATAAAAGTTCAATTTTATCGTAGGCTGATTCATTTTAATATGTGTATACAGAATATGGATTATGCTACTATCAAGAACATTGTTAATGATTATTGTTACCAATTGATTTTCAAGGGGAATCCCAAATGGCCCAGCGATACTATTGCGCAGCAAGGTTACTTGTACAAAGACGCGGTAAAAGAACGTATCAACCAGGTGCGCGAATCATTAAAAAATCTTGTTACTCAAAAGGTTACTCTGCCCAGTTTATCCGCATCTCCTGAAAAAGCTTACGGATGTATCAAGTACATTTTAAATCAATACGAAGAAGAGCATTCTTGTCATCACATATAATATACGTCGTCTTCCTCTCCCACGTCGTTTATCTCTTTTGCCAGAACCATCCTTTCATTGGAGATTCGTAACTATTAGTGCCAATTCCTTACGCCCTCCTCTCAAAATTACTTTACCAAGCGAATACGAGAAACAACTTCAAATGTTTTACTGCGTTTTCAATTTTAAATTATTAAGATATCATAGGTAAAGATAAATATATTCATACATACATATATGTATACAAATTTAAACAAACAATTTTACCATACCATAGTAATATAATTGAGCAGCTGATGCTAAATAGCGAAAACGACATACTATTCGGTAACATTATCAAATCTGATGGATTTGTGTAGACTTTCTTTTCTACAGACGTATAGAACCTAAAGCAAACTACAGAAAAAAAAAAGACGGAGAAGGGATCACGGTGATTGAATCTGGCATTCCAACGTCAAAATCTTCGGATACTACTAGTTTTCTTATCTATTATGCATATTACATGTTGAGTCATGTAGATTCTCTTTTTACTTTCTATGGATTCCAGACGGCAAAAAGCCGCTTTAATTTATGTCAAAGCAAGCAGAGAGCTCCAGGATATATGGTCAACATGCTATTGGATGACACAGCAAAGTACAATAGAAAAAAAAGAAGCAAGAAGAAGAAGAAGAACAATAACAGAGGGCGTAGTAATAAGGTCAAAAAAAAAAAAAGAATCCTCAATTAGAAACGGGTACTAAAGTTTGTTTTTCATCTTAATTTAAATTCTAGTAATAATAAGCTTTACAATTACATATAAAAGACAAATGGAGGCTCACAAAGTTCGAAGAGGAAGACAAGAATAAAGTGCCTCTTATAGTATTTGGGAACGGCATGTTTGGTAAGGACTTAGTAAAGTTGAAATGTCTCCGATGTGGTGTTGTCGGAATTTTGTCGAATTCAAAACTTCAAGAATTTGTAACAAGTGTAGTACAGATTCTCTTAATGCCGCTAAAAATGACAAAGGTCAGAGTGTGTTGGTCTGCAAAAACTGTAATACGCTTGGCAAAGAGACATCATTGCCTCCAAGAACATGTTGTCTATATCTCTTTCAGTTTGGAAAGGCAATGGTAGACCATCACCTTACTGCATAGGTTAATATATCACATTCTATCACCGTATTAAACACGGTTTCTCTTTTTGAGATTTAGATAATTACACGGGAAAGAGTTAATTATGCTTTTTTTTTTTTTTTTCAGACAACTAGAAGTGTATCCACTTTTTTCCTCTGAAATAAAAATTTGTAAAAACGACAACACGTCCTTTTTTTTTTCCTTTGCCAAAATAATAAAAAGACAGTATGGAATTTAGTGCTAATTTGCCTGTAGAACATTTCAAAGGTACTTTTTTTTTATTACTTTCGCGATAACTGACATTATTTATCGCAATGTTGACTTTTGCAATCTATTAGTTTTTTCTGCAACATTGGATCTGTTTCTGAATTTCAGCGAGCTCGTCAATTTGGACATTCGTAACAATCAGGTAAGAAAAAAAATCATCGTGATCAAACCTGTTAATATTAGTATACTTTGTTGTCAATGTAGCTTATTTTGTCCACCTTTAACCATTCTCGTACTGCACAAGCTTTGGTTCGCTTGTCACCTTTGTTCTTTAAAGATTACAAGTTACTGCGACGTGATTCACCCGAGATTTCAATGCAATGTAGTATTTCCAACAAGGTGAAAAAAAAAGTTTTCTTTCTGTGAGAGCATAATCGTTTATTTTTTTATTTTTTTGCTAGAGTCTGAATAGTATTATAAAAAGAAACTTTAACAGTATCGAGTCGATTCAAGTATGTCAAATATCAATTGTGCCTGCAACGACGGAAATTGGAACTCGATTTACTATGCAGCTGATCTACAAGGATAAATCAAAAAAGATTAATAATATGAGTTATACAGATGGAGACGAGATTGTACCTTTGTACGATAAAAATCAATTGAATCATTTTGTTATTAGTACGCTTGATATTCGTGATTCGTTTAGTCGGTTTGATAATAGAGTTCCCGATATTCTGTTAGAATGCACTCCTCATGATATCACACTATCTTCGTTTGCCGATCCTTCAAAAAGTACTTGTTACGAATTCATGCAGTTTTTATTTCTCAGTTACTGATATATTTTCATTGTTAGACATAAGACCTTATTCATACTCGATTAAATCAAACTGTTGCACAGAGTATTCAATTATTGAATCTGCAAAAATCGTTGTTAACTTTAAAGAGTTTCGAGCAATTGTAGATTTCGCCGATTATATGGAAATACCAGTGCATGCTCTATTTGAAGAAGTTGGAAAGTAAGTAAATTTTAAAATTAAATAAAAAAAATAATTGACAACTCAAAAATTGTAGACCCATTGTATTTATCTATAAATTGGATAATATACTTATGATGGATGTTGCTTTAATGACCCAAAATGTCGAAGAACCTGAATCTACCGCTGAGAATATCTCTATTGATCCTACATCTTCCAATTCATATAGTTCACGAACCAACACAGCTCCTAGTCGACCTACTGTTACTCAACCATCATCTCGTGACAATATATCTTCATCTGTATTTAACGATCAATCGCCAGCTGACGATCTGCGAAATATTGGTAGTATGTCTACAACTGCTGCATCACAATATGTTAGTCCGGATATACCAAGTACCGAAGCCAATAGTTCCCTGGATAGTGTACATTCTTTTGCTGGTATTCCGCCAGATGTTATTCAAGATCAAGAGGAGCCTCTGTTTCATAAGTCTTATAACATAAATGCGGATAGAAGGACAACATTGCAGAAATTACGAGAAGCGAAAAGGTCAAGTGGTCGCAGTAACTGTTTGTTCGAATCTAGTTCTTCAATTGAGAATGATGAAAGTGTATCTATAAAACAAGAATTTCTGTCTGAGTCGAGTGTATCAAAGAAAAGGGTAATACTTTTATGATTACGATTATGCTGTAAGTGACTAATATTTTTGATGTAGAAACAACGTCATATTATTGAGGAAAGCGAGTGAGTTCGAATCAAGCATATAGATTCAATTAATAAAACGAATCATTTCATGTGCTGTAATATATAATACGGAGAAAGGAAACTAAGAACTATTATTGTGAAGTGCTTCGTACTACTAGCTAGACCCTATAATTGTTTGATTTTGGCAGCTCTAAAAATGCCAAATTTGGGTTTATTTATAGTGATTAAAAGTTACATACTGTATATTTAGAGAGTAAAGGTGTGAGTTTCGTATGATTTATACATTCATAAGTGTCAGATTTAGTAGTAGTGATAGTAGTAGTAGTTACTAGACTTTGTTAGATCCGACGTCTCCCGAATGGTTCATACAAGAGGTTGATTCGGAATGATTAATCATTTCCACTGTGCCATGTTTAGGAAGATAGTTACCAATAAAGAAGAAGCTATAGACCACGAAACTAGAAACAATCATAAGCGTATCGAATACATAAAAGGCCCATTCCGATCTAGCAATTGGACCAGTATAACCAGTAGCATACTCTGCTACACGATAGATGGAACGAATATAAATGAAAGCTAAAGTAACATAAAGACATAAAATGAGTTTCTTTTTAGGATTTGAGTTGCCTTCAACTTGGTAATTATAGTTTGAATTACGATGAACATAAACAGTAATAACAGCAAAACAAGCAAGAAAGAATAATTGAATGGAGAGACCGACTAAGGTAACAGCGACACCAATTTTCATTGCTTTATAAGAGGTTTGCATTGAGCTACCAGCACCTTGTAAGAGAAAAGCCAAAAGATCACTGGAGAAAAAAAACCAGGTGACAAATTTTGTCTTGAGAAAGAATTTGTTCGTATTCACGTTGGATAATCGAATGATTTCTCCAATAGCTTTGTAATTAACTAAAGCTAAAGCGTTTGGTGCCAAAAGTAAAAGAACTGTACTGCCAAGAAATCTTCCTAGATCGGTGTAATCAACTGCGCAAACGATTCTCATAGCATAACCTCCTGTTTCCATTAAAGCTGTAAAAGGTAGTATATACAGAAATCTAGCGCTTTTGCTACGATAGATACGAATAGTAAAAAATATTGCAAATAATATGTACACAACTAAACTGATGTAAGCAAGAGGCAAGTTGGGGACTGCACCATAGAATCGCAGTACTTGATTTTTACTAGGATTATACTGCTCCATTTTAATTATGATATGTTTTCTGTTTTTTTTAAAAAAAAAGTATAAAATAAAAAATAACGTGGGTTTCTTTATTTATACAATCAAAAAATTAAAAATTGCTGGTTCTCTGTGTAACTAGAAGTGTTTGTCCCTTCTATTTAAATGAGTACAAACAGCGCCTTTTTTTCCTAAAGATCTATGAACATATCCTCCTCAAGTAAGTAATGGTATTTCAGAAAACTCGGTCGAGGTAAAATATGGTCCATACGCTCAATTGATTTAATTTTTTATAAATAAAAAGTACCGTTTTTCCTTGTCGAATATGAAGTGTTCAGGCCTAATTTAAGATAAGCAGGGTTACACTTAGCGCACTTTAAAGAATATATATATCGAGATCAAACGGCCATAGTTTCGATCATGACGATGGATAATTTATTAGTCGTCGTATTTTTTTTTGGGACAGTCGTATATCCAGTAATACAAATGAAAAACTATTACAAGCAAAAATAGTAATACTACCATTGAAGAGAGTGGAACGTACTGGTTTATATTCCAGACTATACGTATTAATTAAAATATGATTTTAGATGGATTAGACTCGCCGAAAAGAACGTTGTTATTTTCCACAAAGAAAGTCAAATTGGATCAGGAGTAATTACAAAAACACAAAAGGGGCTGATCCCGAAATGACCTAAACCTTCACTTAAAAACACGCGTTTTAAAGAAAATAATGAGCAGGAAGTAAATTCTGCATATTTAATGTTACTTTTAAAACAGCCATTAAAGCCTTATCTGCTATAGGGTCAATAATATTACCTGCAATCGCCTTTAAGTTACATCGTCGGGCAATAATCCATCCAACTTTTTTCTTTCTGCGTTAGTTGTACGCCCGCACAAAAACAAAACAAGAAAAGATATAAATTAAAAACGTGTCTCTTGTTACCGTCAAACCAGCTAAAACAAAAACCCCAAGTGCTAAATAATAATCATGACTGAAAATTAAATATCCAACATAAAGTGCTGCAATTAATCTACCCATTGTCAACATATTAGTAATCATATAAATATTCTCATGTAAAATCTAAGTATATCATTTTATTACGTGTATCCATTCCTTTTTATCTTTTTTTCTGTACCTGTTTCCTTTCTTTTTTTTTCTAGGTCTTGTGGTGTAGTAACAAAAGATCTTGCAAATACTTTAACTCTAAACTTTAAAGGCATTCCAATGATCCCCTCGTATCACTAAGAACTGTCGTAAATGGGATTAATTGCTGCCGAGACTATCTATATCGATATTCAGTTTATAATTCCAGGATATATGTGTCTACATACACGTATCATAATACAAACTAAAAAAGGGGGGAGGGGGTAGAAAGCATAAGAAAAAGAAACTGGTTTTGATTTTATTATAAGAAGAAGAAAAAAAGAAAAAAAGGGCATAAAGTAATATAATATTTTAGAGTAGTTGAATAATTAATCATTATAATTTTAGTTTGAAAATAGTTCTGGGAATAGATTGGTTGAATAATCTTTTCCAAACTTTTTTAATTTTTGAGACAGCAGCTGCAGTCTTCTTCTACATATTTTTTAAAAAAAAGCTTATTAGTTTACCGCGCGATTCATTCTTTTCAAGTGAAAGCTTACCTTTAAATTTCGTAATCTTTTCCTTTTAACCCCTTCAACGGGGGAAAAGGTCACCTCTCTAAAGGCTGTAACAGCCTCAGACTCTTTCACTCTACTCGTAATACTAGGCTGTACGGACAAAGTCCTGTTGAATACAAAGCCAGTGATACTTTGCGGCGGGGTAACCAACAAAGAAGTTTTATCTTCACAAATTACTCTCATAATACTACATGGTGAAGCTACCATCCATGCTACTTCCTTCATATATTTTCACAGAAGCTGTGGTTTATCTTCTTTTCTAATACAAGCGCCCTTTCATCTTTTTCTTGTTGCTGTCCGGCTTCATCGTCTTTTTGGACGTCATCTTCATTTTCGCAAAGAAGCTCTTCTGTGTCCTTCTTGTCCTCACCTACCTCTGTATTCTCTCCGCCTGCCGCATTACCCAACACATTGACAAATGCTTGAATTTCACAAGGTGTATTCAAGGAGCAATCAAACATATGTAATGAAATAACAGGTAAGAGATTCCATCTCAATTTGAAACTATTGACAACTAGTGTAATACCAACTTCCTTAACAACGATTCCAGCTTCGTCTTCTTGGTCAGCCATAATGGTAAAAGTACCGGCTTCAAAACTAGGAGCTTCTTTGACATCACATTCTTCCTTACCAGCAGAGATATTAACATCTTTGGAACCAAGTGTGTCCTCAATTACACTTTCTTTTCTTGCTTCTCTTGCTTCAGAGACACCACTTGCTTGTACGGACGTGAAAGGCGCATAATCCTTGTCTTCAACGGATGTATCATCAGAAGAATATACTACTTCTTGAGAGCAGTCGATATTACGAGCGGTGACAATCTCAATATCAGCAGTAAGAGGTCTAGTAGTAGCATCAGGTTGGATAAAGGAATCTTCTACTTTAGACATTTCTGCGACAAGAATACCTTCTTCAGTGACTTGTTCAATATTTCCTAAAACTACTTGCTTATTGGTTTTAATAGAGGGAATTCTTCAGCGACACCAGTAGCATGGCCAAAATCGTCTGGTATTACAAGCATATTGTCTTGGATATATTCTTCTTCATATACAATACCTTCTACAGCTTGATCGGTACGATCATAAACTCCGCGAATGCGGTTATCTTCAGGAGCGCATTCATAGTTATAAAAAGCCATAGCGGTATCAGCTGGAGGGGAGGGACCTTCTTCTTGACGTGTACAATTAACAGTAGTGTCCGTCTGACTACTAGTAAAAATATCAGAGGAGGATTCTCCAGAAATATAAGTTTCAGTAGTGGTATCCTGAGAGTTACAGTCAAAAGAGGCATCTTCTGCTGCTTTGACACTTGCTTGCTTCCAGTTGCAGTAAAATACAGTCTTGCCAAACTTCTTTGCATTGTAGTCAAGACAACGGAAGGCTTTCATTTTTCGCTTGTATTCCGTTCTGATTTTGCGCAGTTCGGCGCGCTTTATACCGCGTCTTGCAGCTCGATTCTGATATTCAGTCATGATGGTACCAGTTTCAGAACTAGGAGCTTCTGTAGCGTCATATTCTTCTTTACCAGTGGCATCTTCGGAGCCAAGTGTGTCCGCAGCAACACTTTCTTCTCTTGTTTCTTCAGAGATGTCACTTACTTGCATGGGCGTATTGGTTTGAGAGGAGGGACCTTCTTCTTTATTTGTTCCAGTAGCTGGAGTATCAATAACAGCGTTTATTTGACTTACTTGTTCCAAGCTGCGGTAAAATACGGTCTTGTTAAACTTTTTTTCGTTATAGTCAAGACAACTAAAGGCCTTCATTTGTTGTTTGTACTCGGTTCGGATTTTTCGCATCTCGACGCGTTGGAAACGGCGTCTTTCAGCTCGGTTTTTATATTCGGTCATAATTTAAGTCAATAGTGAGAGAGTAAGTGTGTGTGTGTGTGTATGCGAAAAAAAATCGAAAGAAAAGAAGAGGAAAGAAAAACAAAACAAAATAGCTCTTTATAAATGTTTTTTTTTGACGAATAAGAAAAATGGAAATTATTGTAAAACTCAAATCTGTCACAGTGGAAAAAAATGACTCCTCATTTTGAAAAACACTAACGTCTCTACGGTTCTTCTTTTTAATAAAAAGAGAGAGATTCGTTATAATTAACACCTGTATAAAAATGGATCGTCAATAGGTGTCAAGTCTCCCTATCCTGTCAACAAATCATTCTGTCAAAACGCGATGTCCTTTTTTTTTTTACTTTTAGCGCCTGCGTCACCCTACACTTACCTATTCGCATGAATATCAAAAGTTCTCACCATTAAAAGTAATGATACGCTGTAGATATAAAAAAAAAAAAAATGGAACCCGATAAGTGGGTAAGGTGTTACAAACCCGTAACAGTCTGATTAAAATCAAATTTGATTGATCGATTAGAGTAAACAAATACGGAGCGACTTGACCTCCCTTTTTTTCTGTGTACTTATAAACAGCTTTTCAGGCGTATGACTTCCGTTATCTTTGGGACACGAGAGATAATAGGACTTTCCCCACTTTGGCTCGTCAGCCAAAAGACAAACACTCGGAGCGAATGCTTCTTGAAACAAACCCTTTGGGGTCAAGGGTTTACAAACTTTCTCAGGGAATGTTTTTTCCCAAACATTGGGCGAGGCGTAATTTGGTACAAAAAAAAATTTTAAACCGGACGAGTACCTTTATCTTGCTATCATCGCTTACTAAGTATGGTGACATATTAGACTACTTCCATCTACTTTAACGGACACTGTTAAGATATACGCGTTTGCATAATGCAGGAATTTATTTGTGACGCGCGAAGTAATCAAACTTCACTCCCACTTTCTGTTTCTATATACTTACATAAGATGTTATACATTTTTTTTTCAATAGCTTATGATAGATGTTATACTTACTAAGTCTAAAAGAATGAAATAAATTTATCATAAACATAGTAGCTGCTGGGTATAACGAATTTTTTTTACTTAAATAGGAAATACCGAAAACAAGTTTTGGACAAAATGAGTATTAAAAAAAAGGCGCGAGAAAAGTGTTTCATGGCGTTTTTTTTATATACTCTGGATTACTAATCCCTTGAATATGTATGATTTCATTAAGTTTGTCAAAAAAAAAATCACGAAAAAAAAAATCACGAAAAAAAAAAAAAACTACAAAAAAAAAATCACGAAAAAAGAACTGCAAATACTTTCGCTTGCTCTTTTTTTAATCTTACTCTAGTATTGCCTTATCTTGTACCAGAGTATGGAATATAAGTGAATAAAGAAAGGAACGTTCCTTAATTTGTACTAGTTATTTTTTTTTATTTTTTTATTTTTTTTTGCATGTTTTATTTACTTTGTTAAAAATGATCTTACAGCTTTTTTTTGTTACTCTCTCCATCGTTATATACCTACTTGATACATATCTCTCACCTACGTTAACACAAGATGCGAGAATACAAGAGTAAGCGAAAGTATTTTTTTACAAGTAAAAAGAAAGTAGGTCTAATTTGTACTACTTTCTCTTTTTGCATGATTTGTTTATTTTTCAAGTCCAATAGATATTAGCGTTCCATATTCGTGATCTAGTCTTTTTTTCTATTTTTACTTGAAAAAAAAAGGATTTTTCCCACTCTTTCTTTACTTCTTTATCCTCTTTTTTTTTCAATAATGGTACGTGTATACTAGTTTTATTTCGACCTACTAACATTTTTTTTATCCCAGGTACTACTGTTGGGGGTGCAGATGTATCCGAAATGGGTGCTCTTTGAAGCCGTGTGATGGATTGATGCTATATATACCGTATGTCTTCTAGGCTGGTTGGTAGGGGGTGCGTCGTCATAAGTATGCACGAAGTCCATTGCAGCATTTCTAACCGGTTGCACCTTCGAGGTTTTCCAGGTATGGCACCAAAGGTTTTTTTGGTATTATGTACACACCTCCTCAAGTAAATAAGAGGCACGCTATTCGGATGGGTCTTATACGACTCCTGATGACAGACGCCTTTTAATACTTGTTTATGTGGATGTACTGGTGGCTCTGGCGTACTGATATAGTGATCTTCCTGCTGTGGTAAATCGGAAAGCTCCTAGGTGTAGGCTTTCTCTCTGGACTTGGTTTCAATGGATGTGATGGTTCTGCTTGCTTCCCTGGTTTCTTGATCTCTGGTTTTTTAACTGTAATTACTTAATCTGATCCTTAGTGACGGGTTCACTGTATCCTTAGTTTACTTCCTTCTCAAGTTCCTATTACTGTGAAAGTGTCTTCTATTTGAGGGCTTTAAAGAATACCAGCCAAAAAAAAAAAACATTCTTCCGCTCCTTTTCTCTCAACAAATGCTGGATATTTTGTCTAAAAACAACTCTTCCGCTCCTTTGATCCCTGTCTCTCTCTCTCTCTCTACAAATGCTGGACATTTTGTCATAAGAAAATGCTGGCCATTTGGTAAGGAGATCGGTCGCCTTGGTAGAAAAAATAAAGAAGGCTGAAAGGGTACTTTTCTCTTTTGGCATTTTCTTTCTTGCGAGTATATCGAGGTGACTGGTCTCTTTACAAAAACAATTTTTTTAAGGTGCTGGTCACTTTGGTCAAGAAGGTGCTGGTCACCTTGGTGAAAAAATAAAATAAAAGCTGGTGTTCTTTGGCTTCCTCTTATAGCCGATACTGGATCAATAAGAAAGAATTTGAGTTGATCGTAAACCTCGGTGACAGCGTTCCCTGATCCTTGGTGAGGATTGGTAATTATATTTTTTAAAACCATGTCAAGAAATCGTAAGTGGAAACAGGTGGTTCCAGATCTGAAGGTGAAATCAAGGTGAAAAAAGATTGTCTGCACCTAGGTGTCTTTTCGTGAAGCCATGGTGGGTTGATTTCCCCGTCTGTACAAAGGAGTCATCGGTGCGGAAGCATAAACTTGCATAATAAGGTTAGGTCGTCAGATCTAGTATAGGACTTCATCTGGGTCGTGTGTCTCGCGAGCTTGGGGTGGTGGTAGGTGTGTACGCCCGGCGAGGTGTAATCTCTATGAGATGCTCTGTGTGCTTGCGTGAACATAGTTTTTCGCCATAAGCTTCAATCTTCTCAGTCGTTTTCTGCGATATGTAGAGGCTGTTCTCAGCTCAAAGTAAGGTAGTCTGGGCATGTACCGTGCAGTAGCTGGGGTCCGTGATGGAAACTGATCGGACGGGACCAGATGTGTTTCCGCCTTCACGTGGCTGATTCTGTTAGTATCAAAGTATTCTTTTTTATACTTGTATAAAAAAGGTCTGCTCTGAGAACCAAGAGAAACACAATTTAACTGAACAAATAAAAGCTACATTTATTTTACAAAAAAAAAACGTTTTCCTTTCTATTTTCAAATTCATCTTGCTTTCTTTTATTATGTTCTGCTCAATAGATGTATCGCTAGAATGGGTCCTCAAAAATTTACTACTTAGAAGAGGTCTTCTAATATTTGCTAGAAGTAATTTTATAACGTTTACTGGAGCTAGTAATAGAAAACTCCCACTTCGATGGCAATTTTTTGGGTTTGTAAAGAAAAACACCCAATAACATATTTCAATCTATCGATATAGTGATCTTATCTTTTGGATAAGTAGGAAAAGTTACGGAAAAAAAGCTCTGATAGCAATTAAAATAACATTCAAAATGTATTGGATAAGGGAACGGAAGGTAAACAAATTGAATCGATCAATTATGGAAATGTAATTGATTCTATCGATGCGACTGTGCAGTCCTATTTGAAAAAGTAATATGTATCGATTCTTCATTAGTTAGTACATAAAGTTTTGATACGAATGTCAAGATGTTATTTGAGGAAGAAATGAAGGAGATTCCGTTTTTCCAGGGAAAGTTATTAGCTATTTTCATTATATTATTATTTACGATAAAGAAATAAACTATTTGAAGGTTGCATTATGAGCCAATCAAATTAACTCACATAAGGGGACATATATTTTTATGTGACGTGGAGGAGGTCGCTGTAACTCTTTTCTCTTTTATTTCCCTCCTTCAACCGAAATAAGAATATGGCTGCTAGACAACCAGTTCATTCTGTACTCTTTGACAATAGTCAAGATACTAATCAATATTACGGACAACAACCATCTGCTCAAACTGGAGGAGATGGATTGCAATTTTATGCTTCCACCTACGGAGATCAATATAGTGCCAACACAAATGCAAACTATTATAGTAGCCCACCTACGGGAGATATGCGTGCTTCTAATTACGACTATACATCTGGATCATCTGGGTCTTTTTGGAGCGCGTTCGGTACTGGTGGATTTGCTGATGAACCACCTTTACTAGAAGAACTTGGATTAAACTTTGGACACATCAAGACAAAGGTTTGATTTACTTATTTCTTTTATGTTAGAGTGTACATATATTAACTATCTCAAGTTGTATACATACAGAGTTTAGCTGTATTAAATCCTTTCCGTACCGTACCTCATACTATTATGGATGATACTGATTTAGCAGGACCCCTTTTGTTCATATTTTTATTTGGAACATTTTTATTATTATCAAGAAAAGCACACTTTGGATATATTTATGGTGTTGGTGTTATGGGAGTTGCATCGATTTACCTTATTTTAAATATGATGAGTGAGAATGGTATTGATTTTTCGAGAACTGCAAGTGTATTAGGGTATTGTCTTTTACCAATGGTCATGTTGAGTGGATTTAGTGTTGTATTAAAATTGGATAATATCATTGGAACTGCTTTAACGGTCATTAGTATTTTGTGGTGTACTTATTCTAGCTCTGGTATGTTCTCTAGTGTACTTCACTTAAATGAGCAACGTCTATTAGTTGCGTATCCTGTTGGTCTCTTTTATGCTTGTTTTGCTTTAATGACCTTCTTTTAAAAAAACAATACATGTATACACACTTAATATCCCCTCCGCTTGTGATGTAATAAAAAATAAAATAAAAAAACTTGTATTAAAAAAATCTTCTCTCTTTTTCTTTTACCTCAGACAAAAAAAAAATGCAACATAATGCTATTCAAATCAGAAAACGACCTAATGAATCAGATTCCATTTCTAAACATATAAAGTAGTATTATACTATACTCTTGTTTTAATTTTTTTTTGTATTAATAGTGTCGTTATCTTTTTTTTTTGTAGAAAAAAGAGACCTACCGATCGTAATGTACCGCCAAAGGTAAAAATGATTGAGTTGGACTAATGGATTTTTGTTTTACTTAATTGATATATATAATAGATTGAAGCATACGTACCAGAGTCGAAACTTTATACAGAACTTTGTGAATTTGAAAAGAATTTAGACGTTGCAATAATGAGAAAAAGATTGGATATTCAGGAAGCACTTGGAAAACCAACAAAGGTACGACGTACTTTGCGTATCTTTGTATCAAATACGGCAGCCGATCAAACCTCTCAACTTCAAGACAGCAATAACTTTGAAATAAATAACGAAAACGCACCTTCCTGGACGCTTAAAATCGAAGGAAGATTATTAGACGTAAGTTCTTTTTAATAAAATCAATGACGATTTTGTATTTTAACTTGGTTTTTTTTTATAGCCATTAATTCCTACCAAAAAAGCACAACCTATTCAAAAGTTTACATCGTTTTTTAAATCTATTATTGTTGAATTGGACCGTGACCCAGATATGTTTCCAGAAGGAAATATTATTGAAGTAAGCATTCGAGTAACAATATATATGTATATGAATATATAAAAGGAAATGGATTTAACCTTAAAAAAAAAGTGGCATAAACAAGCTTCTTCTTCAGATTCAGATGGTGTTGAATTGAAGCGTAAAGGCGATGTTAACGTTAATGCGAGAATTATATTGGTACCTGATTTCAATCCTCAAAAATACAAGGTTGGACCTGGTTTAGCAGATCTCATCAATTTAAAATTAGCAACAAAACCTCATATCATTATGGAAGTTTGGAATTATGTCAAGGTAAATTAAGACAAAAACTAATTAACTAATAATAATAAAACTAATATAATCAGTAGGAGCATCGCTTACAAGATACAGAGGATAAAAGAGTAATCAAATGTGATGAAAAGTTGACACAATTATTTGATATGGAACAAATTCATTTTTCACAATTACCGGAATTAGTCAATAACCATCTTTCTAGACCTGATCCTATTGTATTAGAATATACGGTTAATGTAGATAAACAGTTCAACCACTCTACAAAAGCCTATGATATGGATGTGGAGCTTGATAGTGTTGTTCGTCAAAAAATGATGAATGGTGTCGCTTCCAGTCAAACTCAAAAAGATATTATGGCCTTGGATGATAAAATTGTACAGTGTGTTCAAAGTATTAACAATTCAAAAATTAAACGAAACTTTTTGATTCAATTCTCTCGAAACCCAATTGAATTTATTAACAAGTGGATTACAAGTCAAGCAAGGGATTTAGAGGTAAGCGTAAACGATTATCTTCTTCTTTTTTTTTATAGTTGTTAATCGATATAAAGGCTATATTGGGTGAGACAAAGGTCAATTTAGAAGATGTACGTCAAACTAATTTCTATAAACAACCTTGGGTAAAAGAAGCTGTGTTCCATTATTTAACATCAAAGGTAAAATAAAAAACAAAAAAATAAAGGGTACATTGTTTAACTAATGGTTATATTTTTATAGACTCAACAAAGAATGCAAGAGCTTTTAGCTTCACAAAGACATTAATAAAAATATTTATTAAAGAATTCTTTTAAACATTTCTCCCAAACCCCATTATTCTTTGTACAATAGTTTTAGCAGTTTATTTATCATCGTCCAGATTGTCGTTCCCGCTTGTTTCATCGGGGCCATGTTCATTCCTCACATGTTCCTGCAGTTTATTTTTGTGTTTGGTATGAAACCAACAGCTGGAACACCCTAGATGGTTTTGCTCCCAATCGGTTTCATTAACACGTATATATGTATACCTTCCGTTTTCTGGTCGAATGCGGCCCGTAGGTCCCTTCGGTAAGTTAAGGCCGTGTATAGCGAACATATGGTCCAGAGCCAATGGGCCCTCGGTATACGAGCTAGTACACATGTAGCATGGGTATATTACTCGTACGGCTAATTTTCCGTTCATATTGGTTAAAACTAAAGAAAATTAAATACGAAGTTGTAAATATCCGCTATTTATAATCTTTGTAAGTGTTGTTCATTGTTCTTATAATAAATGGCAGTTTGTATGATTGATTTTTTCGAAACAAAGTAAAATTAACTTGATAAAAAAACAGATAAAAAAAAAAGTAGTACAATAGATACTTATTAACATTATTTATAAAATAAACATGTATGTTTAATGAAAATTTATTAGACTAACTATACGATTACTTGGCACTAAGAAACTTTTTTAAAGAATTTGAAATTTCGTCCCACATTTTTAATATATCTTGTTCATCCACAGTTTTATTCAAACTAGTATCTTCTTCTAGCATCTCTTCGTTTTCAGGTATAAGGTTAAGATGAAAATTTTGTACGTGCTTTGCTAATTTTTGTAAGTTTGGATATGTATAGAACCAACAGGAAGGGCATTCAAATAATACACGTTCATAAGTAGCAAGTCTTTGGTAAGTAAAGTCGTATTTCTCTGAAGCAGGACGCTCCTCATTAGATTGAGGCCGTGGTTTCAAATGAATATGATGGATGTTTGCCATGTGATTGATAAGATGCGAAGGGCTGGAATACGAACGCTCACATTTATAACATTTATTATCGACGAAGGCGGTTATCTTGTCAGTGCTTTTAAAACTCATGATAAGTGTAACAAAAATAAAGGGGGATGGGGAGAAGAGAGAGAGAGAAATAGAGATATTAAAATTTTATTTTTACGCGTATTTAAAGTGATGTATCATAAACGGAGTAGATGTTTTTTTAAAAAAAGATATATTGGTGTGAAAACATAAAAATATTGATTACTTGTTAACTTTTTTATTCGTGTTTTTCATCTAAATAGTGTTGGCAGTGTAACTATAAATTAAACACCTAAATACGGTTTCTTTAAAAATATAAGAAATACCTACGTTAATCTTAATTATATTAAGTGTTATTGTTTTAACCAGCTTACAGAGAGCTGCTTTGAATTATCGCTTTCATCATGAGACGACAGTTGCGGGCGGATAAAAAAAGTTTTGTTACATTTAAACTTGCTGTATTTGGATTTTTTTTAAAAAAACTATCGCTCGCATTACAAAAAGAAAACGTCAAACTTTTGATTGCTTACTATACATTTGTAAACAAACCAAAATATTTATTTGTTTTTTTTTTTTATCTCCTCGATCGTTTTAGCAGAACTTTTTTCCTAATCAAGATATATCATGTAATGCAGATTAGCGCTGAAAACGTCATTTCTGCCTGAAAAATTATACCAGACCCTTGGTATCCGTTACGGCCAACGGGAGTAAAAAAAATACGATGCTTTATGCGTGGGTTTACCGAGAAAAGCAAACATGGTACGATGGAAAACGTGTTTTTTAAAGGTATCAATAGAGTACGTATCTCAATAAACTAGAAAAAGCTTCAAACCTTTTCTAACCATAGGAAAAAATAATATGGTCCTGGTTATCACGTTCTAAATATGTTTTATTTTCTATCGATGTCAAGGTGATATATACAACAGATAAAAAATTATCAGCGACATTTATCAGTGACGTTTATCAGCATTATCTGATAAATCTTTGAGAAATAAAAGCAGACCATGTTTGACTGAGTCAAAATTCTTCGGACATGAGGTAATTTTATTGGATTTGCTTAAAAAATACCCGCAAAACTCTAATAAAAAATACCCATGAAAGTTTCAAAGATCAAAAATGTATATAAACACGGTTTTTTTTTTCTAACCTCGGGTTCTATCTAATCATTGTATTTTTTTTCTACTTATTCTTAAAAAAAACTTTATAAATTATTAAAAATGGTTGTCAACGTTGGTATTAATGGTTTTGGCCGTATTGGTCGTATTGTTCTCCGTGTCACTGAAAAGAAAGACGATGTCAAGGTTGTCGCTATTAATGATCCCTTTATTCCTCTCGATTATATGGTCTACATGTTAAAGTTTGATACCGTTCATGGTCGCTTCGACGGTACTGTTGAAGCCAAGGATGGTAAGCTCGTTGTAAATGGTCATGCTATCACTGTCTCTGCCGAACGTGATCCTACTCAAATTCCTTGGGGTAAGACCGGTGCTGACTACGTTGTTGAATCTACTGGTGTCTTTACTACTGTTGACGCTGCCTCTGCTCACATCAAGGGTGGTGCCAAAAAGGTTATTATCTCTGCTCCTTCTGCCGATGCTCCCATGTTTGTCTGTGGTGTCAACCTCGATGCTTACAAGTCTGAATACAAGATTATCTCTAATGCTTCTTGTACCACTAACTGTCTTGCTCCTCTCGCTAAGGTAATCCACGATAACTTTGGTATTGCTGAAGGTCTTATGACCACTGTTCATGCTACCACTGCCACACAAAAGACTGTCGATGGTCCTTCTCATAAGGATTGGAGAGGTGGTCGTGCAGCTGCAGGCAACATTATTCCTTCTTCTACTGGTGCAGCCAAGGCTGTTGGTAAGGTTATTCCTGCTCTTAACGGTAAGCTTACTGGTATGGCTTTCCGTGTTCCTACACTCGATGTCTCTGTTGTTGATCTTACAGTCAACCTCGAGAAGTCTACTACATATGATGAAATCAAGGCTACTATTAAGAAGGCTTCTGAAACTACCATGAAGGGTATTCTTGGTTATACCGAAGACAGTGTTGTATCTACTGATTTCGTTGGTGAATGTCAATCTTCTGTCTTTGACGCCAAGGCCGGTATTCAACTCTCTCCTACCTTTGTCAAGCTCGTCTCTTGGTATGATAATGAGTACGGTTATTCTTGCCGTGTTGTCGATCTATTGCGCCATGCTGCCAAGGTTGATGGTAACCTCTAAATTCATAACTTTCTCATTATTTCATCATTTCATAAATCTTTAAAACATTGTATATACAAATAAATCAGATTCGTAAAAGGTTTGGTTTTAATTAACCTACCTTTTGTTTAAAGCTTTCATTAAAAATTCGTTCTTTTTTTTTTAATATTTAAAATGTCACACGAGAAATGAATACTTGACATGTATGGTATATCAGTATATGCATGTATGATTTTATAAAGGTGAAGGTAATGATTTCTAATGATTAATTGCTAAATAACTTAGTATTTTTCCCAGTGGACAGATCAATCTTCATTATTAATACAAGAGATTGAAATCACACGTCAATTAAGAGTTTGCGTGTACTTGTACGCCTATTTTTAAATAATTATGCAATCTTTCTTATCTTGACATTGTTTCGTTTGGAGTACAGGTATCTACTTTTGGAAATTAAAAAAATCGCTTTATATTTAAATCGAGATAACTAAAAAGAGACAAATTAATACATAATGATGTATCATAAGAGTTGATAATTTAACTGCATTAGTTATACTAGAATATCTGTATTAAAAACTTTTATTCCATCAAAAATGTAAATGTAATGTATAAAATTTGCAGTGTAAGGTAAAAGAAAAAAAGGGGGTCACGAGAAAAGAAAATGCCGTTAAGAAACGAGAAATCAGTTCAATGCGATTGGTTCTTGTTTTTGAGTATGATGAGAAAATAGACCATTTGATTGAATCAATGAATCCACATGATCTATAAACATGTGTATATCATTAAAATAACTCTCGCCATCAAATGAAGCGTCTTGATTATGTTTTATGTGTTCTGTTAAGGGTAAAAAGTCTTGTTCTGCTTCCACATGTGATAGTTTCCATTGTGTAAATTTATTCACATCAATGCCGATCGTGTGTTTCAACCAAATGTAGATTTGATTTAATGACAAAGAAATGGTGCTTGGAAAATATACCAAGATTTTCTTATTGTGCTTATCGATGCAACTCATAAATCGATGCTGTTGTTGTTGTGACTGAAGTTTCTTTAGTAAATTTAGTATATTTACAAAGTAAAATGTCTTTTCCTGTGCTATTTTCGATATAGTGTCCATTAATCCAGTCAAGTTATCAAAACTTGCTTCACTATCAAGCATTGATAAGTTATTATAGTCATGACTATCACTCAAGTCAATTGAAAGTACTATGTTGTAATCTCTCATATTCTTTTGGCGTTGATAGTGACTAATTATGCCATCTTGTTCGTTTATCGGCTTATTAGCATTATCGGCTTTCTTTTTATCAATGATCAATTCAATGATACCATGTTGACTCGTCTCTCTTGAAAACATACGATGGTATGTAGGTCGTCTAGTTGTCGTTTTACTCTGTTGGTCAGGAGCTACATTACTATTATTATTCACATTACATAAAGTCGATTGCTGCTCTGCTTGGTAAAGTCGTTTTACAGGCGCTATTGTGAAATGCTTTGATGAAGATGAATTAAAAGGTACTCTGGTATAGCCAATAATAGATGTCATGTAAAGAAGAAAAAAAAGAAGAAGTATACTTGTAAGAGAAAAAAAAAAGGAAAAAGAAAAGGGAAAAGGGAAAAGGGAGGGAATTTTTATGCATCTTTCATTTATTTACACACACACACACACGTCTCACACACACATATTGAATAGCAACTTTAAATGATGACACGGCTTAGTTTTTCAATACCTTCTACATCAAAAATACCATGTTCTTCAGTTTCAATACTAGCAATAACAGCTCTTGCTACTTGTTCTGTCTGTAAAGGAGGAGTGGTAATTAATTTACCACCTGGTAAACTAGCAATACCTTTTTTAAAAGGACTTGCAACTGCGTTTAAAAATTGAAGTGCTCCAGTAATAGGAACCGAAGAAGGCCTTTGAACATTGTACATGAAACCTAAAAATTAATTAGTTCAAAAACGAAAAAAAAAAAACTTAATCGGTCATGTGTATGTATATGTATGTGTGTGTGTGTTTTACCAGGACGAAGTACAGTAGTCTTAAATTCATCATGTCTAAACAAATAACGTTCTGCTTCTCTCTTTGTTGTGATATAACGAGGATCAATGAAAGGAAATACGTCAGATGCCGATATATAAGTAAAAGTATGAATGGAACATAATTTGGCCACCTGATCAGCAATGGTCATAACTATTAAATTATATGTGTATATAAATACTTGATACATTATATACATATATATATGTGTGTGTTTACCAGTGTCTCTATTCATCATTTCATAAGTAGGTCTAGGACGACCACGTAACTTGGGATCAAGTGGGTTTCCTTGATCGTTCATACCCAATACTAAACGAGGAACAGCACTAGCTACTTCACACAATGATTGTGCTTGTGCAATGCTTTTGTAATCATTTTCCATTAAAATACCTACACTGTGAACAACATTCGTGACACCCTTTAATAAATCCTTGTACGATTCCGGTTCTAATGAATTTCCAGAAGCCCATTGAACCTATCATATGTTACTAAAGCATGATTTTGCACCCACATTCATATTTATATTACCTTTTCTGCCCATTCGGGTTTACCATATTGATTGAATAATTCTGGTTCTCCTTTTCGGCTATTCAAGTAATGCTTCCGATAAATAAATAAAATTGGTTTTTATCTTTTTATAGACATACCTTAAACTAACTGTCTCCCAGCCCTTGTTGGCAGCGAGCTTACAAATATTGGAACCTACATATTTATATTTTTTAAAAAAAACATTAGCCTTCAATGACCTGAATTGCATTTGACATTACACTTACCAAGAAAACCTGAGCCACCTACAACCAATAACTTTCTAGTAATGGGTTGAGCCATGTTGAATAAAGTAGTAAAATAAAAAAGACACGAAAATATTGTTTTGATTTTTTTAATCCCTTGCCAACTTTTTCATTCATTTACAGCAAAAAGTCCGCTCGAAAACTAACTACAGCTTGAAGTTGCTGTTTTAGCAATATGTAACTGTCAATTATCAATTGTTGCTAAACAACAGAGTAGCCGGTATAATTTGTGTCTTTCATCAGGTGAACACAACTGTTTATTTGCGAGGTAATGTCTTGATCTGTTCTTTATTTCTTTCTTTCTATCATGTATTTTGCTTTCTCAATTGTTCTCTTCAGTAAAGCCACAGTTTTACTCGATCTAGTACACGTTGCTTAATAAATTAGGCTTCAATTCTATAAGAAGTAGAATGAGACAAAATGCTTCGAGGCAAATTTAATTGGATATAGGTGCACCACTGAGTCCTAAAAAAAAAAGTACAATTACTGGTGGACTGAATAGAAAAAATCAAAACCTTTTGTTTTACATTATGTCAGGAAAACAACCCATTGAAGGCTTGACTGTTAGAATTTGGGATCCTCCTTCTTCCGAAAAGGATAACAGTAAAAAAGGAGATAATTTGTCAAAAGGAAGTAGAGGATACCGAGAGTACACTGAGCAAGCTGGTAATAAGAAAGCCTAGTTATTATTATTTTCTCTGTTTTTTAACAACAAAAAAACTTAGGATCCGAAAAGTTGAAATATAGTACACACGATTGGGATGATAAACCAAAGCAAGGTATTTTATTTTAATAAAGTATTCTCTACTTTACACACTTTTTTTATTGTTAACGCGAATCTTTTCATAGAGTTGAAAAAGTCAACCCGCGATTGGGATGCTGAAAAGAAAAAGTTGGAATCTGTTCAAGATTTACCACTTGTCAGTCGAACCGATACAACCGATAGCCAAAGGTGCGAAAAAGAATCAGATAAACAATAATCATAATAAAAAAATGCATATATTTTTATATGAAAAAAAAGTATTTATTTATTTCTAGTTTAAGAAACGTAAAGTTACAACGTGAACTTTGGGATCATATCAGTAAGAAGGTACATTTCCCTTTTTTTCTTTTTTGAAGTGTGTAGAATAACCTTTTTGATCTGTAGATACGTGAGATAACCAATCCAAATACTAAAAAAGAATGGGAAATTATCGTTGATCTTTTTCGAAAATTACGAGAGGGTATTTACGCAACCAATTGGAGTCATGGCGATTATACGTTTGCTATCAAAGGTTTATTTGTTTACACATGAATAATTTTATTGTATATTAAGTGTGTTTTGCTAGTTTTTGAGCACTCGGTAGACAGTAGTATCAAAGCACGTAACTTTAATGAATTGTCTAAAAGTCTTTCTGGTCTTATCAATGATTTATATATTTTTAAAAAGGTTTGTTCTATAATAACAGGCATTATTATTAGAAATACTTATATATTTTCTTACTTAGGACGCACAAAATCCTTACTATTTACTTCTCCATATTTTATACCATTGTTGTTTCGTTCAGAACACTGACAAAGCAATGGAAATATTACTCAAATTGGACAGGAATTCGAATGAGGGTATTTTTGGAAAGCAATTGACCAAATGTGTGTTTGTAACTGAAAACCCCATTATTTTCTTTCGACTTTATCATAATAACCCATACCCTACGTTCCGTGCCATGATGGATAACTACACTGACAGGATGCGTTTAAAAGCTATTGAAGTGATGAGAAAAGCTTACTTGTCTGCTTCTATTGAGTGGGTTGGTATATGGCTTGGTGTAAAAAACGATAACCAAATGGTTGTGTCTATAATAGAAGCCTTGGTTCAACCTACTTGTATTAAATCGGTTGACAATGATTTTCAATTGATTCACTTTTTAAAAAAGAGAAAATAAAAAAAAGGGCTTTGCAAATACCATTACATTTCTCAAACCTCTTAAGTACAATATATATAATACTCTAGATATACCGGGTTGAGTAGTATTATTATACACTATGATGCAAAAGCTAAACCAAGGGATCAACGCTTTCTTTTTCGTATTGGATATATAATCAACCGTACAGTAATTCAACTGAGCTGAATTTGAACAAGGCTATTGTTAAAAACCTTATTTTTTATATCTTCAACTGTTCACAAGAGATTTTTAAAACGTCCCAAACTCGACCCAAAATACCGTATTTATATCAAGAAGAATTGCATTGTTGTATCTATGACCTTTATAATGTTTAACATATCCAAATGTCTTAGTAATCAAGACACAGAATTTGAATAGGCGTATAAAATACCCTTATATTTCTGTTTTTAAAACTCATTACTGTTACTGCTCCTCTCTTTTCCACATAGAAACAAACAAAAAAATGTCATTGTATCGGTTTTCCCTTCAAGAAAACTCTACTCAACTTCAAGAGTTACTGGTTAACTCTGGACCTTCTACAACCTCTTTACTCGGTTGGTTTATAGGAGCTGGTTTTTTTGAGTTAGATTCCGTAACGGAATGTGACATTTGGACTTCTGATTCCAAACCGTTCCAAAGTGTTGACCCTGTTGTTTGGATTTTTGATAATAAGGAAGGTACTCGAGTATATGTTACTTCAGAGGCCGTATTAGACCTTGGCCCATTCACTACAGAAGCCATTGAGCTAGCCAAGACCGAAGCTTATGGGGAGGGTACTTTACCCAATTACTTTAGCGAGCCTCAACTTGAGATTCTGTATAATAAAAGTAAAGCGATTCTTAAACCTGTAATGAAGGAATATAAAAATATGGTTAAATCAAAAGGTAAAAAAAAAATACTTTGACAAGTATAATTCAATTACTAATGATACGATTATACGAATATGTAGCTGTCTTCTTTCATGGTGTCAACCAATTATGGTCTTCTATCATTTATAAAATATGGAATGTACCTTCTGCAACTCCATGCTTTAAGTTTGTAAAGCCTAGTTCTTCTTTTGATGTCGAAAAGACGATTGTATTACCCAAAGATATGAAGTTGACTAATTTAAAAAAGAGTGACATTGAAAAAGTATGCAGCAGGTCTATTGTGCTATGTGAATACTCAGCTGACTATTATTTTTTTATAGGTACAATCTTCAAATAAGATCCCTTACGAAACAAGATACGTTGAAGACAGTATTCGTATTTCAAGTGCCATTAGAAAAGTGGATAATAATGAATTAGTAGCTTGGGGTATGACACACCGAAATTGTAAGTAATTGATATTATTTATCTCAACCCGAAAACTAATAAGTATATGTATTATAGTCCTAGTAGGTTCTCTTCATGTTGTACTCGAGTGCCGTCGTAAAGGGTACGCTGAAGTTATTTTGCGTGACCTTTGTAGACAATACAAAGCTTTTTTTGAAAGTAAATTTCCTAATGGGACTACAAAGGAACTTTACTTTAGTGCTGCTGTTGAGAAACCAAACGTTGCAAGTGCTAGTCGATTCAAAAAGTCTGGCTGGACTAGATTTGGTCTCGGGAATACTTGGTTTTTGGCTTTAAAGTAATATAATGTCTTTTTTTTTTTTACTACTCTTTATTCATGTGTATATATATCAAGTCAATGTTTCGTAATAATATGTTGGTAACGTTGTTGTAAAATATTTAAAAAAAAAAAAAGTATACGCATAATATAAACAAAAGGGGTCTCTTTAAATGACAGAGGCAAAGAAACCAAGTTTTTCAACATGTTCACCTCTTCTTCTCTTTTCTTGAACTTTGTTATCCTCTTCTAAAAGTTTAGCATCTAATTGCTCTATCAGAGGTTTTGCTAAAGTTGTTGCAGTCTATGTAAACAGAAAAAGAAAGAAAAAAGTTTCAGTATATCATATAAATTTTTTTTTTCCTAAATGTAATTTCTACCTGGATCATTTCTGTTAATAAACTTGGATCAATGCTACCGGAAGCACCTTTTTGAATACCACAAACAAGTCCATCTTTATTTACACCAACAGTTAATGTAACAGTAGAGCATAATTCCTCAAGGATGGTAGGATCGATAATATATCTATCAGCAATTTTATATAATGTGACGGAAATAGGTAAGTTCTCCCAACCCTGAATAGGTTCAGCGTCTTCGACATCGTCCACAACTTCAAATTCGAAATCGCCATCACCTAAATCTTGAATTTCGGTCTTTGGGATACGAGTGTTATAAAGTGCGGCACGTGTAGTCATAACAACACAATCTAAAAGGTTTCCTGCGGCATCCATAACCATAGCATCGATATAAATAACCCAACATTGTTGACCAGGAATAATGCATAATTTTTCAAGATCTAAACCACTTTGAGGGCCATTTAAAAGTCTATCGATAGCTAAAGTTAATGTGTTGTTCATTTCGTCGGCTCCACGTCCTTCAAATTGTTGTGATGCACTTGGTGAACTATTACAAGCAAAAAAAAAAAAAAATTAATATTTTGGACTGTAATGTGTATAGTGTGCATGTGTGTAAATAACAACTGGAAAGTGAATTTTACCATTCAACATTACAAACGACACGACCTTGATTAGGCTTATTAGGTTCAACTTCACCAATTTCAACTTTAACACCTACAAGCACATCACTATCGCCTAAGCGACAACGTGCACTACCACTTGCTTGTGATAAAAGTCCACTCTCCATAACGACGTGACGGTATTCAAGACGTCCTCTTCCATCGGCACGACAGTCTTGTTGAATACCTTGCTCAATATAACTCTTTTCGGCTGGTGATATAAGTGGTGCAGGCATGGTTGGTTATTGTATGGTTTCTTTTTTTTTTAGAAAAAATAATAAAAAAGAAAAATTCGTGTGGCTTGTTGTTTCCATCAAACCTAATAACACCAAAAAAAAAAAGCTGAGTTTGATACGTGTATCGCAAACTGGCTGTCATTGATCTTCTTCATTAATGATATACACATATGATTTTATTTAATATTCACCCTTAAAATTTAACATATTTTATATATACTCGAATGTCAATTTATTGTATGGTATAAATACTAATGAAGGATAAGAAAGTTTTAAATAATAATTATATAAAAAAAAGGGAGAAGGGAAGAGGAGGTTTAACAATAATACATTAAAAAAGAGAGAGAGAGAATAAAATAAAGAGATTATGTAGAGTAGTGTGTGTATGTGTGTGTGTGTCTGACAATGGAATACTATTATAATAATTTACAAGGTGAACTTGAGATCCTTTGCAACAAACTGAGCCTTCTTAACGATCCATTCGGTAAGACCATAAGCAGCACCGCCACCGGTCTTCTTGGGAGACGAAACTTCTTCAAACAAGTTATCATAACTGTTACTGAAAACCCAACCATAATCGATACCGGGAGATCTTTGAACGACTGTACGATCCCATTTTAAATCAGGTTCAATAAATTCACGATAAGCCATAATATGTTGTCCAAGCGTGTTATTATTAAACAGTTGTTTGACCGTATCAACAATATAAGATTCAAATCTGGAAGCAAGATCAGCGTTCTTAAGGAACCCATTAATCAAGACAGCGCCTGGATTCTTTTTAGGATAGTCTCTGTAAGACAAGTTAACAACATCATTAGGTAAATTAACACCAAATGATCCATCGTAGTCTTGACCAAGATAGTACCATGTGTTGTTATTAGCATAATCGCTGTAAGCGCCGTCATTACTTTGCATCTCCCAGTAGCCATCCCAACTTCCTCCAAGGTATTCCATCACCATAAAACGAAGGAATTGATCTACATCAAAAATATCTTCAAATCTGTTCACAGCAAGAGTATCTGTTACATCTAATTCATGAAAGGCTTTAGCTAATGGAAGGATAGCTTCAGATCCTTTAGGAGAACCTTTAGTAGCTTTGAATGAGTCGTAACCAGAAGGGTCATTAACATATGCAAAGCTTGCACCAGAAGCGCCATCGTAAAGAGGACCCATCTGGCTAGGAGGATTACCACCATAGAACATGGAGCGAATGTAAGAATATTCAGCAACGTCATCAATTAAATTAAAAGTACCAAATGCTTCATTATTAATAAAGTATCGAACCATATTTGCTTGATTGGCATAAGTGCCCATGGAACGGAGGCAATCGGCGTACAGCTTCTCTCGCATCTGCGTAGGATCTTCTTCCATATGACGAATCTTGAATGAGTTACGGCTATCAATAAAATCTCCAGATGCTAGTGTCCATCTCCATGATTGCTTTGCGTTATTATGTGTCTTACCAGCACCAGAGATTCTTAAGGTTGCTTGGTTGAAGGTTCTTACATAGTCTTTACCGATCATGGTAATATTGACTATATATCTGGTCTTGGGAACATTGAGAACAAGGTAATCCATCTCGGATTGAACTCCTTGTACAAAAATAGAAGGCATATAGTTTATGTCAAATAAATCTGGACTTTCTGCGGCACGAGTCCATTGTTTACCATTGTCCAATGGGCGAGGAAGAGCTGGAATATTTGCGTAAGTAGTTGGGCGATCATAATAGTCATTAAAGGTACTAGCTACGCTGGAGCCTAAAGTACGAGAGAAACCCTCTGGCTTGGCGTCAGAAACATATTTGTAGGTTGTAGTTGCGCCTGTCTCGACAGAGCCGGTATAGAATGGAACACCGGCATTGGGTGCTGTAAGGGTGGTCAAAGTTCCACCAACATCTACTTGCACAGACTTGGAACCAGGCGAAATAACATTGAATTGAACTGTTGCAGCTTCTGCATATGCAAATAAAACTGTTGCGATTGAAAATAAGGAATATCTCATTTGTATTGGTTGTAAATTACAAAAAGAAAAGAAAAAAAGAATCAGATTATACTTGCAAGTGCTTATATATCTTTTTCCTTTTCGGTGTCTTAAAACTAAAACTCATGTTTTGGCAACACCTAAAAAGGGGGATGGTATATAGATGAAATTAAAATGAATATGAGTTCATAATCCTTATTTATTCTATGTTCATTAAAAAAATAAGGATTGTCTATGAAAAAAGTATACCAACAAGTTATGGTATTTGACTTATTTTAGATATATAACAGGTTTTTAACTATCATTTACATTATAGTGTTAAACAACTTGATTTTTTGTTTTATTCTGATGCACATACATCATTCGAAGTACTTTTTCTTTTTTTATAAAAAAAAAGGGGGGGATGTGATGAGGAGTTTTTTACTTTAAAACTGCCATTCACACCTTAAATCTTTTTCTAAACTTAAGAAAAGAATTGTGTGGGATACTTAATTCCCCTTTGAAGTATTACCAAAAACAAACGGGTTATACCTTTTTGTTTTGTACATTGCATACTTGTCATGATAGGTACGCGCGCATTTTGTATGTTTAAATACATTTGATTTTCCTACATATGTATGTCCCTGATGTACATCCCTTTGCGATCAGAACAAAAATAGTACATCAAAAACATAGGAAACTTTCAAAAACTGACCTGTAAGATGACCGAAAATGACCATACCTTTCTTTTCTACTCTCATAGAAATTCCCGATAATTTTTTTTTCTGATTCGTAAAAAGGTCTACATTGTACGTACAACTATATGTTCTCCATATTGCCATATATTCTAGATATACAGAAAAATAAAACTATTGTGCACATTATAACTCAAACCATTTTGACATATTGTAATCCGAAGAAAAGTTACGATATACAAAAAAAAAAAAAAAAAAAAAAAAAAAAAAAAAGATTTGGTTCAATTTCTCCTTTTTTTTCTCAATTTTGCAGTTAACTTGATCACTTTTTTCTTTTAAAAAAAATTGTGGATATCTTGGTTTTACTTAAAAATAACCTGACAGTGATACAATGGTTACATATTTTATTATTAATGTAAACATGTCTAATAAAAGTAGCATTGCCGTTTATACTTTTTTCATGCTTGTCATCTAAAGATAATGACAATCAATAATGAAGCCATTTTTTTTATTAAACTCATGACATTTATATAATAATGAACTATATTTTAATTAACACATCATTTGAATTACGATCGTTCACAATGGAAATCTATTAAGGAGTGCCACTGTAAACCTTTTTTCGTATTCTCATAACTTTATTTTACGGATGATATTGGTCTTACAAAATTAGGCTTTCTGACTTGTGTTAGTATGGCACAAAATTCCAGAAAAAAATAAGTAAACATTCACCATTTGGAGGTTTTCTGCGTTTTTATTTTATTTTTTAAAAAGAAACTACTTATATACTAATAATAACAATTTAAATCATAACTTTAATTTGTTACTTGGATGTTACTACCATAGTTTGCATTAGCAATTTAGCTTGAGCTAAAAGGATGACCCTCAAATCTTTGCGGGATCTACTCTCAATCGAGACTTCTCCGTCAATGGGTATAGCAGTTGAAAGTATATCACATTTAGCGTCATTCAAAACACCTCCAAATATAAGAGCTGCATAGCACATTCGAATCACCTTGTCCATCCCTTCTTCTTCAGCACAATTCATTAAAATGAAACTGTTAATAGATCGTTTTATTTCGGCTATGTCCTGTAGTATCGCATATAAATCAGGATGGGCAACAGACTTGTCCGCAATAATTTCTGCTGAGCTTGCAGCGCAGAGTTCTTCAAACTTTGCTTTGTCAATCTTCGAATCTTTAATCATTTTCATGTATATTTTAGCATGATATTTGTTTCGTAATTGATCTTTTGCGACCTAGTTGCAATAAAGTTTGAGAAAATGTGTCCTTTTTCTTAAAAAAAAATATCCTTACCTCAAAATAAGCAGCACAAGCTTGTTTATATACAAGTTTATCATTCAGTACTGTTGTTTGAGCACGACGAAGCTTTCGACACAGATATTTAAGCGTTTGCGTATCACCAGTTACTTTTGCAAGATCAATTAAAAATAGGGTGTACTTGGAAATATATTTGTAATGTCTTCCTGGGCTAATAATAACTATAAATATATTATCCTGCAGTTTATAAATAATAGAGTTCAACTTACAGTTCAAATCCTGGTTTCCATATACTAATATAACTCTTTGTCAGAACTTTCAAATTAAACAATTTCATTATTTCGGATTTTGCTTTCTCTGCATTACGATATATATGATAATACATCCAAGCCATCTACAGTACATAGTCAAGGTTAGTTAACACTACTATAAAACCGGTTTTTTATCACTTACTCTATATATAGTTCTGTGCTGCGAATTTTTACTGTCGTTGACTCGCATCTCAGATAATTTTATGAATATGGCATTATACATAAGCGCACAGTCAGCAGGTAAATGTCCAGTTTGTTGATCCAATTCTTCGAATAACGTCGAACATTTATCGGCAAAGGTTCGATCATTACTAGATCCTAAAAATATAATATCTTGGTCCGCTGCATTGTGTGGGTTTTTATGCAAGAGGCTTTCAGCCGCCAGTAGCTCTTCCACGTCCTTCGTTTGCAATTTACCCTGATAAAAGTACTTTACTAAATAGGAACAAAATATATAAATAGGGTCGAAATCTAGTTCATGTTTTCCGGACTTTGAGCTTGCTCTAGATATAGCCTTCATGTACCATTCAAGAACCTCCTACGGTTATGACAAAAATAGAAGTCAATTTTTCTAATTCGGGATATTTTATTTTATTTTGTACTTACTCTTGGGGGTCTTCCAATTTTCGCTGAACATTTACCTATCATATAATAACATCTATAATAAAATGGTTTTATTTAGATGCTATAAAAGAAAGTGCTCGAAAATATATTGTACTTACCTCCATTCTAAACTGTCTGGTATTTTATAACGAAGGGCGTGATTATACATGATGATGGATAATTTGTATACAATTTTCGAGCAAGGGGGTTGTGTTCGAGTTTCTACTACTTTTCCATTTTCTCCCAGAATACGTTTCACAACATGTCCTTTAAAAGCTTCCATATCCATTGGAGAAGAAGCCATGGAGTAAGCCATAATTCCAAAATTAGTAAACAATTCATTTTTAGCCAACTCCTTCTTTGTGCGTGAATTAGCAAGGTATAGACTTCTCAAATAAGCATGGCAAGATTTCTGCATGAGAGGGGAAAAAAGTCTACTGTCAATAATTAATCAAATTTACACAAGTGCATGAAGTTTACCTTTTGGTACTCTCCGATTAAATTTTTCTGTCCTTCAATGTTGTGCGCGCTCCAGTCCAATTCTACTTCCGCGTGTAATTGGTAGCAAGCACCTAACTCACACCATCCATCTACATCATCAGGGTTAAGAATAAGATGAGACTAGTAATGTGAACCGCTTTAGTATCGTTTGAATTAGTCTCATATATTTATATATAAAGTTACCGTAAACTCTTCCACTGCTTTTTCCAAATCAATCATTAACTTTTCGTTGCTTGCTCTAACCTTATTTTTAATGTGCAAGCGCAAAGTCTTTCCTCTAATCCAAAATATTTTGTAGTATACCTCTAAAATCAGAGAAGATATGCGTTATGGATGAAAAAAGGGATGTACTAATGTCGTGTAACTTACTAGATATTTTAGTCTTTTCACAAGGTATATTCATTGTGGGAATAATTGAAGTTCGTAGCATACTATCTACGGAATAGTGTAAACCGAGATCACTATTCAAGTAAGCCTGGATAACATTCTTATTGTTTTCAACTAAAACATTGTCTACAGGTAGCTCCTCAAATAAGTCAGAGACAGTGTCAATGACATCTTTCAAATCAGCTTTTAATAACGAACGTCGTTCTAGCTTTTTGAAGGCCGAATCGACTATGAGCTCAAATAAGGGCTCTGAAGCTTTTTGATCGAGGTCACTGTGTATGCAATGATGTTCTTCAATCGTATCAGATTCAGCCTAAAAAGTTGAATGTACATAAATATATAAAACTCAGGTACAAGGATTGCATATTATTAAAGGAGGAAAAACTTACAGCAAGGTGAACTCCGTATAGGCAATGGTAGCACTGGTAAATATCTCTTCTGAAATGCGTGTCATCAGCTTTAGTCAACGTGGCCATAAGATGAGTCAAGAAAATACCTAAACCAGGATCAAGTTTATACAAATTAATATAAAAAAAGGCTGAATGAACAAAAATATTTAAACTTACGTTTGGCTGCACCACAGACTTCTCTTTCACCAAGCTCATCGTGTAATTCTTTTAATAGCTCGGACCAGGTAGATATAGTGTCATTGACAGGTTCCCCGTAGTGACGAAGAGTATGCTGAATTAAATAGGACTTAAGTACCCAAGACTTGATCATGATATCGTTGAACCCATTAGATTTGGTGATTCTCGAAGGTGTATGTGGAGGCATGTCAGGTACAGTAAAGTTGTTTACTAAAGGAACAAAGTCTGGATGTCTAAATATATAGTAAATAGACATTCGAAGTAATATAGAAAGTCTGTTTGCCAAGTCGATATCCATGTCAGCAGGAAGCCAGCCTAAATAAATGCAGAAAAATGCACATTAATACCACCCACCTTTTTTTTTTTTTTTTTTTTTTTTTGAAAAAAAAACTTACTTTCTGAATTGTCTTGTTGCGTTAGCGATATCAAATTATCCATAATGCTATTTATTAAACTCAAAGACTTGAAAAAACCAACATCTTCATTTTTTCTCAAGTAAGGCAATTCGCATCCGTTATGCTTTCTACCATAATCTACTAGCTGCTTGATCAAGTAACAAAACATATGAGTGTAGCAATTCCATGCTTCTAAACTTTTATTTGTTTTCGTGTACGCTTTTGCTAGCATATTGGTCATTTGTATCATTTCATTTGACTTGGTCAACTCTTCTGTACTCAATTTTGGTTTGATAACAGATTCTAAATCTTCGATTACACCTTCATAGTTTTCTGAACCTAATTTTTGTTTAGCAGTTACAAATAACTTTCCGACTTCAAGCAGACTCAATTTGGCATTAATGCTTGGTAGATCGATTGTCGCATCATACATACTAAAATCCTTGAAATAAATATTTACGTACATTTATATATATATATATATCCATACCTTTTAATGTCAATTGAAATATCTTTTCTGGGCAGACTTGAAGAAGATGATAATAATGTTTTTGATTTGATATACCAAGAATAAGCGCTCTCAATAGCATCATCGCATTGCGCTAATTTTCCTTTCAGCGACCAGTAGCGTAACTGAATTGTACATCTATCCAGATTCAGTTGATCAGAATCGTTACTTTCATCCTGCGTAATTTGGAGAAATATTTCGTTCAAGGTCGAAGAGAACATGATACGCTCAAGTAAACTTATCCAATATCGACTTTGGGCTAATAAACTCTCAGTCATTTTTGCTTTTGATATTTTTACTGATGACATGGAAACTCTTCTTTTACTATGGTTACCAACAGGTGGTTGTGCTCCAGCTTCTTCTGCTGTAGCCATGACATCTCGGATTAGTCTGTCAATAAAGTATTCGCAAATTCTTAACAGTGCCTATAAAGTAATTTTGTTTGAACACTTTGTATGTAAACCGAAAAAAAAACCTCCCTTACCATTATTTTGTCATTTTCAGATAATCCAGGGCTAGACAAAACGCTTTCAACGAGATTAAGACCAAGAGATGTTATAGTGTCCGTCATTATATTAAGAAATTTGTTACTCATAGTTGAAATTGTTTTTTGTTCATTATTAATAATAGCACAATCTTCGTGAACTATAGCAGATATAAGTTTACATAAACTGTCGGTAATTCCAGAATTATTGTTATTTAAATTGGTGATAAAATCTTTTGCTGAGGTAGTAGACGGTGGTCCATTACTTTCAACAGTTGTTGCTCTACTAAATAATGCCAAATTTTTTACCTTGCTATCTCCAAACATATTAGGGTCAGTCCTTTAAATAGAAAATTGGTCAATTAGTTCCATCGAGCGAATTATAAATATAAATATATTTACTTCAGAAATAAGTTATTTGACAAGACAGATGTATCAATATCCCAGCAGTAACTACTGCCTAATTCTGATATTTTATGATCAAACCATTCCCAGAAAGGATTCAAAGAATCACCATTGGTATCAGTAACAGTGTACCATGGTTGCTCGCGATAAAGTGTCGGTATGCTTTCAAGCATATTATAAAAATTTTGTACTTTGTTTATAAAATCTTTTTCTTCTTCCAACATTTTGCGTCGCGAAAATTCCTCGTTTGCTATCTTTTCAAGTTGTCGTTTAGAAGCTCTATTACAAACGTGTTAAATTTAATGACTAAAGCTGCATCAACCTATTTTACCTCAACGATAATCTTTTTTCTTCTGCTTCGCCCTCTTCATCGTTTTCAGAGCCTTCTTCATTTTCGCTATTATTTTCTGTATTTTCTGTATTTTTTGTATTTTCGGCATTTTCGGTATTTTCTTCATTATCGGTTTCGTCGTTTTCCCTTTTACGTTTATTCGGATTTACTGGAGGTTCATCAGTCATATTTACATCGACATTGCTTTCAATTGGAATATCACTACTTCTATTAGTTTTAGGTAGAGGATCGAGAGGGCTTTGCTTTTCTGGCTCTATTGTTGGCGCCGGTACGGGTGGCGGGGACACTAATACTGAATCTATCTCCATTGGCTGACTAGGTGGCAACTTCTGTTCTTCTTCTTCTACAGTAATATGAATAGCCTGATTTATATAAATTGTACCAAATAAATTATTTTCAGCTATCTCCGTATTTGTGCTTCGATCATCTATTGATGTATCAGCTACAACTCGGTTATATTCTTTGAAAAGAGATTCTACAAGAGCTGGCCAATCCGGTTTCTCAAGCATAATAGGTACAGTCTTGGGTTTTTCGCATTGACTTGTAAAAGAATCGTCATTAGCTCCAGAGTCCAAAATGATATTTGAGTTTTCTCGTATTTTATTTCGTAATTCCGCTCCAACATCCCAATCAACTAAACTCATGATTATATCAACATAACTTTCGCATAAGCGATAATCGCCAATATCGTATAAAACCTAATTAAAAAAAATAATTCCATCAATATCAATTTCGAGCAATGTAAATAACTATGTTTCCGCTTACAGTACAAAGGCCTTCAAGGCATTTCCATTGCATTGGTGTAAAGTTACCGCTTGTAACAATTCTAATAGCATCATTAGGTTGCACAACATGTAACTTTAGAGTTCTTTCATCGTCATTGACATAAAATCCGGTTTCATATGCAAGTCGGGCAAATCGAAGCTTTTTAAGTGTTTGTGAAATATGCCCAATATGATACCACAAAGTGTAATCAGTAGGATCTATTTTTACAGCCTATATCAATTGTTAATAATCTTAAACTTTTGTTCATATATCAACTTACCCGTAAATAATTATTGAGTACTTCTTCCCCGAGCGTAGTATTTTCAAGATCTAGTTTATACTCTTCTTCCAGAATGGAGGCATAGTTTTTAAACACGAGGAATCGAAGTGTAGAAAGGGGCGATTCCTCTACTAGGTCTACATTGGCCGCAGTATTTTGTTTCTATAAAAAAGGGAGAGGGAGGTAATTTAATCGAATGTTGTCATCAAAAACGTTTGGGCATTTGAATATTTACTGGCTTTGGCTCTTCATTCACGAGAGCGTGCGAGGCAAGTTTTTTATATCTTTCTTTCGCTAATTCGAGTTGACCTTGTTGATGGTACTTTAAAGTATTTTGGTATGTTTCAAGTAATTGTTCTACCTGTTTGAAACAAGTTAATATAAATGCTTTCTGACGTGTAACATCTACATTACCTGAATTTCAACAGCGTCTTTTGTCGATGCAGTAACACCTTTGTTGAGTGTACTCCAGTTGCCCTATAAATACGTGTCATATACTCGTTAATAACAATTGGTATTTTTAAAATTGCAAAGTAAATTGATACATACCATTATTACTAAGTGTTTAAGCAACTGATACGTGATTTTTATTCTTAAAGCAAAAGACGAAAGAAAAGAACAAAACAAATAAAAAAACGGTCCCAAAAAAATTTGTTTTATTATTTACAATTGGGTCATAGCTTGCATTAGTGCACGGTTATTGCCTTGAACAGTAATGCTTTCTGCTTGCAACCTCATGATATCTCTTAGTTCCAAGTATAATTGGTTAATCATCGTTACAGCAGGAACTTCGATTGGCGGAATATCAAACATATCCTTCAGTTTCTTTACTTGATTCCTGAAATCATCTAATGATATCATGTAGTCCGTGCTTCCATTTTCTTCGTACGGCAGATTATAATTATTTTCGTCTAGCTATATGACGAAAAAAGTTTAATATGTATGTTATTTTCCACAGGATAAAAATTATTATTTACCTTGAGTGATAGATTATCTAACAACTCTTTCCACTCATACGCATTGACCATCACAATTTCACTACGCGAAGTGAATAAAAATTGCAATAACGATAAGAACATATTCCAAACTGAAATACCGATATTTCCAGACTAAATAAGGACAGTTAATATTATATTTTTTATGATATAACATTTATATATTACCATGAATAAAGTAGAGGGATCAATCGTATCTAATAATCGACGAAGAGCAGGCCAGACTGTCATCCAAAAAGTAACAGGGTTTAAAACCAGAGGGCTTGTACCAAGGTTCAAATGATCAAGACTTCCACTTCTTAATTTCAGAAGCACATAAACCTTCAATAGAAGGAAACAAAGTAGTAATTTTTCGCTAGAAGCACTGTATGAAAAATTATAATCTGGCTGTTGGAAATCTATTCCGACCGTATTCATTGTTCTAACTAACAAATCTGTCAAAGTATTTTCATATCCAATCATGTTATACAAAATTAAATCCGATTTTTCCTTTAACAATGCCAACATAAACCAATTGAGGAACCGAAGACATTCAAGTCCTTGATCAAGCTAATATATAATAGATTAGTATTTACGAGCACTATATATACATATTTACAAAGACATACCTTCAAATACCCGAGAATAACAGGTAACTGTTTAGGATCACTAGCGCAAACATTAACTATCAACTGAGATAAACAGCTATACACTTTGAAATCCTTTTTTGTAAATTGTTGACTAGTAGATGCTTGCTTCAAGAAACCAATAAAAAAATGACAGAGTGGTTGTATTTGTCCAGCAAAAAAGCGAGTGCGTGGGCGTCTATACACTACTTCACCAAGGATAGATGCCTCTATCTTGAGGTACCAGCTTTGAGTATTGAACTTTGTATCCCATAATACCAACTCAAGGAGAGCTAATAAAGTATCCTTGTTAGGTTTTGTATTCGAGATAAAATTATTTCTCAATTCTTCAATGATTATATCAGCAAAGACATTATTAGGAGGACCTCCGGGAATTGCAGCAATAGCCGAATAAGCAGCCATCAATTTAGCTACATTATCTGGTTGAATTGTACAATTTTGAAGACCGTGTTTCAAAATTGCTTGTATAGGAGGTAGTAATACAGCGTGTTGGTGAGGGTGTTCTTTTAGTAAAATCGCAGACATAGTAAACATTGGGTTGATATTCCAATCAGATCTTCTCCAATCGGCAGTATGTTTAATTAAAGCATTGATAAATCCAGCATAATCATTTAAAATGTTTTCAGAATAAGGATGTGTATGTACTGTTTCTACATAACGACTGGTATTGTATAATACAGTCGAAAATGCCTTTCTTTCCATCTGCTGTTTCATTAACTTGTCCAATACGTCTCGAACAGGTTGGTCTCGCAGGTAGATAATCTCACCTCTAAAGTCTTCGTCAGGTATAACATCATCCTGGTCAACAACAGTGCGCAAGACAAAGAACAAATCTACGTCGTTACTATCTGAATCCGACACAGCTTGGTTTTTAAACATCAATACGAATAAACCAGCAACAGCAAATCGAAGAAATGCACTCTTGAGGAACTGTTTTGCTTTTAAAAATACAGGTTCTGAATTTCGAATGCCTGACTTGGTCATCAATTTTCCTAATGCAAGGATTTGTTTAGAAAGAACCATAGCTGTTAAATGGTCAGATCGACGTAAAAGGCATTTCAAGATTTCTAAAATTAACAGCTTGTTTTCTTCACTAATTTCTTCAGTTAAAAGATCAATAATCTGTTTCATACAACTGACAATATTTTGTTCGTATTCTCTTTCTAAAATATTATGCTGGAAGGGAAAATAATGTTTAATATAAATACATTAACATATATTATTACCGTTACCTTATATACTACAATCAGTATTATCTCAAGCCATGCCTTTAACATCATATGGCCTAGTTTCGTCAAATCCAGACCAGAATTTACCATCTTTAATACTACGTCAATAAAATAAACGCCGGGACTACTATTTTCTGTTAGATTCATTTTGTTCTGAGCAATAGAGTCGGTTGCCAATGTAGCTACAGTCTCAGCTGGAAGAGGAGCAAAACTATCCATAATTTTCTTTAATCCACGAATACAAGAAACCATGACTGCCACACGAGCAGGATCTTTTGGATTGTATTTTAAAGGACCAAAATCAATAGTGACTTCACCGCCATCGTCGAACATATCACAATCCTGGAAATCCATTTGTTGTACAAGAATGAATTTCATGCGATATATTTGAGCAGGTTCGATACTAAGATGATTACTTAACATTTGTAAAGCAAGTGTCAACATCAGCACTTTGACATTATCCGATTCTGCAGTTTGCTGGTGGCGATGATGACTTTGGTTACTATTAGCATTGGATATATCAGTATTGTTATTTATCTGCCCGTGATTCATGGCAGATGGCCTTGTAATTTCATCCAAGATGTCTACTGGCGTCTTAATTTCAAGAGCTTCTAATAACGATTCCCATTGAAGAACTTGCCAGTCGGGGAATAGAGCGTTTAGCTGAATCATTAGACTTACAAGAGACATTCTTTGTCGGTCTGTAGCCGTCAGAAAGTAAGCTTCCCAGCAACGGAATGCTGATCTTAGATGTAGCGTTCCAAAAGTTCTAATCAAAGCATAAGCCTTGGATCGTACGTGTTCCTATGAGAAAGTAAGAAGTTATTCCACTATATTATATATATATAATAGTATAACTTACTTCTTTGTCCCATAAACATCCTACAAAATAACTGAATACGGGACCTAGATGTGAAAGAAGCTTTAACCATTCAGTTTGGAAAGCGGCATCCATCTTGGTAAAAAGTCCGAATAAGTTATCAAGACCTTGATATCTAATGATTAGAGTAAGAGTAAGTATAATACTCATCGATACATGCTTTCCTTTCTTACCTGATTTCCCAGTTTGTATCTTCAAATATCTTGAAAACACATGCTTGAAAGTATCTTACATCAATACTAATCAGTTTCATTAGTAAATTCAAATTAGTATTACTCAAATAATCATAAGCAGGCGTAAGCAATTCCCAAATTCTATAAAAATAATTGATAAGTACAACTATCACAAAAACAATAGCGAAAAAAAAACACTTACGAAGGTGTCAACTGTGGTATACACGTTTTGATAAATTCATCCTTGTTGCTAATACCATATCCCCAATGAGAAAGAGCATAAAATAATTTTATAACATCTTCACGGACATTCAATTGATCGTACTGTAAATATAGTAACATACAGTGAATTAATGGCGTATCTTCATCCGCTTGCATCATTGTATTTTCCGTGTGGAAGGTAGATATTTTACTTTGTCTATGTACAGAAAAAATAAGGGGTTTGGAGTTAATATACATGCGTAAAAACTCTTTTTAGGTAAAATACTTACGATAAATTGGCAATATGGTCACCCATATAAGGTACAATATCAAGGTCAGTAATATTTTCCAAAGGACAACTATAACCATAGCATGCCAGCGCGGCAGAATACTTGACAAACGTTTGTACGCTAGCCAACTCTTCGTCTGATAATTCTTGGTTCTCGTTATGAGCACTCAATGTATCTAAGGCAGTTTCATTCAAGTAGCCGATTACATCAATAACTGCTGCACGAGGTGTTGCAGTATTTAATATATTAACAGCTTGGAACCAAATGACTTTGACAAAGTCTGCAATAACGCTTACAGGTGAACGAGCGGCAACAATTAATCTGGCGATATGAGCTAAAGAGTTGGTAGGAATACCCGTACTATATTTTATAGGTTAGTTACTATGTATAACATGTTTGGGATTACATTTACCCTGAATGTGTAACAAGTGTCAGCCATCGTATACCGCGATCGATACCTTCTTTATCTCCAGCATCAAACTGCGAAATAATAGTATCTAGAGGATGGTTCGAGTCACCAACTGAATGCGATTTTGGTGCTTTAACAAGAGGTAATCGGGAAGAGCAAATCTTGGCTAGATTACGTATATCAACAGGTTCTCGATCCTAAACAAAACCAAACGAAAAAAAAGGTACATTTAAATAAATACTTAACAGGAATTCGTACCATAAAAAAAACTTACGCTTAATACACCAAGTTCACTGAATTCTGTATGTGTTCTATCAAGCCATTTTTGAAGCAACGAATCCAATGAAGAGAATGTGAGACCATTGGTCTTGAGCTTTAAAATATATCCTATCAACTGTTCGTACTTTTGTAATACATGTTTCTAAACGAAGGGGTCAGTACTTACCAACTATAATAAAAAATACGCGCGCATACCTTGATATCTTCAGAATCACCCCAATTGGGTACTGCGCAGTCTTCACGCTTATTATCGATAATATTTTCCATAGCAGTAAACAAAATTTCGGTATACGCGTCTTTGTCCATACCATGAACTTTTTCCATCCATCGAGCAATATATCTATCTCTTAATGCAGCACGAGTAATAACATAAATACTACTGGCTCCACTACTTACACCAGCAGACTTGTTATGATTAAATGCAGTCTGTTGATTACGATCAGCATAATTACCGCCCTTCATGCGAGATATCAAAGCAGCTTGAGCCCATTTGCTTTGTTGTTTACTATGACGGATATTGGATTTTTTATTGCCGGATGTTAATTCAGCGTGAAGAGCTAATAATCGTTCGTCCTCATCGAATGTCCAAGATACAATAGCAGAGATGAGTCTTTCTATCGTGTAATTAGACATAAAAGGGTCAGGCCAGCATCTTCTGACAAGGAGCAAGAAACCACATTCATTAATTGAAAGATCCACGTCTTGCAAACATGCATCAATCGAATTGATCAGTGATTCTACAGTGGATGAGCAATCAATAGCGTAAGGTACAGGGAACACACATTGAATATTTTTTTCCTCTTGTTGTGTAAGTTCATAATTGAATAAAATGGCCGAAGCATCAAATCTTTCAAAGAGACCTAAATTACACATATGCTGTAATAATATTTCAGCCGCTTTACGACTTTTAAAATTCAAATTAGTTACAATCCAAGATAGTAATGTTGAACGGTCGAGATACTCGTTAGGAATGTGCCCTTCGCCAAACTCGTCGTCTTCGTCGTCCCAAGCAGTGAATGGATTAGGAGATACTTGTAAAAATCCACGAGAATCGCCAGCTGAGCGTCTCTTGTCAGTCGTAGATGATTGAATAACAGATCCCGTCGCAGCAATGTTGTCATTGACAAACGATGTCTTGAGACACTTCATCATGGCACTCAGATGGCTCAAGTACTCTTCTTTGCTTAAAATACATTCATCGACACTATGAAGTTGGTTACTGTAAAAATCACTGAGAAATGTAGATCCTCTACATTTTCCTGAGCTGAGGTAGGTAGCGCAAAGGTCGATGGCTTTTGTTAGGACAGGACAATGCGATATTTTATCATCGCTAATAGAAGTGGCATTGGATGTATCTCTGGGAGAAATAGTACCGTCATAATGATGATGAATAGGAGAAAAGAATAATGGATCGTTGGAATCCTGCGTAATTAAGATACAGCCAGCTGCTACACCACAATGTAAAATGTTTTCCTGGAGTAACAAGGTGTTCAATATGGTTCCGACTTCTTCGAAGCTTCTATCTTGCAAGGATTCTTCGCTCAAGGGTAAAGCATCGGCGTAAAATTGAGATAGATTTTTAGATAGATCATTGTGCGATATCTGAAGGCTACTTTCTAGTAACGGTTGGTAGGGCACACATGTTTCGAAGGTTTGCAAAGTAGATCCTTTAAAGAGTCTTGTCTTTACAAAGCTATTCTTTTCTTCAGCTTCGGCGAGACATTGTGGGTGAACAAATCGATTACATTCTATACAACAGTAACCTTGCAATGATATGCCCCAAAGAGGTAATCGGCAACAAGCACAGATAATGATAGTATACAAGTTGACTAAATGAAAGGTATGTCCCAATAAACAAACTTGCGTAGAATTAGATTTCATATTCCATCCTAATATACCACGATTGACCATGTCTCTAAAACGAGGTTGAGGAGGAATAGGACAAAATTGAGGTGTCACTACCTTTTGAATACCTCCTGCTTTTACATAAAACATAATTCCTTGATCTTGCATATTTACAACAGAGTTCGAACAGTTGTAATGAATGCTTCCTTTGCATTGAAAGCACCGTAAACCGTACCCTTGGATATGTTTGAAACATTCTTTACAGAATGCTTCATTCATATCGTCATGTATCACCGATGAAAACATGGTACCGTTAGGGTTAATAGATGAGCTAGAATTAATTGTGGTATCTGACTGTTTTTGATCAAATATATGAGGGTACCATATATGATGATCGTCTACAGAATCCTCATCTAATGAAACATTAACGCTTTGTTGTTTAGCGGTAGGATTAGGAAAGTGATGATTATGGGAAGTACTATGTTGGCTTTGTGGATTCTGCCTATTTTCTTCGAATTCTTGTTGTACTCGACGTCGATCCAAAATTTCCAATTCTTCGCGAGTTCCTAATAACGGTAATGGATCGGCAACAATAACATGACCTACACTTACAAAATAATAGTAGAGCAAGACTTGACAGCCTCTAAATTTAACTTCAGTTGTACTATGTGAAATTACTTGCAGGATATCTAGATAAATATCTGGCTTACAGCTCATCATGTATGAAAGAGCTTTATGAAAATTATGGATCGAATTTGCTTGGCGTGTCAAGGTAAATGTGAGATTTTCTTGCTGACTGGTGTTGGGTTGAGCAGCTAAATAAGGATCCAAATATTGGATCATGAAAAATAACAATGGGGTGAATAAAGCATAAGCGCGATGATTGTCGATTGATTGGGCTTGGATACTACTATGCGTACTGTGCCCAGCAGGTGAAGGGGGTGAAAACGGACTCGAAGTATCTGTAGGGAAGGGTCTGGTATCGATGGTTAAATGGGACATCTTTAAATGGGAAATATTTGATTCGGGTTCTGGACTTTGAATATTAATAGTTGGTGTATTTTGAGCTTTGGTTGATTTCGAGCGAGGGGTTTCTAATTATTAAGGGAAATTAGATATACAGATATAAAACTAAGTATCATTGAAGAAGAAACTTACTGGTTTCGCTTTGAGGAGACTTTTTTGATTCAGCGACCGCTTGAGACTTTGGTTCGTCTTTACATGACATTAGCTTGGGTAATAAATTATCTAGGTACATAGATAAAAGTTTTCCCAACATGGCTCCATCAGAAAATGCTTCGAATGCAGGTAGAAATACAGAACCAATATGGTATAATCCGTTAGAATCGTCGCGAATTTGAACAAGTAAAACAGCAATATCTATTAATATTGTTTGCATTGTAAATGGAGGTCGAGAGGGCTTAGGATTCGCCGTTTTAAAACGACTATCATTCAACACTAAATCGCTCAAGACGTGTAATATTGTTTCAAAATCTGTCTTCTTCTCATGTTTTGGTATCATCGTTGGAATAGGTGAAGAGGTAGCTTCGGCTGACCGTGAAGGACTACCTCTAGGGGAAGCGGCAGGTGAATTCGATCGAGAAGATACTGGAGAAGCGGTGGGTGTACGCTCACTATCATAAAAAAAAATTAGCTACTTTTATCGTGGTGCAATACGAATAAAAGGAACCTTACCTTTGCATAAGTACCTGACCACTTAGTCCAACACTATGACAGACAATCAACGCAGATCTCAATTGAACTAAAAGGTCAATAGTGTCATCATTGTCAAACTGATCAGTGACTTGTGTTGTTCTACAATATTCACTCAGATGAAAGAGTGCAGTAGGTGGGCGTTTTCTCTTTAATATCTTTCCTATGATATGCTGGATCATTTTTCGATACTCCTCTACCTTTGGAGAAGGTTTTACTGGTGCTTGTCGAGAAGCATTGGAATTTGCAGAAGGTCGACGATGAGAGTCTAAGTCAGGAGTGTGAACTTGATCGCTTGGAGAGTGTATATTTATTACTGTTGCATTTAGTTTTGAACTATTGTTATTAGTCATTTATAGAAATATATCAACGCTTTATGTTGCTCTAAATGAACATGCAAAAGTATGTAAACTTCTTAAATAAATAAAGAACTTTTTTTCGCAAGTGGTGAAACGCAATTGAGAGCGGAAGTTGTATATTTTCAGGATGATTGTATATCTGGCAATAAAAATGAGAAGCTGTACGAGCAAGAGTAATAATATTACATTAAGAGAATATAATTCTTCGTTTCATACAAAAACATTCACTGTATTTATGTTAGGCTATATCAATTAGTAACTGTCTATACGTGTGATATTTAGAAATTTTGTTGAAGTAGGGTGTCACATTTGAGTTTATTGTATTTATTTGGTGGGTGACATTTAAGAATCGCGCGATTTGCTAGAACTCTTTTTTATATTGTAGTCATAATAAATAATTAATTTTTATCGAGGGAAACCAACATTGCTATCTAAAAGTAACTTAATCTTACCCATTTTTGAAAGGAAGCTGTTGTTGTTTTCTTTATATAGTGGTATTCTAGAAACGAAGTATTTTTCTTTAAGTCATCATAATCCTTTTGCATATTACGGACATAATTATCACACTGTTTATAGTACATATATACTTGTTTTGATACACGGTAATTGTAAATTATCTTTTTATTCTCGTTTTCCTTATAAAAATCAACGTTCTTTGACTCGATTGGTACGCGTTTAGAGCTAGTCTTGGCACAAGTATTTAAATGTCGCTATTCCTTATTAATGACTTTCCTATCCGATTTAACTGAAAATTAGTGACTTTACTATTGTTATAATCCGACTTTTTGAGCCTCGATTTTATAGTTTTTAATTAAATCCAAATGTTTAAAAATTATAGATCCAGCGTTATAAAAGTCGATGTATGCGCGTAGTATTTATTAATTGTTTCTCTTTTGTAAATATTCGAAATATATAATATGTTATCATATTAGTTCAGTGTAGAGACTGTGTATAGCACTATATATTTGAAACACATACATGCATGTATAAATAAAAAAACAAATGGATGATTTTGAGGAGGGAAAAATACTACTACTAATACTGCTGCTACCACTAAAAACAAATTTTAAAAATTTAGACGATTAACAAACAAAGCAAAAATCGATTATGTACGATATGCCCATCTCCGCATTATACTATTTTTTTGTATGCAAAAGGCCTATCAACTTTCGATAACGTCGTAATACAGTGAGAGAGAGAGAGAGAGCTATAGTAAAAAAGGAAACCAGTTACAATATAAATCCTATGGTAAACCTCGTGATAAAAAGTTAATAAGACGCAGTACTTTTTTCTTTCTTGAAACATTCGGATGTGTTTGTTTTCTGTCAATCGTGCAATAAACAGGTATTTAACATATTTTTTTTAGCGCATTATTGCTAGCGTTACAAGTATTCTGTCTGTAGCTAATGTTGATTTGATTAATTTGCCGTGTGCAGTCTGAATTGATAAATTACGGTAGTTGTTTGTGAAATGGATAGCTAGTGTTTCCTAAGATATCTAGCACTGAGACTTGAAAGTGTTGATATATAGTATTAGAGATATAAAGTAGTGGTGTTGGGTGTGCTATTATAATTCCTGATATAAACGATTATCTTTTCAAATCCTAAGTGTTTCTATCTAAGAACGTAATGTCAAAACCAAAATGTAAAATATAAATCTAAGTAAAAGCTTATTTTATTAAAGTACAGTTTAAAATAAGATATAATCTCAAGGTATTTTTCTAGCCAATGAAATTTGTTCCACGTGGATGTCACGTGTGTTTTTCCTTTTATAGTAGTGGCTATATGATTTCACGAGATGTGACAGAATAGAGGCATTACGCTCGATATGGTTTAGTTGTATTCGTATGCTTAGACCCACTACTTAGAATAGTTTTTTTTTTGCCGATACGACCGAAATCGAAATAAAAGCTTTCAATCGTCATACTCGCTTTACACTGGTTTTATTATATTTTTTTTTTGTTTGAAAAACAACCGTTGGTGTTAGGGCTACCAAGTACAATTACAATAAATGGACTAACCAGGAATTTCAATTTCAATCCAATCCTATGTCGTAAGTTAACCTTGTTTTTGTTCTTTTGAAAATTAAGTACTGCTACAAAATCTTGCCCGTTTTAAAAACAAAAATATGAACAAGTCGTTATTATAAAATATATATATATATATATACGCGCGCTTTATAAGTGTTTGGCTATTAGAAAATATATCAGTGCTAACTATACTATCTCATATTCAAATAAAAGTGGTGCAACAAAATAAACCTTCAACAGGGACGGAAAGAAACCTATTGGTTTAAAACTTTTGAGTTTCAGACCGAATTTGATTTGAACCAGTTTTTTATCAACCAAGCGTTAAACTTGGAAATTAATTTTGTGAATGAATAGCCACATGTAAATGCTTTATATGAGATAATGTAACAAATCAACCTAAAATCGTGTGTATAGAACGCCTGGTAATGAAGACTTAAGCGCAAATAACCCTGCTGAAAACCTTGGAGACATGTGGGACACTGATATTGTCATCGAGTGTCGATACGGTTCAACGACAAAAAAAAACTGGGCTTTTCCCAATAGTAATAAGAAATAGATAAAAGGCAATATCCTGTAATCTGGTCCGTAAGAAGATGCTGCCATAAACAAACCAGTTTGAATAAAAGTGGATTAAATAGACAAGAGATCGGAGGAGAAGGTCTATAATTCACGGGTGCATACATCCGATAAAATGAGAGTCATGCATTGGTTACAGAATGCTGTCTTCTCTTAGATAGATGGCCGCATAAAAAGAGACGCTTTGGACACTTATCAGTTAGTAATATAGTCGGCACACTAATAATTTTGCTCCGTGTCCGATGTTTTATCACTAGATCAGCTGTAATACGGGCTATGTGCGTGTGCTCAACGTGTGTTACTACGGTTTGTGTAATAATAAAAAAGTTTTCTTTTGGCTTCCTTTTTTTTTCTCTCTCTTTTGTCCCCTTTTTCCTTTATTCAACCAAATATCTTTTTTTTTTTTTTACTTTAATATTAAAAAAGGGGTACTGTAAAATTTAATTTAATTTCTTTATTTTATCTTCTTGTTTTTTTTTGCGAGCAAAAAAAAGTTAAATAAGTTATTATAACAGCAATCTCATTTCGTTGTAATGACATCAACAGCAGTGAGGTTAGCGTCATCATCATCATTATATTTAATTAGAATCTTACACATCTTTTTTTCTTTCTTTTTTAAACCGTGTAGAGTTGGTCTTCGTGTTAGACCTTTAACTCAAAAAGAACAATTATTAAACTGTACAGAATGTATCAGCTTTATACCGAACGAGCCACAAATTCTAGTTGGAACAGATAAATCATTTACATATGATTATGTATTTAACAATGATTCGGAACAACAAGAAGTTTATCAAAAAGCGGCATCACCATTATTAGAAAAGTTTACTGAAGGGTAAATAGATGACATAATCCGGGGGGTGTTATAAAATATAGACTCATGATTGTTAACATATTTAAATAGTTTTAATGCTACTATTCTTGCTTACGGGTAAAGTATACAAGAAAAGTAAAAAAAAATTATATAATAGTAACTTATTAAAAAATATATAGGCAAACAGGTTCCGGAAAGACCTTTAGTATGGGTACAGGACTGGAAAGTACTACCAACCCCGAACACGAAGGTAACTAATAAGACATAACGCAACCTGTGCACTCTCCCTTTTTATTCTATTTTACTCATCATTTGTACAACTTGACAGGCATTGTACCACGTTGTATTCTTGACCTATTCCGAAACTTGGAACAACGATCCGAATCAAACCAAGAGTTTAAATACGAAGTTTATGTATCATTTCTAGAATTATATAATGAAGAATTGATCGATTTACTCAGTCCTCATCATCAACACAATAAAAAGAAAACAGGTGCTCATGCAGCACCCACAGTTGAAGTGACTATTCGTGAAGATGTTGCTGGAAATATTTATTGGAGCGGTGTTCGTGAAGAAAAGTGTGAAAACCCTGATGAACTGTTACAATTCCTGTCTAAAGGTTCACTTTGTCGTACAACTGGTTCAACTGAAATGAATACTGTTTCTTCTCGTTCACATGCTGTGTTTTCTGTTATTCTCAAACAACAGAAATCTGACCAAGATCCTTCCATCACAAGCAAATTTCATTTTGTTGATTTAGCGGGTTCTGAAAGAGTAAGCTTCTTCTCTAAATATTTACAAAATATTTGTATAATTTTAAATTAACTCATTGTTTTTGTTTCTTTCAGTTGAAACGTACAAATGCTCAAGGAGATCGTGCCAGAGAAGGTATCTCTATCAACTCTGGCTTATTGGCACTGGGTAATGTTATTTCTGCTCTAGGTGATGATGCTCGTCGTACCTCACATGTACCTTATCGTGATAGTAAATTAACTCGTTTACTGCAAGATTCATTGGGTGGTAACAGCCAAACTCTTATGTTGGCTTGTGTATCACCTTCGGATTCCAACTTTATGGAAACACTCAATACCTTAAAATATGCCAACCGTGCTCGTAATATTAAAAATAGAGTTACTATTAACCAAGACTTTGCTGGCTCATCTATTGAGGTCAATCAATTACGTGCTCAGTTAGCTCGTCTTCGTATTGAACTTGCTTCTGTCAGAGCTGAATCTTCAGGATCAGGAGATAATAGATCGATGAACAACCGTACAAACAATGGCAGCAACCTTTTCGGTGCCAGTTATCAACGGGATGACGAAGTCCGTGCTTTACGTTCCGAAGTAGCACGATTAAGAGACCGCATTCAAGATATGTCTACAAATATTATTCAAATTACAAGTGAACGTGATACCATGGTCATGGAACGAGAGCTAGGCGAGTTTATGAATGATCACGCTGAAGGGGGTGACTTTTTTATGACAACAAGCCGTCGTAACAGCGCTATCGCAGACGCTGACGCAACCGTGCCCGTATCACAAAACCCGGTGAAGACACATCCGTTGGTCGCACAATATCAAAAGACCATTCAGGATTTGACCAATGAATTATCAGATACACGCGATCGTTTAACCTTTATTGAAAACTCAAAATCCGCTATGCACACTGGCGCAAACACACCCATGTCCTTTTCTGGCACTACCTTTTACCAACCCGAAACTTCTTTATCTACTTCTTCTCGTCGTCGTAACAACAGCAACAACAAACAAAACTCAAGACGTGGAAGAAGACCAAGAAATGCATCCGCTAACTCAAGTACAGTCACTTCCTCTATCACCACACGTAAAACAAAACGTTCAGTTAGAATAACCCCTGTTCTATCTCAAAGCTCCAGTCTAAGAACTTCTCGTAAGAATCGTTCCAAACCTAAAAACTATTTAGATGATGAAGATGATGATCAAGACGAAGGTTATATCAATGAAGATATTGATGAAGAGGAAATTAAGCAAAGTATTGCTAAAGCTAAGGCAGAAATTCAAAAGGGTATGGAAGTACTCGATTTAATCAAACCAATGGAAGATGCTACTCAATCTTGGGAAGATGAACTTGAAGCGTTTGAAAGGGCTGAGAGAGCCATGTACGAACGAACAAGTCAAATTGAACGATCAGAATCTGATGAAGGTGTTTACACCTCGTCTTCTTCACCTGTAGATGATTCTCAACGCGATTTGGATTTATTACTGGAAATTGAAGCTTTGGCTGTACCCTCTTGGGATCACAAATCAACCACAACTTCCAACAGAAATTTAAAGCCTTCTTCTTTCGATGATGATGAAGAAGCTTCTTCTTCCTCATCCTTGAATTCCACTTTGCATCGCCATGAATTTGCCAACATGGCTAGTCACGAAAAACAAAACCCTCAAATGGTTCGTATGCTTCATCAAATTCAATCCGATATTCGTGTCAAGGAAGAGCTTGTGTCTCATTTAGAAAAATCCGAAACAAAGTTCTCTTTTATGCGTCGTAAATTTGATGAAAAGGTATCTCACTTGCACTCACAATTAGCCGAACTTCAAAATGAAAGAGACCATGCTTTAGCAAAGACCAAATCTAATTTTGCTTCAGCCCCAAACCGTGCTGATGTTACTATGCAAATGAAGGAAAAGCAACAGTTAATTGAGACACGTCATGTTTATGAAAATAAGATGAAGCAACTTGTATTGGAAATTCATGACTTGAAACGTAATTATTCTCGTACTATCTCTACCATGCAATCCACACGCAATCAACACGAGTCCTTGTTACGCTCTTTGCGCGTCAATGTTGAAACACTCAAAGTAGAAAAGAAGCGTATGATCAAGCGCATGAAGCAAGAAACAGAGCGTGTGCGTGAACAAATGGCATTACAGGAACGAAAGATTTCCAAGTTACAAAGACAGCATACTGAAGTTAACCATGCTAGATCAAGATTGGAACGTGAACACGAGGCGCAAAAATTAACCTTGAAGCGTCGTGATAAAGAAATTTTGATCAATACAAGTCAATTAAAACAATTAACGGATATGCTTAAAAAGGCGGTCCGAGAAGGTGGTGTTCTTGACGATTTCCTTTTAAGTAAAGTATCTCATATTATGGGAGGTAGTTTTGCTGCTGTTGCTCGTCGTGGTGGTATGCGCAACTTGCCTGGTTTCCAACAAGTACGTAAAAGAAAGAACCCAATTCCTATCCATGTACGTGTTGCTCGCAAGAAACAACTGCTTGATAAAATGTTGTACCAATTTATTCAAGGAAAGCAAGCGATTGTTGAGATGGAACAAATCCTGTTCCGTAGAGAAAGACTTTCTTCTGAAAAAATTGAACTCTTGGATGAAAGAAAGAGTATTTTCATGGCCGAAAAGGAAACTGCTGAATTAACTGGTGAGCCCATGGACATGCTTGCAATTGATTTAGCTGATGAGCGCATTGATTTAATTGAGGCTGAAATCTCTTACTTGACTGCTCGTATTAAGGCATTACAATCTGAAGCTGCTGGTGAATCTGATGAACTCTCTGCTGATTCTCCTGATGGTGGAAGATTACATGAAAAGAGAAAGGTGACATTTGCTGATGAAATTATTAGTGATCCACCTGTTAGTGATGAATGGACGGACATGGATGCTTTAGAAGAACAATTCAATGTACCTTCCAATGCTGCTCCTGAAATGGTCTATGACTTTACTCTCAAATTATTAAAGACATTAGAAGCTGATGAATGTCGTAGCATTACTGAAGCTCTTGTAGATGATATTTCTAATGTTCGTATGAGTGAATGTAACAGACAAATCACCATGCAAAATTTGGAAAAATCCGTACAGGATTTACGTCGTACACTTATTGTTATGAAGCGTGCTGCCATTGCCACCACAGTTGAAAACGAACGTAGAATTAGAAAATTAGAAGAAAAGAACAATGGTACTATCAAGTCAGCAGAGCATCTAGATAACAAGATTGAAGATTATATCATGAACAGTGGCAACACTATCTTTGATAAGATTTATGAAGATGGTTTAAGAGGAATGATCGGTACACCCGAACCAGATTATATGTTGGCAGAGTCTCCAGATGAAGCATCTGTTTCAACTGCTAGTTTTGAAAGAAGAAGCAGTACTCACTCAGAAGGACTTATACCGCCTCCTTCGCCACTTACTTTACCTGCTTACGCATCTACCACAACAAACAATGCAAACAATTTAATGTTGTCGCCCACGCGTCCTCCCACAAGCACAGGGATCCGTGCACCTGCTGCGTTAACTGAAAAGGGCGGTGTTATGCGAGTCAACAACAGTAATTATCCTACACGTGATTTGACACCTTCTCCAGATCGATTCTATAATATGATTCAAAAGCGTCTCTCTTGGCAACAGCGTGCAGGTGGTTCAGAGTCTCCTATCCCCATGACCATGGTAAACCCAGCAGAATTTGTACGGTATGCCAACGACCGTGAATCGTCCACGTCTTCTATTCATAGTGGTCATTTACGTCGAGCTTCTCTTCAATCTGATTACTCTTCTTCTCAAAACTCATATGGTAATACAAGTGCACCTTCTACTATTTCATCTACCCAAAGCTCTTTGAGAAAGAGATCGTCTTCTGTGTTGCAACCGCCTGCTCAACCTGCACAACTTCAACAGCAAGCTAGAAGACGTGCTTCGTTAAGAGAATTATCTTTAAAGGGAATTAATGGAACACCCATGACACATACAAGTAGTGCTGTAAGCCATATGATGGAGTACGATTACGAAGCACCGTCACCGTCCATGTCGTTCCAAAGAACTACAGGTCAACAAACACCTCAAAATCTTAAGCGACCACCTATGGTGAGCGCATCTACGATGGTTGACAGAGCTAGTACACCCACTGGACATAATGTCTTTGCTCGTCTATCTCAAACACCTACTAGAGCATCACAAGCAAAGATATCCCATCGTCATAGTAGTAGTAGCATGGATGATCTCAGACAAAGATGGGAACTTGAACGTACGTCTAGTGCTATGAGTGGATCTTTTTATGGTGATTAAATCACTCTTTTCTTTTTTATATTTCTTATACCACCCACCCACCCACCCACCCACCGTCTTTTGTAATTTATCTCCTTTTCCGTTTTTCTTATTTTATTATCTTTTTATCTTACTTTTTTTTTCTTAATATTATTATAAATGTATTTATTTATTTATTCTTTTTTACTGAAAAAAAAAATATATATTGTTTTATTCCACCCTATTGGTTTTATCATTATCATTATTTTTACCCATGGTGTAACAAAGGGCACGTTAGAATTTATTTATTTTTTGGCGAGAAAACCTTATTTAATCACTTTGGTCATCATCCTCTATGCAGTCGCTGTCTTCAGCCTCTTCATTTTCCATGGAATATATTTTCAGTAACCCGTTAGATGCTACTAAACACATTATTCGTCTTTTAGGTTGCCCATTGCAACCTATTTTGACATGATTCATTTTTTCTAATTCAAGCGATCGAGATACCTAAAATGATAAGATTAAGAAATACGTACTTGTCTTACTAAAAAAAATACATATTTACTTCCAAACTCTTTGCGGCTACGAATAGTTTTGTGCTGGGTAAGCCTTTAAATTCGACATCGCAAAGTAATACGGTAAATAACAAACTATGATCTATACACATATAAGAAAGTGAGTCAATTGCATACGAAAAATATATATATATATACCTTTATCTTTTTGGATACAAATGCCGAGTTCTTTGTCATCAAAAAATTCCATATCCGTAATGATTCCTTCTGGAATATTAAATATAGCGCACTGTACTTTTGAGCCTTTACCAAAGCCGTTCTTTAGAATGACCACTGGAAACTAAATTAGTCTTGTGTTTGTTACAAAAAATATATATAAACTCACGTTTTGGGTCTGGGTTTAATTGTAAAAATGCATGATAGTTGTACTGGATTCCATCTCGATAATCCTGTAAAATATATATTTTTTTTTGAAAAAAAAAAAAAGTATTAGTGTCTTGCTTTGTTGATCAAGTAAAGTATAAGGAAAAGATTCATTATTATGGTTACAGTTGTAAACGAAATGATTTTATCTCTTGGCTGATCACGAAGAGAAACTCCGTCCAATCGGAAGCAATATTTCGAAGTTACTTTCATTTGCTCATTAAATGTTACGGAAGGCTTTTCCAGCATTTGGCGACAACTGGTCTTAATATTAGCCAACAGATGTACAAGCTGTTTACTGTTGTAATCTTATGATGCCATGTGAGATATAAAGTAGTGTGCAAAAAGGGGGGGATTTTTTCTTTTTCGTGTACCTTTTTCGCTATTTTCCTCCCGTTCCAATTTTATTGGTGAGACAAAATATTCACCCAAGCTATCTTTAATGAGGTCCTTGTTGAGGAACTCCAAAACAAGTTCCGGATCTTCACACAAGCTGGATTCGTTTTGAAATTCCGCAGAGGAAGTTACTGCAACTTTTTCAGTAACTGAAAAAGGGGGGTTCTCATTAGTATAAAAAAAAATACGGAAAATATGTACCTGTATACAGTACCTGTCGTAATCCATTTAATAAAGGCTTGAAATGTATTGGATAAATGATTTAAATCTTTTGTAAATAAATGGATATGAGATACAAATTGTCTAATATGGTGAATTGTTTTTTCAACAGCAGTAGTTTCAAGAAAATCTCCATATCTTTGGGTCCTATGCAAAAAAAAAATTTAAGTTTTTCTTTTTATTTACTTAGTATCCGTATGACTAACCATAAGCTAAAACCTAAAAGCTTACTAAGTTCAAGCTGTATTCTTTCACAAGCCGGTATAATATGTTCGCAGGCAATTTTTAACGAATTCTGATATCCATGCGTCACATTGCTTTCTAGCTGTTTGATATACTAAAAAAAAAGTAATATATAAATAAAACAAGGTCCCGGGTCCCTGAATTTTTAAGTACCTGAGATGTCAAATATTCTTCGAAAAAAAGGCGTAAAGTTTCCGTGACACTGCCTATGGCCAAAGTCCCAGTAAGTTCCACTTCTGGCATAGCAGTAGTCTGATCTATAAAGGATGAAGGCGTGAGTAAAAATAATATAAAAAAAGACAGTGACGGATCTGCGTAGTTACCATCGTTTTTTAATATATACTCGGACGCGACCGTTGCTATTTTACTGGTTAATAATGAATAGGCTGTATGATGTCTTACAAGTACATTCAATGTGGAACTGGTGTATTCTAACAAATAATCCAGTTTGGTTTGAATTTCGGAAATACTAAAGATTTGTTCTTTTTTATCTTGTAAAATACTGGTATCAATTACATTTAAAATAAATTTATCTCCGTTTTCATCTGTTGATTTAGCTAATACTTGAACTGAGGATACAGCGTGAGGAACTGATATATTAAGTAAAATTGGATTTAACTTTTCTTCAAACATATCAAGGAGTCCAATTGGGTATACACCGTTTAAACTATAAAAAAAGCCCTCCTTCCCGGGTAAGTTTTCTCTTTGCTAATTATCCTGGTCCCAAATATACTTTTTTTCGTAACTTACGTGATATGTATAAGTCCTTTCACATTACCAATGAACAATAATGTTTGTGTTTCTGTGCTGTATAAAGGTTTTCTAGGGAGTTGTACTTTCTTTCTTTTAGAAATTGGAAGGCGCGATCTAGAGTACGAATGAAAAATCAATTCGAGTCAATTATTTTAATGATGATATAATAACCTACGAAGGTTCTTCTGGAGGTTCATCACTTAAAGTAGGAAGAGATGATTCTATATCAAATGCATCCATATCAAACCCTTCCTATATATAGATGCATGAGTGTTTTTTTTTCATGCAAAATTAAAAAAAAAATTTACAATATCAGTTTGCCCTTTCTTGTACTCATAATTAATCCAAACAAGTGAAGTTATTGAAGCTGGTTCCTCGACTGGAGACCAACAAGGATACATCTTCGGTGTATGATATGTAATATCAATTCGATAAACATTTCCATTTACACAACCAATAACCAACTCTTTTCCTACATCGAAAAAGAAAAAGAAAAACTTGTTACTTTTTTCTCTTGCGGCAAAAAACAAAAGGTCTTTTTAAAAAATACGAACCATTAGGCTTCCATGTTACAATCTTAATCTCAGACCAAGCTGCATTTTTTAAAGACCAAAGCTTGGTAACTTCTATACCTTTACGATATAAAGAAATTGTATTTTCATGTGAAACTAGTAAAACGAGATCGGCAGTTGGACACCAAGATATAATTTGTATGTTGTCAGCTAATAGTTTCTCATTGAATAACTCAAATGGTTCACTCATGTTTACCAGAGTATTACAACGGAAAGAAATAATGTAAGGATGGTTTTTTTATTTGGGAAAAAAAAAAGTGACTGCAGACGCGTCTGGCTTTTCTTAAAATGCAAAAAAGTATGGGTATAAGAAATTTTATATACAAAATGAAAGCAAAAAAAAAAAAAAAAAAAAATCTAATTTTCACGTAAGGAGGAACGAGGTAAACGGGTAGATGAAATGGTATTATTATTATTGGCAGGTGCAGCATTTTTAGGTGTACGCATCAAGGGTAACCTCTTACGAGGTAACTCTACAATCACCCTTTTACGTCTTAAGTTATGCTGACATTCTTCGCTGCAATACCAAGGGCTATCAGTTTGGATGAATGCGTCGGTTAAAGGGGACCCTTCGTGGTAACAGGCTTGATGATAGGCTTTAGGGCAGCCATCACAAAGCACGAGTACATTCTCTGACCAAGACTCTTGACATTGACACTGAGAGCAAAACAATTGAAGTACAGGGCGCGATCTTTTATCAATAGTTTCTGACGTGAAAGATGTCAAATCTAAACGAGGTAATTTACAAGCAAAACCGTAACCTTTATAATCACATCCATGTTTACTATTTTTTTTTAAAAAAAAAAAGAAAAATACGTGTTAGTTTGAGTTGTAATCGATATAGATAAATAGAATGACTTTACTTGCAAAGTGTTCTTTTCCCCCAAGGTCCTGGACGCCAATTCACACCTTCAGTTGTACCACAATAACGACACCAGTCAATATTTTGCTTTGATAACTTTTGATATATGGATGGAGAAGAAATAAATCTAGGCTTATTATTTGGAATTAAACTCATTGACGTATGGTCTGTGTTGGAATTATCTGAGCTGTATTCCCAAGCACTGATAACATTATTCTTTTGGGAATTGAAGTTACTAGTGGAATTTAAATTAAAAGAAGGTCAGTCATTTCACAAAGATATTATGGTACAACATTTCAATATATATATAAAAATAAATATTTTACCTTGATTCTACTTGGTTTGAATCAGAAGAGATATTAGGGTTCTTTTTTGATATATATTTTGATGCTGATAAAGGTCGTTTTGTTAATGCTTTAATATCATGGTTACATGTCTTTGTGTACTTTTTCTTTGTTGTTGCAATCACCATTTGTTGTTTGGTTCTCCGATTATTGGCAGTCGCAACAGTAGGCGAAGAGGTTCCCAGTCCAATTTTAGGTATGTCTTCATCTTCAGCCGTAGTAGCTAAATCAAGACCGTAAAAAAATAAGACCTGATCTTGTGTATTTGCTAAAAATTCATCTTGTTCGTATTGACAAGAAGAAGTAGTAGTTGTATCAGACATTAAACTATGACAGTCGTCACTCACACTACTTTGGGATGAATCCATCATAGCAGGTGAAAAAAATACGTCCTTCACGAGATTTTTTTGAAGCTCCATTTCTTGTTGCTCAGCCAAAGAAATATCAAATGTAATGGAAGCATTTTCCAATGTCTGGTGAATAGGTGGCACTACAGTAAAGGATGGCGAAATGTGGTACGAATTCTGCTGAATGATAATAATTCGGAGATGAGAAATTTTGAAAAATAATAAATGTATTCATTTATGCCACACATATAAAAAAATAAAAAAAGGGCTTGTAAAAAGGAACTTACCGTAAGATTGTTATTATTGTTTGAGTGTAATTTATTTATAGATGACAAGGAACTATCAAAACCGAATGGATCTGGGTAGATCATAATAGGTTCATGATAACTAGCATCTTGTTGGATAAAGTGTAAATATTGTTGAAGTTGGTTTATAAAGTTAAAAGATGTCATAATATCTGACATATTTTCTTGATAGTTATTTTGCATATGTTGCATAAAGGATAAAAAAAAAGGGTTGATTTGGAAAGCGAAACAAAAAAAAAAGGGGGGGGGGGGAGGGGAACACAATAGTTTATATAATATAAATGGATATGAAATCTTATTTTTTTTTTTGCAGTTAAAAAAAAAGAAAAAAAAAGAAAACGAAAGAAATATATAAAAAGTAAAAAATAAAGTGTGGATAGTATTTACAAAAAATAAAAAAAAGTGAAACGAAAAAATATCAGGTTGGGCAGGTTTAATAAAGGGGAATGGAAGGTGAAAATTAAAATTTATGGGGGTGTAATACAGGTATTTAATGGGGGGTACAGAATTTAGCTGGATAGAGTAAGTAAACATTTCTTTTTGTCTGTATTGTGTCACTTCAAAAAAAGGGAAGGTAGTTTTTCCCTTTTCATAAGTATAACTGATTCTTGATTTGTGCATCTATTCACGATTACCCACCTCGTTTTTTTTTTTCGCTTCCTTGGTGATAGCACTCGCTCATAGTAAATAGTACGGCTACTAAATGATTATGTAATATTCTATAAAAAATTAAGGTACGATTTATTTAAAGTCTAGACACTGAATTCGTGTACCAGGATTTATTTTCTCCTTTTCTTAATACACAATTTCGCTTTACTCCCTTTGTAATAAATGTGTGGTACTTTAAATGAGCACAGACAAATATGTCTTGTAGAAATTTCTTCGTATCCTAAAAACTATTTTTCATTAACCATCATGGACCGAACTTCCGCCGGTCTTTACATCCAATGAGAATGAATTTACTTGGTGACTCCGGATTAGCATGGATAGGAATTTCCCTGCTTGCTACGGATTACTTTTTGCCATACAATATCATGATCAACCCGTTTATTCTAAAAATAAAGCATTTTACAGCGTAAAGTCAGATCAGCTGCCGCATAGTAACTAAAAAGAAGCGAAATTCGCTAAGCATTACGAATTAGATTATATACTCGTCACGATTGGTGAAGCAATTTCTTTAGTAGTGAGCCTATGTATGTGAGGTATTACAGACTTGTATAAACCGCTAGAAATGAACAATAAGAAGAAAGAAAAAAGGACCTTCCAGATCACCCGCCATCTTTTTTCCAAGACGTTACATTATTACACCAAAAAAATATAGTTTTAAGCGCGTATCATACGATGAAAAAAAATCATCGCGCTTATACGACCCTGTAGTTCCTTTTTTTTTGGTTTTGTTTCCTAGATATTTTACTATTTTTCTTTTTTAAAAGAAAGTGTAAGGTAGCTTTATTGATAGATCTGAAACGAGCCAAAATGCATTATACTGAAACCTAAGAAGTGATACTTATAAATAAAGTTTAGACAATTGAATTGATGTAACAATTTTCTGTACACAGGAACACCTTATCGTTCTTCCATCGTCCTATTTTAAACAATCTACAATGATTTGTTTTATCTAATCAATTATATGTTTACTTTGAACGATAACCAAAATATCAAAGTATGATGCAGTAGGCTCACTTCCGGGTTCCGGGAAAGTAAAACTATTTGTTTTTACCAAGTAGCTAACCTACTTTTTTTTGTTTTTTTAAAAAAAAAGTCCCGCAAAACAGTGGTTAATACAAATATGCACTAGCGTGAAAGAATATATCACTTGTGTAGTCTATAGACGTAACCATAGAAGTATAACTCAACACAATTGAAGAGACGAACACTAATAGATTGTCTTGCTTTTAATTACCACTTAGTTTATAGTAACACATTCGTGTCATACATACGAATTAGTCAGTAAACAAGGCCTAGAAATATATTACAACCAGGCTTGTCGGTTTGTTAAAAATGGATGTCGGTTGACGAAAAAGTAATTGTTGCTTATTACAAAAAAAATCGTTCTAAATACAATATCAATCGATTTACACGGAGGTGTTGAGCCAAAATGGCACTAATATGCATTTTGGGATATATCTATTTCTAATATTTTCTGCAACTAAATTATGTAAATGTTGTCTGATTACGATTTATAATAAAGAGTTGATAGATCATTTTTAACCAGATCAAGCTCAGCAAAGAGAAGATACCTTTTCTTTAATATATAACTAACGAATAGATGTGATATGCGTAACCAAAAATAATATAATAATATTTAAATACCCCAAAGCAAAAGAGATTTTTCGGTTTTCGATGTGACAACCATCTTTTTTTTACCGTAATCAGTTTCGCGGCAGTTGCCGTATTTTTGTTTCATAAACCAAAACGTTGGATTAACATAGTAAATAGTACGGTTTCTTAAGGGAGATATGTTTCGTATGTGAGGTTACTTTTAAGAGCGAGGAGAAGCTCTAATTACGTGCCTGTAATCCACCCTCCTAAGAAACCTGTAATTTTCGGTAGTACAATTCTACACCCGAAAAAAAAACCTCTTTTACAACTCCACATTTTTGACAGGTATTGCGCGCATAACAAAATGAGAATTAAGAGAAAAAATGATGATGCATGCGAAACTTTATTATTTTGGTTATATTCATATATGCTATGGATTTTTTTTTTTATTATTGCTTCTTTTTGGAATCTTTTTGTTTGTTTAAGAAATACTCGCCACTCTCCAATTGTAAATCGATCTTGGACTTTGTTTGTTGAGGAGGGAAAGGTGTGTACTCCTTCTTTGTCTTTTCGATAACCTTCTTCTTTGACTTGACGTTTCTCTTCTTGAAGTGAGGCAAAAATCTATCCCATGATTCTGTTGCTAACTTGGGATCCTTTGCAAGTTCACGCTTAATCATAAGTTCCTTTTATTTTAAAAAAAACAAAATAACGTTAATATACACATATATTCCTCTTTTTACTTTTTGCAATAAAAGTAAACTTACTTTGATGTGATAAATAGGATGGATATTCTTCATACAATCAATAACAATACGACGAAGATCCTTGAGACCCTTATAGGGACCCATTGCGGAGACAGTGTTACCTTGGACCATCATGTAACACTTTGTCAACAATTCAATTGCCTAGTATCATATTTTAGTATATAATATAGTACTTTAGTCGTAATAAATCTAATAATCTACCTTTAAAGTGGAACCATTAGGACCGATCAATCTTTGTCTACGCTTAACAAAACGTTCCTTGTTACGAGTAATGTTACCAATCTTGATAATATCGCAAGCAATACCATCTTCCATTACTTTGACAGCCTAATTTTTTTTAGAAAAAAAACAATAATTAATACAGTAGTAAAAAAAAAGAGCAAATGTATTTCTTACTTGAGGGAAAGGGACACTTCTTGCTAATAACTTGATAAGATCTCTTGCTTTCAAGATAGAATATGGATCATATGATTTTCTGGTTGTCTTTACTGTCATACTACCTTCTACCAAATCTAAAACACAGGCAATACCCTTTTTTTAAAAAGAAAAAATAGGTTAATTTCTGATCTACTCATTTCAAAAAAAAAAAAATAAGAAAGTCAATACTTTACAAATTTCTCGAGAGCAGCAGTGACAAGAGGCCAGGTCTCTTTCAAGTAAGCTTCTCTATATTTAGGGAAAAGGGTGGCGAAAGAAGATTCCTCGGTGAAAGGCTTCTCAAGGTGTTCAGGTTTGAATTCTTCAATTTTCCAATGATCAATATCATCGGTATCCCAAGCTATTAAATAAACAAAAACAATTAGTCATTCTGTAATGTAAAAAAAAAAGTAATAATATATCTATGCGTACGTTTGTCCTTTCTGAAACGGTTATTGTCCTTCTTAACAATTTCTGCCATGATTAAAATAAACTAATTATGCTTGAGGGGAGAGAAAAAGAAAAAAAAATCCAGAAATTTCGCTTATTACTTTCACCATGGTGGCTTAAAACTTCCAACAGTCACTTTAAAACCAAGTAAAGACCCACACCTTCCAAGTTAATGCAAATGTCTTTTTTTGTCAATGAACGCTTATTTTTTTATAAAATTAAATAAAAAGGTATCTTGTTTAAGATAATGATATTGGTAAAGGTCATGATGCTGCTGATGGATTTTAGAGACAGGTGACAGGTGCATCTAATAATAATTAAAAAAATGAGACTTTGAAAAAAATATAAACTTGGTACTGATCGTAGCCGTAGCGATAAACTGGTAATACGACGAAAGAAAAAAATAACCTTTATTGATGATAAGCCTAAACAGCCCGAGTAATTGAGCCATTTATCTAACATATGACTCAATGCCAACTAACAACATAACTACTCGGAAATGAGGGTGTTCGGTTTAATTAATTCGTATAATTGATAGAATAACACTGGTTCCGTAATTTAGATAGTTAGTCCTCTGTTTATCTTTGCTAACATAATAGTACAGGGATATAAACCCCATTGATAGGAAACGCTGTATCAGTCTAAACTATAAAATAAACGAAACATGTATCACCAAATTTCAATTTCGGGGAACCTTTTTTTTTATGAGTCAAATTTATTTGAGTCAAATCAAGTTTTTTTATGGGTCGATTTATTTATTTTTTTAAGCAATACTAATAACGAACGCAGCAATTCCCGTTAAAGTTCTAAAAGTTTGCAATGCGTTCCATTTGTCCATAAGTTTTGACACCTTGTTGCGATCATAACTATCGCCTAACTTCTCCATAGCAAACAATTGGTTGTTGACAGGAGCAATGCATAAAATGGTGAAAGGGAAACTGACGAAGGTCAAGACGGCAGCATAGAGAAATTTTTTACTTTTAGTATGATAATAGCATACAGCATTAGCAGCAGTACCAACAAATATATTAGCTACAGCTAAAACTGATGCATTCTTATAAGTCTTGATAAAAGCAGGTAAAGGATCTCTTGAGGCCTTGATGGCTGGTACACTAACGCAATTCATAGAGAGTCCAATACCAGCAAAGAAGCCATTTGTAAGTAACCCAATAGAGCGAGGGTAGTAGATTAATGTGGCCAAAGATGTCATTTTGAAAGAGAAAAGGTGTTCTATAGAGGATAAAAAGGTTATAATTGTAAATGTCTTTGACTTCGCGAGTTAAATACCAAAAATGTAAGACTGAACACGGTAACTGTAATTCTCCGTTACCGTATACTTTTATTGGGCGATAATGTTTAAGTCACTTTATTTAAAAGACAAGTTTCAGTCTTAACATGCAAAGATTAAATACTTTGGTTCAAAGTCTTGCTTAAGCATTATTATAGATTTATAGATAGATCTGGTATCATAAAACCACTAAATAGAGCCAAAAAAATGCTATGTTCTATGATGAGCTCCTGCAGAAAAAGATACGCATCATATTTTTTTGTACATTAAAATTATTACAATACATCATTGTTTGTAAAACGGGTGTTTTTGAGAAACTTAATCTCTAGATGAAGCACCCTAATGTTTAGAAATGACTTCTAAAAAAGGTCATTTTGGCAGTGATCGAAATAAGCTGTTTTCGTTGTATGATAAAACTTCAGGAAATAATTCTTTTCCCCAATTTACTTATTAAAAGTTAGTCCTTATGATGTTGTCTTTAATATCAATTATTGAAAACTGCTTTTTGTTTTATATTTTTCTCGATTTTTTCTACTTTTTTTTTTGGTTGGTCATTTTTGGCTTTTTTGCTCATTTTGATCAACCCCTTTTGTGTTTTGATGGCTATTTTTTAATTTCTCGAGATTTACTTTGACTTTATTTGTGGAAAAAACAATTATAATAAAGCGCTCTTTTAGGCGCATCTAATCCATCTAAAAGTATATTTTTAGACGTTTTTTTATTAGTTGAGCGATCCTTAAAATGGTGATTTCTTTAAAGCGCGTTTTCTCGCTCAATTTTGGATGTAGCACTTTCATTTATGAACGTCCGATATATAGTTTCTAATATCCACATTCAATGTTATAATCAAACGCGGTAATAAAACATCATGTTTTACGTAATCGCGAAATTCTGAAAATCGTCACATGAGGTTACACGAAAAAATGTGTTTTTTTACCCAAAAAAAAAAAGGTCTAAAACAGTGATTACTGTTTCAGCTTTTGCATTATACGATCCATAAAAATCGGCAAATTGGATCAGGAGTAGCTGTAAAAAAATCACAAAAATGAAAAAGGGGTTGACCCCCAAAAAATGAAAATTGATTACCTATCGTACCACTTAACACTGTCAATAGCATTTCTATTGTTGCTAAAAATGAGAAAACTATTAAGTAATGTAAACTGATTCAAAAAAAAATTATACGTGCACAATGATTGAGAATAAAAATATTTATAACAAAAAAAAAGAATATAAAAAAGAAGTAACTAACTACGCATCCTATACGCGATGCATAGCTGTTTTGGTGCGTTTTTCAACAGTTACTTTCATACCATCCTTCATGGATAGAGTAACCTGATTGGAGAACTCTACTATATGGCCAGGTACTCTTGTGAACTTGTATTTCTTTAAAAGTAAGGACATTGCTAACAAGACTTCCAATGTAGCCATACTTTGACCTAGTTATATTTAGTATGACTCTTAAACAAAAAAGTAATATATAATGTATATTTTACCTAAGCATATTCTAGGACCCATATGAAATACAACGAATTTTCCAGACTCTGGTCGAACCAAGTTACCTTCTTCTGAAAGCCAACGTTCTGGTTTAAACTGTTTGGCATCGGATCCCCATACCTTTTCATGTCTACCTTGACAAAACGGTTGAAATACAACTTCATCACCCTTTTTCACATGTGTGCCATCGGGCAAAATATCGTCTTGTAATGCTTGTCTTCTGTTACTAGGTACGGATGGATACATACGAAGCACTTCATAAAGGCTACATATATAAAGATAAGTTTCAAGAAGTGTAATGATTTTTTATATGTCATTATATGACTTACACAGCATGAGAGTATTTCATTTTTTGAATGGCCTCATATACTTTCACTGTATCCTCTTCAATACCATCGGGAATAAACGTTTCAATCTCTTGTAACAACTTACCCTCTACTTCTGGGTATTTCATTAAACAATAAAAGAACCAAGATAGGGTTTGAGCGGATGTATCACGACCAGCAATCAACATGTTTAACATGGTATCACGTAACTGAGTATCTGTATACAATTCGCCTGTAACAGACTCAGACTTCATAAACCGAAACAATAAATCAGTCTTGTAATCATCTGATTTCGTAAACAGATCCGGATTTTGCTCCTTTTCAAGACGACGCTGACGAATGATTCCGTACACAAAATCATCAATTGTCTGTAAATGTTGTTTAATAGTCTTTTGTTTGCCAAACGTATCTTGAAACTTTCGAGTGATGGAGTGGAATGGAAAGATAATGCGAGAGTAGTTATCTAGCTGCAGTACGTCAAATGATTCTGAAAAATCTACTCGCTTTAGTAACGAGTTTAATTTTACGCCAAATGCAATTCTATTTTTAAAAAAAGGGGTGAGTATATTATAAATACAAGTAGTTATTCGCACGCACACACACACACACAAAACTTACTCTACAAAGGTATCCATTGTATATCGAAGCATAAGGTTATGAAAGTCAAGTACTTGAGAGTTTTCAACGGCGGGATCAAAAATTTGGTCACAAATAACGTCAGCATGATCAATAAATACTCTATTATGCATAAATAAGTATGTAATCGATGCAAAGTATCATTTGCTACACTCTATTTTACCTTGTGAACGCCGTTTGAAAGTTTTTTACGTGAAAGATTTGAGAGGAAGTTCTTCGCTGCAATCGCCAACTTTCGCCATCTGTATTAAAGATGCCGTCACCAAAGAAATCAAAGAAGACGCGACGAAAGTTTTGACTCTTGATATAGTTATTAAAGTTATCTATTATATAAAGGTATTGAGAACGTATTTTATATATAGATATTTATCTTTTTTACCTTTAAGTATATATTCAATATTTTTAGGATCTACAGTAGTAATATTACTAGGAATTCCAAGCGAAGAAGATCGGCTACACACAAAAAAAGAAACGATAAACAATATGTACGGGTTAATAAATACCGTGTACTTACAAGGTCAATGTATCCAATTGCTCATACACTTCCAGCAAATACTCAAAATAACGGTGCTTATTTCTCGATATATTAAGCAAATTACCCAAGATTGGCACGCCTTTGGGAGACGGTATGCCTTCGCGCTTTTCATCAAACAACGCGCGATCATTATACTTGATAGCGAGTAATCCAGTAATGGCTCCAACAGTTGATAATGCAGCTACAATACCTGTTCCAGCATTCAATTTTAACTCTGGCATGTTTTTATCACAGAAAAATTAAAACAAAAAGAAAAAAAAGAAACCCGTATAAAAGCTTCTCTTATTCTATTTTTATAAGCATTCTTTTGCATATTAATACCATTTCCACGAATAGCTACGGATGTTGCCAGAAAAAGGAAAACCACAGTCTCCTTAAACACAAAAATGCATAAACACACATGATTGGATAAGTAAGCTGGGTTACATATTTTTATAATATGTAGGGGTAAAAAAAAAAAACTTTTTTTTTAAACTATTTTTTTTTTACCATGTCGACACGAAAAGCATTGCATAAAGCAACTCATGGTTTAAAATATAAACCGATTTATACCCCACCACCTCCACCACCTCCACCAAAATCTGGACCCAGGTTGGCACCTATTTTAATGGGTGGTACTCTACTTTATGTTACAGCCACGTATGTCAGTATGTTGGTGTTTAAAAGTAAGAACGATACGAATGATATGATTGCAGGTAACGGACCAGAGGACCCGACTGTAACACCAAAGAGTTTTGATACAAGTGGCGTATGGGCTAACGTAGCAAACAAATACGACGATGAAATTAACTGGGATGAAATTATTATGGGTATGGGTTTATTAAGAAGGTGGTTGATTGGAAAAGCAAAGGTATTATGTTAATGATTAGTCTGAAACACAAAACTCGACTAATAAAAAAAGGGGAAATTTAGGGTGATGTATTAGAGGTATCAACAGGTACAGGACGTAACTTCTCTTATTATAAACCAGATCAGGTGGCTTCAGCAACATTTACAGATCGTCACGAACCCATGTTGGATCAAGCAAAAGAAAAGTTTGAATCTTACAGAGATAAATTTCATCATGCGTTCTTTGAGACTGCTAGTGTAGAAGAAAAGCAGAGTAAAAAGTATGATACGATTGTAGATACGTTTGGACTGTGTTCTTGTCAGGACCCAGTAGAGGCACTGGTTCAATTAGCAGATCAGTGTAAATCAACAGAGTCTCGAGTATTGTTGTTAGAACACGGTAGATCACATTATGACTGGTTAAATCGATTATTAGATACCAATTTGGATAAACACGTAAAGCAATGGGGATGTTGGTGGAACAGAGACATTATGGGTTTATTTGAAGATGAAAGAGTAAAAGAAAAGCTTGAGATTGAACAAGTGTCAAGATATCACTTTGGTACAACTTGTTATATTGTTGCTAAACCGAAAAAATAAAACCCAGTCTCTCTTTTTTGAAACCAGAAAAAAAGCGGCTTATTTCTCTCGCTTTGGCCCCACTTGCCACTTTTTTTTTTTTTTTTTGTGACGTGACTATATTTTTTTACTTGAAACCCCTTGACAATATTTTTTAAATTTTTTTCTTTTTTTTTTTTTTTCTTCTTTCCTTAAAAAAAGAACTTTATAAAATGAGGTAAAGTATATAACTCAAACAAAACCGTAATCAAGTAGTTTGCTTGTATCTTAATCAACTAACTTTTTTTTTTTTACTACTAATAGTAACGAACCTTTGCAAGAAATCCAAGATGCCGAAATTGAGGTAAAATAAAATACACTAAAAAATAATAATATAACGAAAAATTTTTTAACTAAAAATTTTTTTTTCTGTTTTTTTTTTTTATTCGACATGTTATAGTCCAACTGGGATGAAGTTGTCGATAACTTTGATAACATGAACCTTAAGGCCGAACTTCTCCGTGGTGTTTATGCTTATGGGTAAGTTGAAACAAAAAAAGAAAAGGGTTATTATTTTTCTTTTGTAAAAAAAAAGAAAAGAAATAAAGGGGGCGTTTTTTAAAGAAGAAAGAAAAGGAACTAAACATGTTATAAAAAAAACCAATAGTTTCGAACGTCCTTCTGCTATTCAACAACGTGCTATTATGCCTGTCATCAAGGGTCACGATGTTATTGCTCAAGCCCAATCCGGTACTGGTAAAACTGCCACTTTCTCCATCTCTGTTCTTCAATCTATTGATGTTGACCTTAAGGAACCTCAAGCTTTGATCCTTGCTCCTACCAGAGAATTAGCTCTCCAAATCCAAAAGGTTGTTTTAGCTCTTGGTGATTTCATGGGTATTAAGTCTCATGCCTGTATTGGTGGTACCAATGTCCGTGACGATATTGCCACTCTTCAATCTGGTGTCCAAGTTGTTGTTGGTACTCCCGGTCGTGTTTTCGATATGATCCAAAACCGTCGTGCTTTCAACACCAAGTCCATGAAGATGTTCGTTTTAGATGAAGCTGATGAGATGTTGTCTCGTGGTTTCAAGGATCAAATTTATGATGTTTTCCAATTGATGCCTGAAACTACTCAAGTTGTCCTTTTGTCTGCTACTATGCCCTCTGAAGTCTTGGAAGTCACCAAGAAGTTCATGAGAGATCCTATTAGAATTTTAGTTAAGCGTGATGAATTAACTTTGGAAGGTATCAAGCAATTCTATATTGCTGTTGATAAAGAAGAATGGAAATTAGATACTTTGTGTGATTTATATGAAACTGTCACTATCACTCAAGCTGTTATTTTCTGTAACACCCGTAGAAAGGTTGATTGGTTAACTGATAAGCTTCAAGCTCGTGAGTTCACTGTTTCTGCCATGCATGGTGATATGGATCAAGCTCAACGTGATGTCATTATGAAGGAATTCCGTTCCGGTTCTTCTCGTGTTCTTATTACCACTGATTTATTAGCTCGTGGTATTGATGTTCAACAAGTTTCTTTAGTTATCAACTACGATTTACCCTCTAACCGTGAAAACTATATTCATCGTATCGGTCGTGGTGGTCGTTTCGGTCGTAAGGGTGTTGCTATCAATTTTGTTTCCGGTGATGATGTCCGTGCCATGAGAGATATCGAACAATTTTACAACACTCAAATTGATGAAATGCCCATGAACGTTGCTGATCTCATTTAAATAATATTATTAAAACACAAAAATCACACTTTTTTTTTCCACTTTAAAAAAATAAAAATATTTATATAATATAAGAAAGTTATTCATATTCATATTTTATTGTTGCTCGGTTTTAGTAGAAGTATTCGTTTGGCTTGTAGATGATTCGGCACTATGAGGAGGGTAAGGGTGTTGAGCCTGTTGTTGCGCTTGTTGTTGAGCAAATTGTTGAAGCTGAAGCTGATACTGTTGCATTTGTTCAGCTGTCAATTGAGGATAATAAGCTGTGCTCGTATCCATAGCTTGTTGGGGAGCATATTGAGCAACGGCACCTTGGGCATAATAACTACTATACTCTGGTTGTTGTTGCTGTTGCTGCTGCTGTTGCTGCTGCTGTTGCTGTTGTTGTTGGTCAAAAGGTACACTTTGACTCTTTACAGCTTCTTCTCTTGGCACAATATCAATTAAAAAATCACACATGTCCGTTTTAGAAATGGCGGTAGCAATGTCCGATCTCTGTAAAGTACGTCTCTTATTTTCTTCAGCATGAACCCTACCAACCCCGTTATTATTTCGTTCCCTTATTTTTTCTTTATATGTATATGTCTTACCAGGCACGCTTTGTTAATTCTGTAATAAATATTTCACAACCCTTGGCAAATAAAACAGGAGCCTAACAAAAAAAAAAAAACGTCAACATTTTAAATACCTTCATCTTTATTTTTTATTTTATTTTTTACCTCGGCACTAATCATCTATCGCGTCATAAAAAAAAATGTTATCAATGGAAAAAAAAAAAAAAACATTATAAAATAAAATCAAACCTTGACTTCTTGGTCAGTCTTCATAACCTTTTTAATTCTTGCTAATGGTAAAGGATGGTTCTTGAAATCGGATTCAAACATGTCAGCTAAATGCATTTGTTCACTCCAGAACTTTCCCAAATCAAAAGCGGGATAATTGCTCGTATTAGCAGAAGTAACTGAAGTCAAACTAGCAGGCACTTGTTGTTGCTGAGGTGTAATACCTTCAGCAGGTACTTGGACGTACTGTGGTTGTTGTTGATCTCCAGGTTGTTGTGAAGACATCTTTTTATTATATAATACGTATATATATTTCTTTTTTTATATGTACAACAATTTAAAAAAAAAAGGAAAGGAAAAAAAAAAAAATACGCGAAGCAATTGTATAACACACGTCACATTATTTCTATTTTTTCTCTGTATATTTTGGCAGTTTGTACACTTCCATGATGGATACAGCTATTTCTATATTATAAAGAAATGTTAACACGTTTAAAAAAGAAGGGAGAAAAAGTACGATCAACTTTATTACCTCCAATTAATTCACTATTCTCTTGTAAGTACTGTGTCCAATTTGTATTTGTATCGCTAGGAAGCTTAGTACCGCTTGTTTGATACCCCATAACCAAAGCAGTTGCTGCTATTGCTTTTGGTTCATACCATAGATTTAACGGTAATCGAAAACTTTTTTTTACTTGTTAATCAATTTGTCGCATCATACTTTATATATGTATATGTATTATACCTGTCATTGATAAACGCTAATGCTGCTGTTGCAATTTCATTTGGTACTAGAGTACCATACTTGGGTTATTTTCTCTCTTTCTCTCTTTCTCTCGTTACATTATTATAATATATACATGTATATACTTACTGCCAACTTCTTTTACAAATTCCAACATATCATAATACGGATGCTCAAATGACATGTCAAAACATACTACTTCTAATACTAATAATTCATTATACAGTAAATCTGAAATAAATTTCGCCTTAACCCCCATAAAAAAATTAATATAAATGACATTTCTTCTACTCCTTTTTTTTTTCGGTCACTTACAATTGCCTTTTCACTTCTAGTTTCTTTTGGTTTATATGTCCAAGACTTTGCGATATCTTGTGCTCTACGAGAGGATTCATCACTTTTACATGCTATAAATAAGCACGCTTGCGCTATTCTCTATTTACATATAAAAAAGTAAATATACTTTTTGATTTTCTTTAAAAATAAAATAAAATAGTATACCGTATATTTATAGTCATAAAAAGATTTGCGTGTAAAAAAACGATGATATAGTGTAGAAGCTGTTGCAACTGTATGTACAGGTCTAAGAAATGGTTACTGAGATTAGATCAAAAAAAAAGGGGAGGATGTTACTTACAATTCTAATCGGTATCCGACAATCTGTATTAAGCAAACACCTCGCATTCGATACAGTAATTCTTCCTCATAACGCATACCGTTTAATATAGAAGGTGTGTTTTTACTATCTTCCTTGTGCATAAACCACTAAATTACAGTTGAAATCAAATGAGAAAGAAAGAAAATGAGTTTTTCATTTTTTTTTTTTTTTTAAGGTAAAGCAATACAAGTGCAAATAATAAATAAATATAAAAATCCAGGCATAAAAAAGGCTGATAAAATAGTAAAAGTTACCTGACTTGACATTGTTGTATTGTTATAGCAATTAAACCAAAAAAAAACTGAAAATAATAATAAAAAAAAGGATTTTATATTCTTATTTCGATTCAGACAGGTTTTGTCCAGTCAGAGTGTGTAAAGAGACCAATACGGAAAATTAAATTATCCGTTTTATTGTTTAAACCGCATTGTCGATCTTATTCATAAAAAAAAAAATGTGAATCCCATGTTAACTTTTTTACAACCCTTGGATTAAAATTAACCTTATGAGACCCTCTGAAACTAATTCATCTTTCCCTTGAACTTATCTCGAAAAAAGTGAAAATTTCTTCTTTATATTTTTTTGTTGTAATTCTTTAAATATGAAAGGTGTATTAACTGCAATTTGTGCTTTGGCATTACTCGGTTCCGCTACCACAACTACTTTTCCTAATGATTTGTATTATAGTCATCATCCCGACTTGGCTGTAGCTGATTTTTCCGATTCAGGTAATATATTACATTGCAATTGATAAAATACACCGCTAAATTTTGTTGTTGTTGTTGTTGTGTCATTGACAGGATACTCGAGAGGTAGAAATAGCTTATATGAAGGGCCTCAACGTCATTCCTACGGTGAGGATGCTCCTACCGATTACAATGACAGACGTCCTTACCGAGCAAACTATGACAGCAATGAAAGAAAGGGATCGCTTATCTATAACCAAGACGGTAGTATCAATTGGGCAGAGACCAAGTCCAAAAAGCACAAGGTCGCTGAGGTTGATGAAAAGGGATATCTTAAGTTTCCTATAGATGGCAGTAGAGATAACCATGTCTCCGGCAATGGCAATAGCGGCAATAATCGTATGAGTAGCACTGACCCCAATAATAATAATAATAATCAGCAAAATAATAATGATCAATACGAAAGTAGCTACGGTAACCGCAATCAAGGTGATTACAACCAAGGTAGTAACAACTATGGCGGCAACCAAGGTAACAGTAACTACGGCAATAACCAAGGTAGTAATAACTATGGTGGTAATAATCAAGGTGGTAACAACCAAGGCAGTAACAATTACGGTGGTAATAACCAAGGTAGTAACAGCTATAACCAAGGTAATAATTATGGTAACCAAGACAGCGATAACAACCAGCCTGATAATAACTACCGAACCACCCAAAAGTATAATGCTTACCGAGATGGCGCTAAATCAAATGCAGGATTTGCAGGCGGTATGCGTCTTGCCGGAGCAGAACCCCAAGATGGTTATTTCCACGGTACTGGTACTTTCTATGATTTGGAAACTCGAACTGGAACTTGTGGAAAACAACATAGGAATACGGAGATGGTTGCTGCACTCAATGCTGAACAAATGGGTGATAGTAACAGCAGCAATCAAAACTGTGGGAAGGAAATTGAAGTGGTTGGTCCCAATGGTAAAACTATTACCGTTACTGTTGTAGATAGCTGTAAGACATGCGAGTCTGGTGGCCTTGATCTTAGTCCCGCAGGTAAATGAAAAGAAAAAACATATTTTATATATTTTTTGACCGACTCTTTTTTTTTCACCTTATATATGTAGCTTATGAAGAACTTGGCGACTTTAGTCACGGTTCTATTCCTATCAAATGGAAGTTTATGTAAAAAAAATAACATGTAAATAAATCTCCATAGCGTTCTTAATTTTAAAACCCCGAAACCAAAAACCATTTTAAGAACTTATTGTCGGTTTTGGAAACAATTGTTGTATTCCCTTTCTCTTTTTGTTTTTTTTATTTTAAAACAAAAATGAGATTTCATCTATCTCTGTTATTGGCGTTGGGTGTATCCCATTTAGCTTATGCAGCATTTTATAGACCCGGATCTCATATTCGACAGTAAATATTTTCTTTTTCTAACTTTGTATAAACGTTAAAAAAAAATCTCGTAGAAAAATTCAAATAAATCAAGCCTCTACTCAAGTAACAACTGAAGAAGAAAAAGTTCCTGAAAAATATGGCCCTTACTTTTTCGATCAACCTATTGATCATTTCTCGTTAAACACCAGTACTTTTAAACATAGATATTGGGCAAATACCGACCATTATAAGACCGGTGGTCCTGTTATCTGTAAGTAAAATCGAGACGTAATAAGCACAACAAAAAGGTAAACATTTTTATTTTAGTGTATAACGCCGGAGAAACTCCTGCTGATAGCCGGTCATTTTACGTTATAAACTCTACTATGGCCGAGCTCGCCAAACAACTGGAAGGAATTATTATTGTTATGGAACACAGATTTTATGGTTCATCTATGCCTGCTCCCGTAAGCCCTCCACCAGAAGAAAAAAGAAAAAAAAATCTCACACGATAAAATACTTATTTTTATTTTATTTTGCTGCTGTAAATAGGACTTTTCTGCAAACTCTTTACAAACATTAAATACCGAACAAGCTTTAGAAGATATCGCATCATTTATCAAAGACTTAAAGGTATACATGTATCTGTGTAATTATTTGATTTCAAATAAACTAACTTGTTACCCTAAAAAGTTACCTAACCTTAATGTTGAACTTCCTCCCGCTCCCGAAACGAAATATATCGTATATGGCGGTAGTTATAGTGGCAATCTTGCTGCTTGGATGCGTCTAAAATACCCTCACCTTGTATTCGCCGCCGTTCCTTCCTCTGCACCTGTTCAAATGAGTTATAACTACTACCAGTATTTCGACCCTATTCGTAAATACGGTCCAAAACACTGTATTCATGCTATTCGTTCTGTTATTTTGTTTGTCGATCATATTTTATTCAGTCCTTTTGACAAGCACAAAGTTAATTTGAAAAGAAAATTTGGTGCCCAAGACTTGCAACACGACGATGATTTTGCTGAATGTAAAAGTTTTATTTGTATATTGTTTTCTTTTTTTGTTACTAACGCTACCAATGTTTATAGTATTATCTTATCCTTTAGGATTATGGCAAGAAATGACGCCTGCTTCTAACCCATTCGAGGAAGAATTTTGTTCCATCTTTGAAGGATTATCTACTGTTCATGAATACGTTAATGCGTATGGTAATTTCACAAAGAATACTATCAAGAAAGCTTGTGATGACGATGAAACGGTCAATGAATGTATGGATACACATGATCCCAGAAGCAAGATGTACCAAGACGTCACTTCCGAATCGCGGGCTTGGTTATGGCAGGTCTGTACAGAGTATGCTTACTGGCAAACAGGTCCCCCCATTTGGCATTCTACTATTGTCTCGCGTAAATTAAACACGGCTTGGTTTGAACGTCAATGTCCTTTAATGTTTGGCGAGCATGGAGTACCCAAGAGACCTATTTGGCGCGAAATTAATCGAGAGTATGAAGGTTGGCATACAAGTTTAGATCACGTGTTTTGGATTGATGGTGAGTGGGATCCTTGGCGTACACTTAGTGTTCAAAGTGATGATGCACCCGATCGTTCTCAATGGAAGGAAGACGCTCGTTATGTGGTTTTACCAGAAGCTGTTCATCACTGGGTAAATTATATAAATTATGCAACTTTCTTTAATTCTAATGCCTCCTTTTTTTTTGTTACAGGATTTCTTTGTTAGTGACACTGTATCTGATTTCATTAAGAATACCCAAGACCAAGTCTACGAAACTTTGAAACAATGGATCAGTGAAGCAGATGCTTCTCCTGCAATGAAATACCAATTAAATATTTAAAAATAAAAAAATAGTTTTTATTTTAAGAAAAAATTGTATAGACTTTTTTTATAAAAAAAAAAGTAATATATATATCTTCTTTACTTGAGGGGAACAAACTTGGAAGAATGAGTGGCACCAATACCGGGACGACCATGCTTAACAGGCTTGTAAGAGATGGAGAATTCGGCGAGGTAGTGACCGGTCATCTCAGGCTTGATTTCAATTTGGTTGAAAACCTTACCGTTATAGACACCAATGACGGAACCGATCATCTCAGGGACGATGATCATATTACGGAGATGGGTCTTGACACACTCAGGCTTCTCACCAGCAGCGGCAGCCTTCTTGGCAGCACGGAGCTTCTTGATGAGACCCATAGGCTTACGCTTAAGACCACGTTGGAATCTTCTACGAGCACGACAGTGGACGAGCTCCATGAACTAGCATAATGTTTAGTTTGCGCGCATCCATAAACTATTGTATGTATTCATTTTTGTCTTACCTGTTCAGAAGACAAGTCCAAGAGTTGGTCAAGGTCGATACCACGGTAGGTAAACTTACGGAAAGTTCTCTTTCTGGGAGTAGTTTGTTCGTCAGCCTATTATCATTCAAGAAATATTTAGAATACACTGCTTATTGCATATTTGAAAAGAGAAAGGAGAAGAGAAAGTCCCAAAAACAAATATAACGACAATAGTAAGGACTTATCCATACGCTGTTGGGTTTTTAAGGAAAGGGTCCAGCTGTACGTAAAATTTGTCGATAGATCTCATCATTATATAATTTCATCCATCGATTATTTTTTTTTTTTTGGTCAATTATCCATCATCGTTGTTACATGGTCGTCTTTTCTCTCTCTCCTTCTTTAATCTCTTTCTTTAGATTCTAACATACCATCTTAAATCACAAAAGGAAGGATTACTATGCTTCCAGCTTTTTCGATGTCAATGTCGTTAGAGTGCAGGTCCGGTAGAAGTTACTACCACAGCAATAAATTAAAGCGTAGTCCGGCTCGGATAATTCTTAAGCTTCTCGGGCTTTTTTTTAAAAAAAGAGTGTAGGTAGACGCCATCCGTAATACTAGGCTAGAGTAGAATTAGTAATGTGTCTATATTAGCGTTCATAGTTTCAAAAGAGATAGTCAGGTAGTGTTTTGCTTTTGTGTATATGGTAAAAGTTATATAAGCTTTCTTTTCGTAATAATACTATCTATTGTTATAAAGAATCAAAGACTGGTGTTTTTTTTTGGTTTTTTCGTCACGATATTTATACACTACCGTACCATTCACTTTGGATACTATGCCATATCTATTAAACATAAACCTCATTCATAATTATTTACACGATCAGCCAATTTTTTTTAATCGAGATAGTACTAGACCATCTCTTAAAGGTAACGTATCTCGATACGAGCGACTTCCATGCAAAAAAGGTGAAACAAAGCTTTATCTAAATGTTAAATATTTTAAAATTTGCTTTTTCCTCTCGCTTTTTATTATTATATCGCTTCTAGTTGCTATGACAATAAATAGCCTTCCGCAACAGGCTATAAGCGTACACCCGTCTGTTGATACTGTACTTTTAGGCACCTATTCGAAAGAGACAAAATTATTTCGCCCGTCCACCAGGCAATCCGTAACTCTAAGTAATCGTAACTTCGTATCTCCCATATACAGCTCTGGGGACGGTCATTTTAACGACTTTCGTGTTTCTCATTATGCCTCTTTCGCTATTAAAGGAGCGGGTGTGGTATTTATCGAATCTTCCGCTGCTGAACCAAACGGTCGTATTACACCGGAAGACGCTGGTATCTGGCGCGACACACACATACCTGTTCTTCGACAAATTACAACCTTGATAAAAGTCCAACGCTTCGTTCCTGCTCTTCAAATCGACCACGCAGGACATAAAGCTTCAGTTTATTCTACTTTCCACGAACTTTCCGGTTTAATTTTAACAAAAGAGTTTGGCGGTTGGCCCCGACCAAGTGATTGGCCCCCCTCTGCCATTGCTATCTCCGAAGATTACATGGTGATATTAGGGGTGAGGATAAGGACGGCTGGGATATCTACGCGAAAGAGTTAAAAAAAATCGGCGTTGATGTAATTGATGTTTCAAGTGGCGGTAATTTGGCAATAGCTGGTTATTCCGCATGTCCCCTTTACCGTGCCACTATATCAAAAAGGAAGCCAATGTAACTACTAGCGCAGTAGGTGTTATTACAGAACCTAAAGATGCTGAAGAAATATTACGAAAGGGTGAAGCAGATTATATTTTGTTGGCGCGTGAGTTCTTGAGAGATAGTGGCTGCGGTTTCCGCGCGGGCAAAATAATTACATGTACAGGTGCAATGGCCTAAGCAATACGCTAGCGCTGATCGTGAACGATACTCTTAGAAAAATACATGTTTTGTACTTCGACTTAACTTTGATTTCTCTACAATTCAAGTCTAATGTCTTTTCTCTCGTTCCTAAATTTTACTAGTTTTAAAAGTGTGGAAAAGGAACAATCAGATATTTACCTGTATAACAAATTCAATTAATAAAATAAATATATAAATAATGGTATCCGCACTAACTAGAGCATATATCCGAACAAAAGAAGGGGAAGAGAGTGGGAATATGTAGATCATTCTTCTCCTTGGGCACAATATACAGTTCTTTTCTATTATTATCTTTGTGTAATAAAATAAGTTGTTTTGAATAATAGTAATTTAATTGGCTATAACACTACTTGCCCGGTTACTAGCTACAGTAGTGGCTCTATTTAAAGGTGGCCGAAATCTAGAAGAAATCCACTCTTAAATCGAACATACTCTTATATCGAACAATGAGCAGGATAACTTATTTCCAGCAACAAAAATACTGCACAAGTTTTTTTTTTTTTTTTTTTTGGCGCTTATTCCAAGTAATGACAATAAAAAATAGTTTTATGATACGTCCGTAAATAAACAGTACATATTTACCAAAATATTTGACAAGTAAAGAACCATGCTACTAGTTAAGAGTGTGGAAAGTTTTGGTTCGCACAAAAAAAAAACACTTTACGGTGTTTATTCCGGACTATGTGTATTAATAGATGTCAATCATGCCTGGGTTCTTTTAATCGACCTTTTGTTATTACATTCTGCAATTGATGGTTACAATTCCTAAACTCTCGCTTTAATCGCTTTCTTGCCTACAGTATTATCAAACCCAGCTATGCACCAAGTGACTGTCCCAACACGAAAAAAAAGGTGCTTTAAACCAGGGACACATTTTTTTTTTTTTTTTTTTCTGTACAAAACTGTCCCTTTTTTTGAAAAGCAACATGCGATTCTACGGTACCATGGCGACGCCATTGGTAAGAGCCAACACACGTTCGGCGGTTCTATTTAAAACAGCACAAAGAATTGTCACGACACGACTCAGTTCAACTATAGTACCCAAACCCAAGAAAGAGTTTGGACCTTCTTATAACGCCAAAATAGTAGAAGAAGGTTGGTATGAGTGGTGGAACACTCAAGGTCTTTTTAGAGCTAGTAGTGCAGACTATCAAAATCCAGCAAAAGAAAGAAAACCGTTTACGATGATTACGCCGCCTCCTAACGTAACGGGGTCGCTGCATATTGGACACGCTTTGACGTTTAGTGTGCAGGATGCTATTGTACGCTGGAAACGCATGAATGGGTATGACGTACAGTGGATTCCAGGTACGGATCATGCTGGTATCGGGACTCAGTCTGTAGTAGAAAAAATGATTATGAAGGAACGCGGGTTGTCGAGACACGATTTAGGCAGAGAAGCGTTTGTCAAGGAAATTTGGAAATGGAAAGAGAAGTACGGAAACCATATCTTGCATCAGATGAGACGTATGGGAGCTTCGTTGGATTGGAAAAACGAGTTTTTTACAATGGATAATGATCGTTATGAAGCGGTTCAAAATGCGTTTATGCAGCTGTTTCAGGATGGGTTGATTTATAGAGATACCAGATTGGTGAATTGGTGTTGCGCTTTGGAAACGGTTATTTCTGATATTGAAGTTGATTATAAAAATGTAAATGGAAGAACTTTATTGAATTTACCTGGAAGATCTACACCGTAAGAGTGATTTTTTTATATATAATGCGAAAAAGAAGAGAAAATTTATTCTTTTTTTTTTGTTAGAGTTGAGTTTGGTGTGTTGCATAATTTTTCGTATAAAGTAGTTAATCCAGATCATGGAGGAATCGGTGAATTAACTGTATCCACTACACGTATTGAAACTATGCTAGGTGATTGTGCTGTAGCTATTCATCCTCAAGATGAAAGATATAAGGTAAATTTTTACACGGAAAGAAGAAATAAAAGATATACAACTAAACACGAGTACAAAATAGTCTTTGCATGGAAAATCAGTTTATCATCCAATCCTTAAAAAGGAGATCCCTATTGTTTGTGATGAAAATCTTGTTGATATGGAATTTGGAACAGGCGTAGTAAAAGTAAGAGCAGATTAATTTATAGTACTACTGAGTACTAAGACACCTTATGATCCTCCCCCCTTAGATCACGCCTGCACACGACCCTAATGACTACGCTTGTGCTCGTCGTCACAATCTCCCAATTGAGAGTATTTTTGATAAATTGGGAAAATTGAATCATAATTGTGGATTACCTGAATTAGTGGTAACGTTTCGTATACAAAAGGGAAAAAATTGGGTTACTGATTTGGGAAGAAATAGGGACACGATCGATTCGAAGTTCGGGAAATTGTTATTGAAAAATTAAATCAGCTTGGATGTTACAAGGGTAAAGATAATAATCATGTGATGCGAGTCGCTGTATGTTCTCGTTCTGGTGATGTAATCGAACCTTTGTTACAACCGCAGTGGTAAATATTTATTTATTTTCAAACGCTTTTTTTTTGGTAGCGTATATTTAACAGGGTTTTTTTATTTATTATCCAGGTACATTAAATGTAGTGAATTGGCAGCTATTTCAAAAAAACAAGTAGAAAATGGACAAATGAAAATTGTACCAGATATATTTGTACAGGATTGGTACAGATGGTTGGGTAATTATTAAAACCACATTTTATTATTTTTATTTGAAATATTTATTCTTTTTTTTTGACAGATAATATTCAAGACTGGTGTATTTCGAGACAACTCTGGTGGGGACATGAAATTCCGGCCTATCAGATTAAACTGATTGGAGATAAAACCAGAGATCAGGGTAACAAGAAATGCTATTTTTGGATCGGCCCTTTTTTCGGCCTAAACACAAGCGAAATTATTTATATATATATATTTTTTTGATAGGACTAGATTTATGGGTAGTTGGGTCTGACGAGATAAACGCAGAAAAGCGGGCCGTGGAGCTTCTTCAAAAGAGAGGATATCCAAAGGATACTTTATTTGAATTGACCAAGGTAATGTAATACAAGGTTTAATTGTATTTTTTATATATCCATCTTACTTTTAAAAATATTTTTTTAGGACGGCGATGTACTAGATACTTGGTTTTCCTCTGGTTTGTTACCACTTTCTGCTCTGGGTTGGAAAGGTAAAGAAGTTGAAGCGATCCCGGTAAGTGTTTCTTTTTGAATATGAGAGCACATGGCACTTACAATATATTTTGAATAGGCTCGTTACCCAATTCAGGTAATGGAAACTGGTTATGATATTCTATTCTTTTGGGTAGCACGAATGGCCATGTTAGCAAACCATTTTGCAGGCAATAAAGTTCCATTTGAAACTATCTATTTACACGCCATGGTAAGACCAACCTAAAATCATAATTATATTTTACTCATATATATATTTCTTTTTCCAGGTACGAGATGCACAAGGACGTAAAATGTCCAAATCACTTGGCAATGTTATTGATCCTCTGCATGTGATTGAAGGCGTGAGTTTACAAGACATGAAGGACAATTTGTTACACACAAATCTGCCTGAAAAAGAAATCGGAACGTGCGTATAATTTAATTGCAACTTTTTTTCCCCTTGAGACTGACAAAGAAAAATACCTAATATAGGAGTACTCGTAATCTAGAGAAAGAATATCCTAACGGTATTCCGCCTTGTGGTACTGACTCTTTACGTTTTGCGCTTGTGCAGTATACACAACAATCAAGACAAATTAACTTGGATATCTCTAATGTCGTTCAAACATCTTACTTTTGTAATAAGTTATGGAACTTGTTTAAATTTGGTTTGGGAAGATTAGAGCAACAACCCGACTTGAATTTTGACAGTCGTCAGATTTTATCTTCAAGCCAAGACTTATCCTTAGCCAATCGATATATTTTATCTCGTATGGCAGATACTATTACAAAGTGTCAATACGGGTTCGAATCATCTCGCTTGTTTGAAGCCACAGATGCTTTACGCAGATTTGTTGTGGAAGACGTCTGTGACACTTATGTTGAATTTTCTAAATCAGCTCTAAGCAAATCAGATCTGGATGAAAAAGAAAAGGTAAAATAAGGCGCCGAGTTTGAGTTTTAATTGCTTTTTTAGGACTAATTTTTTTTTTTTTTTTTGCGTGAGATCAGAATGCCACACTGCGTATTTTACATGCATGCATGGATATATCTTTGCGTTTGGCACATCCTTTTATGCCCTTTGTAACAGAGGTACAATGGGACTTTATTGAAATGCACTTGTAAACTTATGCATGCTTTATCTATCTTATAGGAACTGTGGCAACACATGAGATCTAGTCTTCCAGTATTAGATACTAATACAAGCGCTCCTTCATTAATGGTTGAAACGTATCCAGATACAGCATCGTTTGCAGAATTACACAATGAACAAGTAGAAGACCATTTCAAGGTAAAAAAAAAAAAAAAAAAAAAAAAAAAGTGAGGGGTTGTTGATTTTAAGGACTAATCTCCATTTTTGAATAATAGGTCATTCTTTCTATCATCCATGCGTCAAGATCACTGCGACAAGGAAACCAAATTAACGTAGGAAAAGAGCTACCTTTCACAATTCTTTGCAACGATCCGCAATTATTAGATCAAAACGGACCGCTCAAGTTATATATTAATGAAATTCAAAACTTTGTAAAGGCATCGCAGATTACCGTACTTGATGCAAACGTAAACACTTTTTTTTTTGTACTTTAGTATTTATGCAGATCACTTATATATACATGTTTCTTTTGACAAATAGACAAATAGCTTAACGCTAGATCAATGGACTTCAAAAGCAATTGATGACAAGTTACAAATCTTGGTTCCGACAAGGGAAGTATTAAAAGCCCAGTTAGAAATAGCCGCAGCAAAAGGAACAGATCTTGGTACTGTCATCAAAAACAAAAATGCATTACTAAACAAGAAGCTGAACAAGGTTAAGCTTGATTTGGAAAAATTGAATACTAAAATGAACAAACCAGGTTATGGCCACGCAGTACCCGCCGCAGTCAAGGAGAAAAACAAGTAAGTGTTATGGTAATACAAAAAAAAAAGAAAGAGAAATGTTTATCAATTTTATTTTTAGTCAACGCCTTATTATGCTTCGATTAGAGCAACAAACGTTACAGAAAGACATTAATTCGTTAGAATTGATTAAAAATGAAAACACTAAGGATTGCATATAAATTTATGTATAGATAGATCCGGCACTCTTTACCTTTAAAACAATGCGTCAAAACTCAGCTAAACGGTATCCGATAGATTTTTTATGCGAGTAAGCCTAAATAAATAGTTCCAGATAATTTTTTGTTTCCGTAACAATGGAAAAATAGAAAATTGAGTCATACGCGACCCAAAAAAAAGAGAGACTGGAGAAGGTGCCGAATCGAAAAAATTGAGTTTTAATATAAACGTGAAAGAAGAAAGACTTTCTGTGCGCTGTTAAGTATCTACATGTTTTGATTGGATCGGTCACTACGGTTTATTTATTCGACCGAAATCAACGTTCCGCCGCTTTCTTACTCTGTACTACCTACAGGTAATATAAATATTGCTGAGGTTTTTTCTTCTTTTTCCTTTCTCTTTTGTTAATTGTATTATAATCTTTTTTTTTTACATCTTTTAATCTTTTTTTTTTCTTATATAAAGAAGTACCTTTTTTTCTTTTTAATATATTTTAAATCAAACTTAATTTTGTCATGACAAAGTCAAGTACGTCGTCACGATCATCGTCGACAAGTCAAACTATACACGGAGATCACAAACGTAGTAGTAACCAATCTTCGTTACCTTCCGCACACCATGATGAAAAACTTTTAATGGAAGAAATTGCAGCTATTCCTCTTCAGTTAGTTGAATCACGACGTGAGTTGGAAGCTGAAGAAGAAAAGAAGAAGAAGAAGAAGGAAAAGAAGGAAAAGCAACCTTCTGTTCCCATCTATCAGATTTTCCGTTTTGCTACTCCCCTCGAAAAGTTAATGATTTGTATTGCTGCCATCTTTTCTTGTGGTATTGGTGCTATGCAACCTGTTTCTATTATTATCTTTGGTGAATTCATGGAAACTATCGGTAGGTCTATGCAAAACGGTGACACCGCGCAACTTGTTATCGATAGTCAACCTCTTGTATTGATTTTTGTTTATATGGGTACTGGTGTACTCGTCGCTGCTTATCTCGCTAATTGTTTTTGGGTATTGACTGGTGAAAACCAAGTACGTCGTATCCGTGGCATGTATGTACATGCCATTCTTCGTCAAGAAATGGGTTGGTTCGATAAATCTGAAGAGGGCTCTTTAACTACTCGTTTAGCTACTGATACACAATTGATTCAAGATGGTATTTCTGAGAAGTTTGGTCTTCTTATTATGTGTATTGGTCAATTTGTTACTGGTTTTGTCGTTGCATTCGTTAAAGGTTGGAGACTTGCTGTTGTTATGTTAGCTACTCTTCCCCTTTTAGCTGGTGCTGGTGGTGCTATGGGTTACTTTATTACCAAGTATACTCTCAAGGCTCAAGATTCTTATGCTGAAGCTGGTTCCGTTGCTGAACAAGTTTTCTCTGGTATTCGTACTGTTTACTCTTTTACTTTACAAGATCGTTTCTCTGCCCTTTATAACGAAAAGCTTCAAAAGGCTATGGATACTGGTATCAAGCGTGGTAAGATTCTCGGTTTCGGTTTCGGATCCTTCATGTTTATCCTTTTCTCTACTTATGGTCTTTCTTTCTGGTACGGTTCTAAACTTTCTCGTGATAATTTGATGGACGCTTCACAAGTACTCGTTGTTTTCTTTGCTATGATTATGGGCGCTATTGCCCTTTTACAATTGCCTCCCAATTTATCTGCTGTCTCCAGTGCTTGTGGTGCTGCTTATAAAATTTACGCTACTCTCGATCGTGTTCCTTCCATTGATGTTGATGATCAAACTGGTTTGGCTCCTGAGAAGTTCTTGGGTCAAATCGAATTCAAGAATGTCAAATTCAGTTATCCTACTCGTCCTGATATCACCATCTTAAAGAACCTCAATCTTTCTATTAAGCCCGGTATGACTGTGGCTTTTGTTGGTCCTTCCGGTTCCGGTAAATCTACTAGTGTTCAACTTCTTCAACGTTTCTATGATCCTGAGGAAGGTAGTGTAATGGTTGATGGTCATAATATTAAGGAATACAATGTTGCATGGCTTCGTAGTCAAATTGGTGTTGTTAGTCAAGAACCCGTCTTATTCAATATGTCTATTAAGCAAAACTTGTTAATGGGTATCGTTAGAGAAGTTACCAATGATGAAATTGTCGAAGTCTGTAAGAAGTCTAACTGTCACTCCTTTATCTCTCAACTTCCTGATGGTTATGAGACTCTTGTTGGTGAACATGGTGGTATGCTTTCCGGTGGTCAAAAACAACGTATTGCTATTGCCCGTGCTATTCTCAAGAACCCCTCTATTCTTTTATTGGATGAGGTAAGACATATATTTATATGAAACCTTAAATTTTCATTACTAACTTTATTTATAAAAAAAAGGCTACTTCCGCTTTAGATACTCAATCCGAACGTTTAGTACAATCTGCTTTAGATGCTGCTTCTGCTGACCGTACTACTATTGTTATTGCTCATCGTCTTTCTACTATTAGAAACGCTGATCTTATTGTTGTTATGCAAGCTGGTGATTTAATTGAACAAGGTAACCACAGCGATCTTCTTGCTCTTAATGGTGTTTATGCCGATTTAGTCCGTAAGCAAGAAATTGCTACCAAGCAAGTTGCCGAAGGTGATGAAGTTGATAATGAGGCTGATGCCGAGGAATTAATGAAACAAGAACAATTGGATATTGCTGCTGACAAGATGCGTTTAGAAGAAAATACCGCCAAGGATAACGAAGTAACAGTTAATTTATTCAAGACCACTAGTCGTGCCTCGGTTGATGCTTATGAGTTAAAGATTCGTAAGGAAAAGGATGAACGTAAAGAAGCCATGAAACAAAAGGTTCCTATCAAGAAGGTTTTGCTTCAAATGCGTAGTGAATGGCCTCTTTTGGCTGTCGGTATTGCTGGTGCTACTGTTGCCGGTGCGGTCTTCCCTTGTTTTGCTCTTATTTTCGCTCAAGTTATCGCTGAAATGATGAAAGGTTCTGAATCTAATCCTACTCCTGCTCCTGGTCCTATGGATGGTGCTAACCTTTACTCTTTCTTGTTTGTCGTTATTGGTGTTGCTGCTTTCATTGGTTTCTCCACTCAAGTTATTTCTTTCGAAGTTGCTGGTGAACGTTATACTAAGCGTCTTCGTGGTGAAATCTTCCGTGCTTTCATGAGACAAGAAGTTGGTTTCTTTGATGATGAAGATAACTCTCTTGGTGCTCTTACCTCTAAGCTTGCTATTGATTCTAAGAATGTTAACGAATTGGTTACCAAGACTTGGGGTGATATTACTCAAATTATTGTTACTGCCGTCACTGGTAAGTTTTTTTTTTTTTTTTTGCTATCTTTATCAAAACATTTTATTAATATTTTTTTTTCTCAATAGGTTTATCTATTGCCTTCTCTCAAAGTTGGATGTTAACTTTGATTATTCTCTGTATGGCACCTTTCATTATGTTTGCTACTGGTTACGAATCCAAAATCCATCGTGGTTTTGAAGATTCTACCAAGAAGGCTAACGAACAAAGTGGTGAAGTTGCTGGTGAAGCTATCAAGGAAATCCGTACTGTTGCTGGACTTAACAAGCAGATTCACTTTGAAAACAAGTACTTCAACGCCACTGAACGTCCTCATCGTCTTGCTCAACGTAAGGCTTATATGTCCTCTCTCGGTTACTCTCTTCAACAAGGTATTACTCTTTATACCAACGCTGTTGCTTTCTATGCCGGTACTCAACTTATGCATAAATACGGCCTTCATTTCGATAAAATGTTTACTTGTATGATGACTATTATGATTACTGCGCAAGGTGTTGGTCGTGCTTCTGTCTTCACTACTACTTATGCTAAGGCCAAGTACTCTGCTATTGCTGCTTTTGAAATTCTTGAACGTGAACCCAAGATTGATCCTGAACTTGAAGGTATTGAGCCTAGTCGTGAACAAATTCGCGGTGATGTTGACTTCGAGAACATTTCTTTCCGTTACCCTGCTCGTCCTGATATCTCCATCTTTAACGGTGAGTTCAATCTTAGCGGTAAGGCTGGTCAAACGATCGCTTTAGTTGGTCCTTCCGGTTGTGGTAAATCTACTACTATCGGTATGCTTCAAAGATGGTATGATCCTTCAGCTGGTACTGTTCGTGTTGATGATAACAATGTCAACAATTACTCTCTCAATAACCTTCGTGGTCATATGGCTTTGGTTTCTCAAGAACCTGTTCTTTTCGATATGACTATTGGTGAAAATATCCGATTTGGTGTTGATGACGGCAAGCCTATTACTCAAGAAGATGTCGAGAATGCTGCTAAGGCTTCTAATATTCACTTGTTCATTACCAGTCTTCCCGATGGTTATAACACTCGTGTTGGTGATAAGGGTTCTCAATTGTCTGGTGGTCAAAAGCAACGTATTGCTATTGCTCGTGCCTTGATTCGTAAGCCCAAGATTCTTTTATTAGATGAAGCTACTTCTGCTCTTGATTCTGAAAGTGAGAAGCTCGTACAAGCCGCTATTGATAACATTATTGAAGAAGGTGGTCGTACTACCATTACTATTGCTCATCGTCTCTCTACTATTCAAAACGCCGATCTTATTTGTGTTGTCAAAGATGGTCGTGTTACTGAACAAGGTACTCATTGGGAATTATTGGATCTTAAGGGCGTCTACTATAACTTGGTTCGCCAACAGTCTTTATCCGTTCATTAAATCATTTTTTTGTGTAACAAAAAACTCCCATACCCCCTTTATGCACATAGACTATTAATACTTACCTCTTCCATATTATAATAAATTTGTACTTTTAAAACAATACAATCTGTCTATATAACTAAAACTGTCATAATTCCGAAAAAGTTTATTATAAATAACTTTTTAATATAAGGTTTTTGGATTTAAGTTTTATCTACCATCCTCTAACAGGGACCCAAACGTCAACGACAGTATCGCCGCCTTCTTCAATAATTAAATAGTACAAGTGACAAGCGGCAGTTAAACAACAATGGTTAGGAATTACTCTAATGAGTTTTCCAACTTGCAATTCGGGTCTAGATAATGTAGAAGCGTCCACTTGTAAAATACCATGCTCTTGCGAAACTTTGGCAACAGAAGCCATGATGTTAGGTTCCTTCATTGCAGGGTCCAAAACATAACCGAATCCACCTTGAGGAGCCGTATCCTTTGAAAATGCTAATGCACCAGCATCAATTAACAAGCTGTCCCGGTCTTTATAAACACTGGCAATACGAGAAGCAACAGAGATTGCAACTTCTTCGTACCCACCTAAACCAGTGGAGACTTGTTGTCTATCTAAGAACGCAAAGGCACCGGCATGTACTTCGCTTATACCAGATAAGATTTGTTTCATATCGATTTCTTTCATAAATGAAGTAATAGCCTTGACAGTAGGTGTTGCACCGATGGATACGTGTCGAATGGTAATGCCGTTACTAACAAAGTAATCACGGAATTGGCGTCCCGTATCACATTCATTCTTAAGGTACTCGAGTGCTTCAGTACGAGATTTAGAGGAATAAGAATGGCCTGCGTGAGAATAGATACCATTGAAGTAAACGTAAGAAGATTGATCAAGTCTTTTGGCTAATGTTAACGTATCTGAATCATTGATAGGAACTCCGGCACGTCTGCGAAAAAAAAAAGTTAGTAATTTATCTAATTGTATTTCACCTTTTTTCCCCAGCTTTTACCCGTATCCACAGTCGACTTTTAAGAATACGTTTATTTTGCCATTGTTGGTAGAAGAACAGTAAGCTTCTAATGCTTCTAAGGTAGCCAAGTTATCTATATATAAAATAAGTCAACAAAAATAATGTCAGCTCAAGAGGGGGGTTTGTTTGCTTTTTTACCAATAAAGATTTGGAATACAGGAACCTTATTAGCAAGTTCGAATATTTCGCTAAATTTATCGGAAGTGATGGGAAAACCCAAAAGTACCTATTTTTTACAGTTAGAAATATTGACTACTGTGAAGGGCGAATTTTAATTTACATCTTGCAATAACTTGGTTTCAGTTAATTCCGAGTTGATCAAGGCATGAGCTTCAGCCATGGTGGAAACAACAACAGCGTCGGTGTTGGCGCCTTCAAGCTGCATACGCGCACCTTCTACGGTCTTATATATTCGTAAGTAAAGCAAAAAAAAACATTAAGGGGTAACTATATTACTTTATGAGTTTTAACGTGAACTCGAACTTTAGTGTTTAAATCATTTGTGATGCAGGCGAGTTTAGCACAGTTTCGTTTCAAAATCGCTCTATCGATAATAAGTGAAGGTGTACGAAGTTGATCCAACTTCTTTCCAACCATAGATTCAACTAAAGAAGCCTTCCATTGATTATGGTGAGAGTAAAAAGAGAGTAAAGGGGTCGTCGATTGTGCAACTGTCATAGAAATAAATACAGGAGTAAAGAAATAGATGAATGGGATAATTTTTTTTGTTTTTATATTTGTCGCCTACTTAAAATATTAAACTTTTTTTTTGAAGATTTCCCGTAACCTAAACAAGAGCCTGAGAAAATGAACATGTTTGCATAAATAAAAAAAAAGACGCGTGTACATAACAAAAAAAAGTTATTTTATTGGTATATTTAAGAAATCTACTTTCTTTCAGTAGCAAGATACTTCTTCAAATTATGTCTGTTGTTAACAGCTTCGACAAAGGCAGAAAGATGAGGGTAAGTCTCAGCAGAGACTTTGATAGTGGTATCATCTTCCAACATATGGAAAAGAGTGAAATCAGCATAAGAGATCTTTTCACCTAAAAGGAAAGGACCCTTGGTATCGGAAAGAATATCATCCCAAGTCTTGAATGTTTGGGGAGCAGTTTCTTCTCTGTAAGTCTTTACTGACTCTTCAGAAGGATTGCCAAAGACAGTCTTGACCCATCTTCCAACCCAATCATTGGCCATATCGGTGTAGACATCCAAGAGTTGGGACTCGTCATCGTTATCACCTTCGTACTTACCAAGCTTGTGAGAAAGGAATCTTAAGAGAGGGGCAGTCTTTCCGTAGTACTTGCCATCGATAGTAATGAAAGGCATAGTAGGGTTACGAACTTTTTGGTCCAACAACTTTTGCTTTTCTTCTTGCCATTGAGCAGCGTTATATCTGACATACTCAAAGTCAACACCAGCATCTTCAAGCAATAAGCGGACATTTTCGCCACGACCCATGGTAGCTGATAAAGCGTATTAGTGATATGGAGCAATTACATGACGAAATTAGTGTACTTACTACTTCCTTGGACGACGGTGAAATAATAAAGTTTGAGGTTCTTGAGAGCAGACATTTGTGTATATTTGAGAATAATAAGGAATTAAAAAAAAAAAAAAAAAAGTTCCAATTTTAGCCTTTATATATCCTGGAATCCTGACATTTCCATTCCCTTCTTCTAGGGATCTGATTATAAATCAGGTCTGTATGGGACTCTTTTTAGTTGACTACGCTGATTACAAATTAAAGTTTGTGGATTTTAAAACCCGCGTTGCATACGAATGCCCGCGCAGCACTTTGTTTGTGAAAGGGCACTACTTGTTTCAAAATAGTACTTGGTATATAATGCCACAGTAAGATATATATACTAGAAAGTATTTTTCTTTCTGAAAGGAATAGTTGATCAATGTCAAAAATTAATATATAAAGAAGTTCAAAGACAATTATGCATACTATTAACTTTATTTAACTACAGTAATCATATACGCTTGTACTAATTCAATACGGGTAAGAAAACTAAAGGTCACGGTAGATTAGTCATAGGATGAAGTGTAATTAGTATGCTGTCGTAATACTACCATTTGTCTAAATCTTGTGTCACAATTCCATAAAAAGAAAAAGAACAAATAAATTACTTCAAGTATTCGTTAACGGGTCTGATATTTTATAGTACATCGTTTGCTTCTATTGGTTTTGAGAACCATAGTAGCTTCATACTTCTGGATAACGGCGTACCGTAGAAGAAGAAAAAAAGGTTACCAGAATAATTTATATATATATGCCTTTTATGTTTATGGTCGACCCACCAACTAAATACAAATGTTCCTCATATAAATAGACATCTACGGCCTCTGGGTAACCTCTCATATAATCAGTGTTTCAGGGACCAGTAGCATAAAATCCGTTGATTGCATTGTTCAAGCTTTTTTAGTAATTCTTAGGATAAAATTCGGAGCCTGAAAGAGTTACCATTGTACTACACCCTTGCAACGGCATACAAAATTCGTATGAAGTATACTTCTTATTTTGGGTAAAATCGTACGTAATAACTTAGGTAAAAGGGGTCTCAAATATATAACGGCCCGCGGTCTCCTTAAGCGGTTTCCTTTGGCAACGCATCTGACTGACTTGACCGTTCAAACAATAATGGAAACTAATGCCGTAAGCATTACCCGAAGTAGCTGACTTCTGCGTAACATATACATTACAGAAAAAAAATGTTCTTAAGTATACACCAAAAGTTAAATTGCATTTTTTTTAAAAAAAAAAAGGAAAAGAGCAGCTATACTTGCAATTATGGTAAAGTACTAGATAACTAAACTCCACCCAAAAAGTCATGGTCTTTTTTTAAAAGTCAAAAATAAAATTTAAATATCATGTCATGGAAAGCCTACTTTTCTCGTAGTATTTTGTGTTTATTTATAATCTATTAAAAAAAAAGAGATTGATAATGGGTGTTTCTACCTATTGCCTGAATAACCGTAGCGCATCTATCTGACATAGACTCGACTAATTTGTTAGTAACCTCAAGGTCGAAACGATCCTACTCTTTTTTTAGGTAAACCTTGAAGTCATCAAGATTCTTAATCAAGTACCTTTTTTCTTCTATCTTCCTTTCTAATACTGCCCACAAGTGCTCGATTGAATTTAAATCCGGACTTTGTGGAGGCCAGAAATCTATCAAGTCGATCATCGCTCTTTCTTTGTACCAAGTATTAATACCAACCTTTATGAGGGCTCGCGTTGTCCTCTTGGAATAAATACGGAACGCCCGGAATGTTTTCTTTCAACTTGTTGAGCCATAGAATAAAATATTTCGACAAACAATTGACATATTTGTCTTGATCGAAATTTCCTTCCATAAATACGAGAGGGCATAACTCTCCTGCGATAAAACAACTCCAAATAATCATAGAACCCTTTCCGAACTTTTCTATACCTACTGTATAGTGTTCTTAGGATTGTATCTTTCTCCAGACAGTCTAATAACGCGGACGCCATGATCATTCCCTACAACTCGATATCTTGGCTCATCGGACCAGTTGATTTTTTTCCATTCATCAAATGTCCAATCCTTCTTACTTTGGGCCCATTCCAAGCGTTTTTGTCTTTGATTTTCTGTCTAAGCAGGTTTTCTGGCTGGAATACGCGAGTTATACCTCATATCATGAAGATGTATGATCATAGTTTTACGGCACATGTCAATATCAGATGCACGAATGTTAGACGGGTGGTAGCTGCAAGGTTTGAATTGACCTGTCCTAACACTTCACTTCAAACACATCAAATCACCTTCACTCAACTTAGGAGGACGTCCAGCACATATAACTTGTGCTTTAGTAGTATCAGTTTTCTTGAATCGATTGCTAGCGTGTTTGATGGCAGAATAAGGTACATTATTCAAAATCTCCTAACTGGTACTCAGAAAGTTCTTTTCTTTTGGCATATGTTATATCAGAGAGGCACTATTTATATGTGTTTTACTTTTTTATTTAATAGTAAAAAAAAGTGAAAAACAGTTTCGTGGGAATCGCCGCTCTGCGGGTTTAGAGACAATACAATATTCATTTTTTTTTTACAAATCAAAGTGGTACGTCTAGGGTTGACTTCTTCATCCCTGGGTTTCTTATAAGATTCCCTTTTTGGGTATATAGCTGTCAATATGGACATCAGTTGAATGTTAACCTCTTAAAAAAAGAATGGCGCGTTTTTGTTTTACCTTTATTGACGATCACCACGTATGTAAAGAGAAGAGCGGTGATGATCAGGAACGCGACGATCTTTGCCAATACGAGGAGCAGAGATAACGATAATAGTAGCAGTGGTAATATCAATAACCACCAGAACAGAATTATCACTACTTTCATCTTGGAGATTTATTTCAATAATAACCATTTACCCCATAAAATTGAACATCAAGTTCGGACGAAGAGTTACATTTTTAAACGCTTTTTAATATTAGATTTATAATAATATCTATTTATTCACATTTATCTTATTGAGTTGTATCATCGGTAAACCTCAATACATAGTTAAGCAACTGTTTTTTTTTCGTATTTAAATAATGCCTAAATAAAAGACGGGGTCAACTAGCAAGCAAAGAATGTAAGGAACACATGAACCCGACATAATATTTTATTATCTTAGAAACAAGTTTGATAAGCATAAAATTGAATAGAAAAATAAAATAAAAAAGTATCTGGATAATATCAAGAAGCTTGTGGTTTTCATAAATGAGGGGATCATTTTATTTTATAAGGCAAGAAAGCACTTGCTGCTAAAATGACGGTTTTGCACGGTACTTAACGTATTTAAAAAAAATTGAAAGGGGGTGGTTACATAGTAAATTATTTCATATATAAAAAACACCACTGAAATATCTATAGAGTGATTTCTATCGGATAGTCGCTTTAACGCGTTGAACAGCAATTGAATAACCCTTTTTTCTTTTTTTTTTCACTGATAGCAAAAAGGGTTTCAGCCACTAAAGAAAATAATCTGATTGGCTCGGATAATCAAAAAAGATTTTTTTTTTTTTTTTTTTTTTGTAGAAAAAAATAGAGCCAGTTGGGGGAAACAAATTCGTTCTTTATTCTTGTATTTGAATATATAATTTTATTTTATTTTCAAATATGAACAGCTTGATTGACTATACCGTGGTAAACACGGGCGTAGCCTTCTTACTTGGTGCCGCTATTTATTATTACTTTTTTATGTTTGGTAAAGTAGATCTATTTTTTTATATTTTTTTCCTTTTTTTTTTAAAAAAAAAAATAGACACAATGACATCGTTGTACTAATTCAGAGTGCTATAGGTAAAAATACACCTACTGTTAAAGTTGAAGCCAAAACCAAAGAAATAACCAAAAGCAGAGAAATTAAGGAGACATGTGGTAAGTAAAAAAGCGTATACATATATATTCTTGGAAGAAGAAGACTGGTTCTGCTTCTGCTATCAAAAGGATCTTATGGCTAACGCGTTTGCCTTCACAGAACCTACTGTAACTAAAAAAACGGAGAATGAAATAAAAAAGGCGGATCCTGTCGCAGTCAAGGTAACATCAAGTTATTTTTTATTTTATTTTTGAAACAGTTTTACCCTGACTATAACTATTTTTATTGTAGGTGGCACCAAACAATACATCGTCATTAGCTAAATATGATGCTACCACTGCTAAATGTACCATGTCAGCACAAACTTATATTAAGGAGTTATACCCTGTACAAAGAAAAGAGTTTGTGACTGATGATATCACCCCAGCACCTCGTTCTGTAACAGCAACTCCTGAAGCAACAAAAAAAGTTGCGGATATTAAAAGTGATAATGTTGAATCACCCAAGCCTGCCAGACCCTTTATTGCTGCTTTTAATGCTACAGAGGCACTTACAGCTCTCAAAGCACGTGCATATGTTGAATATTTACCCAAGTCTGCTAAACCCTCTATTGCTATTTCTAATGCTACAGAGGCTGCTACTACTGTTGTAGGCCGTCAAGAAGTTGAATATTTACCCAAGCCTGCTAAACCCGTCCTTGCTGCTTTTAATGCTACAGAGGCACTTACAGCTCTCAAAGCACGTGCATATGTTGAATCTTTACCCAAGCCTGCCAGACCCTTTATTGCTGCTTTTAATGCTACAGAGGCATTTACAGCTCTTAAAGCACGTGAATACGTAAACTCTTTACCAAAAGCACCCAAGCCTGTTCTCGCTGCGTATAATGCTACTACAGCTTCTATTACTTTGAAGGAACGCGAGTATATCAACTCGTTGCCCAAGGTCCCTAAACTTGCTCCCGTTGATGTTAATGTCGCCCGCGCTGTCGCTAAGTCTGCATCTGAGTCTCCCAAACCATCTCTTGCAGCTTGCAATGCTACAATCGCTTCCGCTACTTCAGATGAACGCAAGTGTGTTGATTCTTTACCTGTTGAACGTGAACTTCCTGCTGTTCAAAATACTCAAAGTGACACCACTGCTGCTCAAAATGACACCGCTGCTGAAGCAGATACATGTGTCGCAGTCAAGACCGTGGATGCTACAAAAAAAGCAGTAACTAGTAATCTCGCTTCTGTAGATGCTACACAAGCATCTCAATTATTACATTCTCAACAAGATTTACAAGATAAAGCTGATTCGGATACCGATGTTGAAATTGAAGATAGTTCTTCTCCACCGTCTACAGCATCCACTAGTAGTAGCTCAATACACTCTGGAACCAACAAATTCGCTGCTATTGCAGCCGCATCTGTTGCTGCTTCTACCGCTGCAGCTGCTGCCGCTTCTGCTTCTGCTTCTGCTTCTGCTTCGAATACACAACAGAGTAATAACAACTTTTATGGCACTACTTGGGATAAGCTGTTCGATGAAGGAATTATGAACAATAAACCGTTAAGCTTGAATAATACGGCCGTATTCAATGTAAACAATGCCGAAAAAAAAGAATGGTCAAGAGAAGAAAAGATCCGCAAACAATCCCAATCGCATTTGCCAAAGATGAGAAACAGATGTGATTACTGGCCTGCTTGTACCAACAAGAACTGTAAGTTCGCTCATCCAACAGCACCATGCAGGTAATATATATAAGAAAAAAAAAAGAAAGTTACCAAAAAAAAGTGTACTGATAGTTTTTTTTGTAATGTTAGAGTTGGAGATGAATGTCAATTCGGTAAAAGATGTTCGTTTATTCATCCCAAAGATTTAATTGAGCCAGTTAAAAAACGTAGTAACTCAACTGGTGTACCAAAGCGAAATTCAACTGGTGTCCCAAAGCGAAGTTCAACAACAGGACCTCCTAAACGTACTGCGTCCTCGGATGAAAACACTCGCAATAATAATCGTAACAGTGCTATGGTACTTGAAAAATAACTTATGCACATATATATATATAAAAAAAAAAGACAAATACCCTACCTTTCCCTATTATATAATCAATTGTCTATGTAAGATAATAAAGTTTTTTTTTATATAAATTTATCAATAAAATGCGCGTGTAACATGATAATTAAATAAAGGGACTATGACAGCTTGGTTATGTGATTTATATTTAACTTTTTATTTTTCTTTTTTATACACGTAAAAGAGATTTATATATCAACAGGTTTGGATGGAAGATCTCTACCAGCTTTAGCCCATTCTTTAAGGATTTCTCCAGGTTCGCCCAAGATGTCAATTGCACGAGTACGGCTAATATGATCATGATCACAACGAACACCCTTCTTACCGATAACAATACGTTTAGATGCATTATCCATATCCTTTTCACCTTGTTTTAAAAACACACGCACACCATCTACCAAGACAGCACCAGCAGGTTCAAAATGAGGTTTAGATTGTTTCATAAATTCACTGACAGTATCATAACAAGGAAGACGAGCACAAGTATTTAAGAATTGGCCAGAACAGTTAGGACAGCATAACATCAAGATATTACAAGATGCATGAGCACAGTTTTGGTATCTGTTACTAGGAGTTCCACACAAATGACATTTACCAATCACTTCTTCTGTGATCTTTTCACCCATACGAGCATCAAAAGTAAAATTCTTACCACGGAAAAGCGATTCCTTATCCTCTTGTTCAGAAACCCATCTACCGTATGATGTGATACCACCTTCTACTAAATGTACAGTTTTAAATTTGGAAGCGGATTGAAGAATTGCTCCGGCTTTTGTACAACGGATACCGCCAGTACAGTACATGAAGATCTCTTGATCACGTGGTAAGTTCTCACAAATATCGTTCATGGCGTCAATACTATCCTTATACGTATCGGCGTCGGGGCAAATGGCGCCATCAAAGAATCCAATCTTACTTTCGTAGTGGTTACGCATATCGATCACAACAGGCTTTTTACCAGTTTCTTCCTCGTATGTAGTTAATCGGTCGTGCCATTCTGCTGGTGACAAGTGAGAAGGTTCGTCTGTCAAATCATATGTTGTAGAATCTAATCCATCTACAATAAGCTACACATGTAATATATAAGCGCCTTGTCAAAAACAAAACAAAAAAAAGAGAGGTAAAAAAAAAAACTTACTTGCTTACGGATACGAACATGTAAAGCACGGAAAGAACGTAAACCATGCTCAGTACCAATATTTAAATCCATCAAGTTATCGTTAAACATGGGCTTTAATACTTTAGCATGATACTCTTGTAACCTTGGTAAGCATTCTTCAGGACAAGCGATTTGAGCATTGACACCTTCAGCCGAAATGTAAATTCTTCCAACAATACCCATTTCACCAAGATCAGTTAATAACTTAATACGAAACTCTTCCAACTCTGCTTTAGTGAACGTATGAAACTTGTAGAATGCAAGTGTCTTGTAAGTACTGGAATCATAGTTCTCGATTTTTGAAAGGTATTGGAGTCCACGTTCTACTGGCTTTGTGGTAGAGAAAGATTGTGTTGTCATGATAGGAATAAGAAAAGATTTGGTAACTGTGATATTTCGTTGTCGGTTGATTAAGGTTGCACCACGTTTACTTGATTGAATTAGTAAACGACGAAACATGACAGCCTCAAAAATACTTTTTTTTTTTCTCCCCTGCTTTTTTTTCGATTTTTAAATCAAAGCGGTCGGTGTTTGGATAGGGGGAAGGTCACAAAACCTTACGATATTTATTTCAAAAAAGATGGATAGTAAAGGGTAAAGAGAGTGTTTGGTATATAGCAAATGTAACGTTCCGGAATATAATAATGTAGTTTGCTAATAATACGCCAAAAAAGAAAAATAATCGTTGGTTTCCAAGTACTGCCACTAAGCAAATAGTCTAAATTTGACATGCGTCTGAATTAGAATGAGACAAAACCTTAAATTTAAGCTGCTTCTTGCTTGAAACAAGTTGATGTTGTAACAACAAATTGTAGATATCTAGTTACGTAAAAATGATTAAATGGATTGCGTGAGTAAATAAGCCCTTATTTTATCATGGACTTTCAACATACTTTTTTTAAACAGAATAATCTCTTTCTTTCTCGTTCTCTTTCTATTTTTCATTTTCATTTTTTATTAACTATGTATACCAGTAAGTATTATACATATATGTTCCTCTTTATAACGAGCTTATATCTTATACTCTTTTATCAATTTGCTTTTTTTTTAGTGCTTTTGTTTTTTTTATACCCTAACAAACTGATGCGCTTCAAAGCAATCGTACAGATATATGGGCTCCTTTTTTTTAGTTTACTACTTTATAAAGGTACGTGAAAATTAATACGCCAAGCTTTCTTTTACGAGCGTGTAAATAGAACTCGTACCCAAAATCCAACGAATTTTTTTTTTTAGTTGTGCACAGGAATAGGAAAATGTCACATATTTTATTTTTGTCTCATTACAATCCGGATGCACCGCAATATTTAAGCTTGCGTCCAAAGCGAAAATAACTACTTATTATCCAAATTAAAAAAAAAAAGGAATTGGTTAGCTGTTACATTTTTTATGTTCAGTAATATAAGTACTCATATAGTTTTTATTTAGTTTCCCTTGCAAAATCGATCATCTTTTTAAATATTATAATACCACCGTCCGATCCAAAGAATGAAGTGGTTTATGTTTGCAGAAGCTTAAGTATGAATGACATGCTTAGCATAATGTGGAAGCATTCAAATCTTTTAGACGATATGAACATACGAGGCTCAAGTAAATGGTGTGGAGCGAGGAAGTTGGAGCTAATGAAAGCCACAATTAAAAGAAAGCAAGATGAATTCAACCGCAAAATCTCAATCCGTATTCGGTATGTAGTGAAGGATCAATACATCATCAGTAAGATATAATATACGGAGATTGTAATTAATCTATTTTCCCTGACTCTGAGTACAACTTTCAAGTTGATAAAAATGCAATCTGTATTATAGAAACGTGTTCGTAGCGAACATACGTGATTTGTCTTCTCTGCGTGATCAGTGTTATAGTATCTACATAAACATAATGTTACAACAAGAACATATTCGGGATAGATTGGATATTACAGACATAAGAAATGTCGAAACCTTCAAGGTTCCAACAAGAAGACAAATCGAAAGTGCCTCTCTTTAAGTTTGTAAACGGAATGTTTGGCAAGGGCGTCGTAAAATTGAAAGGTTTACGTTGTGGTGTTGTCGGTGTCCTGTGGAGATGTTTAAAAAAAAAGAGAATCCGCTGGTGATCTTCTTGTTGTACCAATTGACGAGTTTAAGACTTCGCACATCTGTAGTCGGTGTGGAACTGATTCTTTGGACAGTGTGTCTCGTGTCAAAGGTCATAGTGTACTGGGTACGCAAAACCTGTAATACGCTGCCAAGAATATGATGTCGATCTCTCTTTCCGTTTGGAAAGGTATGGGTAGACCGAGAGTCTATTTGAGAGGTTAATCACATCGAACTATACAATCGCCGTAGTAAACACGGTTTCCCTCTTTGGAATTTAGATTATTACACAGGTAAGGCTTTTAATTATGCTGTATTTTCGGACAACTAAAAAAGCCGATAAGTGTAGCAATAACTACTCAGCCACTACACAATACAGCGAAAAGGCATTACAGCACCCTTAGACTCCCAAAATAACATACAAATATAAAGAAGTGCAACTTTTTTTTTTGCTCTTATAAAAAGATGTATTGTTTTACAGGAGTACAATCCTTTTTTTCCCTTACAAAAAAAGAGCTATTCCTGATGTGACTGGCCATCAAAATTTTACTCTTATTTATTTACAAATGGTCCTTTTTTTTTTACTTACCATACGCCCTATCTCATACTTAGCAACCACCTTTTATTTTATATCGTCGCTAAAAACTCAACCCTTTTATTTTAATTTATTTTATTGAAAAAAAACAACGAAACATGGGAATTCAAGGTTTGATACCTTTGTTAAAATCAATTCAAAAACCTGTTGAAATTAGCGAGTACGCAGGTCAACTAGTTGCAGTAGATGGCCACTGTTGGCTTCATCGTGGTGCTTTCAGTTGTGCTTCTGAACTTGCTAGAGGAGTTGAAACCAACGCGTACGTTTACCATATAAATTTTTTTTCTTAATTGTAAATCTTAATTATTTTTTAAAAAAAATATAGATTTGTTGAATATTTCATGAATTTGGTAAAAATGTTAGTATTTTACAAGGTCGTACCAATTATCGTGTTTGATGGTCAGCAACTGCCCATTAAACAAGTTACAACAGACTCTCGTGCTACGTAAGTAATGATTTTTATTAGGAACATTTTCCATGTGTATTAAATTTTTTTTTTTTCATTGTAGTTTACGTTCTGTTAAACTTAAAGAGGGTAAAGCATTATTCAAGGATGGTAAAATTAACGAAGCCAATAAATGCTTCCAACAAGCTATTACTATTACACCCTCTATGGTAGCTAAAGTTATCAAGGTACATCATACGTTGCACGTATATATACATATACATATTATAAAATTTCCCAAGTCTGAATCGAATTGTTTATAATTTTAGGAGTTAGATCGACATAAAATTCAACATATCGTCTCGCCTTATGAAGCTGATCCACAATTAGCATTCATGTTAAAGTCTGGTCAAGCAAAAGCAGTTATTACAGAAGATTCAGATTTGTTGGCTTTTGGTTGCTCAAATGTTATTTTTAAAATGGACCGCTCTGGTGAAGGTGTACAAATGTCTTACAAAGATGTATTTGATCAAGTTGCTGGTATTACAAATGCTACTACATTCAGATATATGTGTATCCTCTCTGGTTGTGATTATCTCCCATCTTTACCTGGTATCGGTTTAATAAAAGCGTCTGATATTGTCAAGTCACGCAAAAATATTAAAGATATTTTACAAGTCGTTCAACATCGATTCCCGAAAGAAATTGCTAGTGAATACGGTGAAAAGTTTGCGAAAGCTGATGCAGCCTTCTTGTACCAATTCGTATTCGATCCTAACTCTCGTACTTATGTTCGATTAAATCCTTTACCCGAGGATATTAAAGTTGATTATTTGTCTGGACTGGGTGAATCACCTCAAAATCGTAACGTCTCTATACTCAAGTCAAACAATGCTATTTATCTTGATCATGTTCGTATTTTAAGAGAAGCTAACAAGGAGAATATTGATCCCTTTGTCCAGCTAGCCCCTTCTGAATTCAACGAGTTTGAATTTGATGATAAAGCTTTACAGGATATGGAATTGTTGTTGAAAAAGGTTGAACCTGTCGTTAAGTCTAGCTTACCGCCACCACCACCACCTCGACCTCGTATGTTTGGACCAAGGTCTATTTCTTCCCATCTCAAGTCTATCACCAATGTAAATAGCTCCAGGTTACCATCATCACCACCACCGCCATCATCTTCACCTCCACCTCTCAAATTTGGACCAAGATATATTCCTTCCCGCCCCAAGTCTATCACCAATGTAAATAGCTTCGTCCCTTCTGTAAATAAAATAACAACCGAACCAGCCAGATTCATAGATATGTTGTCTCCAAAAGGGGGTAAATTTACTGTTTGGAAGGATGAGGAGTCTCCCAAGAAGCCAGTAAAATCAATCTTTCGACCTCGTTCTCCTCCCCCACCATTTAAACCATCTTCATTTAAACCCGTTCTTAATAAAGAGAACGCGGTTCATGCCGTAAATATAATAACAACCAAACCAGAGAAGCCAACAAAATCATTCTTTCGAGCCCGTTCTCCTCCCCCGCCATCTTCATTTAAACCCGTTCTTAATAAAGAGAACGCGGTTCATGCCGTAGATATAATAACAACCAAACCAGAGAAGCCGACAAAATCATTCTTTCGAGCCCGTTCTCCTCCCCCGCCATCTTCATTTAAACCCGTTCCTAATAAAGAGAACGCGGTTCATACCCCTCCTGTCATCAAATACCAATCGTCCCAAAAGCGCAAGTCGCCTCTAGACGATTACCCTGACCCCTTTGCCAAGATAAAGAAACCTTTTTCCTTGGCTGATACTTCTGTCGTAAGACGAGGTCTTTGTAAAAAGTAAAAAAGCCAACAAAAAAAAAAAAAAAAGCAAAAAGCCAAAAAAAAAATATAGTTAATATACATGTTTATAATTTAATAAAGCTCTCCAGTAGTTTCAGTTAGTATTTGATAAGAGTTTGTCTATTGTCTTTTTTTGCATTTAGTTCGTGTTACGCTCAAGTAGCATTAAAAAAAAAACTACTATGTAGTTTCTAGGTAATAAATATTTCAAGTTTTAATTTGCAAGTTTTCGATAGACATGTAATGTACGCAAGCTAGTTAGCAGTATAAGTTTTGTTTATGTTGTATCATGGATAACCAATAAAAGAAAATGTGACTAGCCATCTAAATCTTACTCTTATTTATATGCTTTCCCAAGTAACATTTTTACTCCATCTTTTTTTTTCTCTTATATTATTTCAAACTGGACCCTTTAATTTATCAAGCAAAAGAAAAACAACAAATGGGAACTCAAAGTTTGATGCCTTTATTACAATCAACTAAAAAACCAGTTGATATCAGCAATTATGCAGGTCAAGTAGTTGCAGTAGACGGTTACTGCTGGCTTTATCGTGGTGCTTTTAGCTGTGCTTCGGAACTTGCTAGAGGAATTGAAAGCAACGCATATGTTGAATTTTTTATGAGCTTGGTAAAAATGCTACTTCTTAACAAGGTTGTACCAATTATTGTATTTGACGGTCAACAGCTGCCTATTAAACGTGCTGCGGCAGATATTCGTGCTACGTAAGTAATACTTTTTGGCGTCATTTTTCATTTGCATTTAACTTTTTTATATTGTACATAGCTTCCGTTCTACCAAACTTGATGAAGGAAAAGCATTATTAAATGATGGTAAGGTCAGTGAAGCCAACAAGTGCTTCCAGCAAGCTATTAATATTACGCCGTCTATGGTGACTATAATTATTGAGGTAAGTAATACGTCATAAGTTGTACAAAAGGTTCCCATGGCTGAAACGAAGTTTTTTAATTACTTCAGGAGTTGGATCGACATAGAATTCAACATGTTGTTTCACCTTATGAAGCTGCGCCTCAGTTAACATATTTGGTAAACTCTGGTCAAGCAAAAGCAGTCATCACAGAACGCTCAGATATATTAACTTTTGGCTGCTCTCGTGTTATCTTTAAAATGGGTCACTCTGGTAAAGGTGTACAAATCGCTTGTAAAGATGTATTTAAGAAAATTGCTGGCACTACAAATACTCGTAAATTAAGATACTTGCGTACACTCTCTGGTTGTGACTACCTCCCGTCTTTACCTGGTATCGGCTTACAAGAAGCACAAGATATTGTTAAAGAATGTAAAACTGTAAAGAACATTTTTCAGGCCATTAAGGATCGGTTCTCAAAAGAAACTGCTAGTGAATACAATGAAAACTTCATCAAAGCTAATGCGGCCTTTTTGTACCAATTTGTATTTGATCCTACCTCTCGTACCTATGTTCGCTTCAGTCCTTTACCCAAAGATATTAAAATTGGTTATTTGTCTGGACTGGGTGAATCACCTCAAAATCGTAACGTCTCTATACTCAAGTCAAACAATGCTATTTATCTTGATCACGTTCGTATTTTAAGAGAAGCTAACAAGGAGAATATTGATCCCTTTGTCCAGCTAGCCCCTTCTGAATTCAACGAGTTTGAATTTGATGATAATGCGTTGAAGGATATGGAGGTCTTATTAAAGAAAGTAGAACCTCGCCTCCCGCCACCTCCTCGTACTGGACCCCTCGTGTGTATTACAAAAACAAGCCTTTCCCTTTTCCGTTGTTCTCGTCCGCTTACGTACCAATCGAGCCGAAAACGCAAGTCGTCTTTGGCTGACTGTCCTGAACCAGTAGCCAAGGTGAGGAAGCCTTTTGCTTCAGCCAATACCCCTGTTGTAAGACAGATCATTCATAAAAACCAAAAAAAAAAAGGACCATACATGATAAAATCATTTAATAGTTGTCTTTTTTTTTCTTGCATTTAGTTCGTGTTACATTCAATTATCATTTTACTTTCTTTTTCTTTCTTTTTTTTTTAAATAAATAAACACGAATGCAAAATATCAGAAAATTAAATAAGTTGTTAGTTTTAGAGATATAAGTGAGAAATCAACAAGTGCAACTAAATAATCAAATAGGCATAGGAATAAAAATGAACCCTTCCAGTGCTTATTTAATTATAAAAGCAATAAAAAGGAATTCCAAGTAAAAAAAAAATCGGCTCCTGTTTGGTGTCTAGATTTTTTATTTTTGTGCACAGGATTGATGAACTAGCAAAAAAAAAAAGTACGAAACTTATCAGGGAATTCCTGGTTGATTTTTATACCAAAAACTACTATGCAGATATCTCAACATTCTATTTTTTTATAATAGCTGTAACGATAAACGGGATTAAATCCTGAAATAGAAGACAGAGCCTAAAAATAGGAAATTATACAGCTTCAAAAATTCCTTGTATGGTGCGATTGAATGAAGCCCGACGGCTGGTGGGATTGTAATTCTTTTACTTCTATTCATGACGTTGATAAGGCAAAAAAAAAAGGAGAGATGCATGCTCTGTTGTTCGGGTGAACGATATTTTATAGAATAGATGTAATGTATCAAATAATTATACGATCCGAAAAGGTTTAGTGAATTATACGACACCGAGACTGCTCTTTAAAAAAAAGAACCTTGCTAGTTTCCAGGTACTGCACCAGTACAAGCTCTTCCACTATTAGATGTTGTGTATTAAAGTTAACATATAATACTATTTTTTTTTTTTCCTTTTTCTTTAAAGAAAGTCTTCAGTATTATCAACAGATACACTTTTTTTTTTTCGTGAAGTAAAAAGAAAAAGAAGAGTCGTTTGTAATTACCATTTCATTTATAAATTGATCAAGAGAAATTGACAAACGTCACACTTGCAATTAACATATGATTACCGAAGTTCTTCTTTGCTTTTTGTGTAATTTAAGGTTTTTTTTTTTGCGTGAAACCTTCCTTCGACAAACTAGTTTTTAAAGTGCAGGTTTCGGCGAATGAATTATAATTTGGGTTTTTTGCATTTTCCAATATATGTTACAGGCTTTGTACCACTTCAAAATCTAATTATATTTTTTCATTGACAAGACTGGATCTTAATTGAACTAAGGCACTTTTTTTTTTGTGCTTCAAATATATTTAGCGAAACAGTTCAATCCCGGATAATATTTTTTGTCCTTCTGTAGTATATGGAATTAGATGGTTTGAGCTTTATTTAGACAATTATATGCTAAGTACCTTTCTTTTATATGTCCGTTTCAAATCTGGTAGAAAATCCTCGTGAACTTAAACTTTTTTTTTCGTCTGTATTGGACTGTATGCAACAGTTATATTTCTTTTTTGCGCTTTCGATTTGTCATCTCGTCTTAGCTAACGTACTTGCATATTAAAAAAAAACTACTTGTGATTATTGTTACATGCTTGGATCATATTATTAATTAATTATTAAAACGTAGAATCACTTCTTGAAATATTCAATGACAAGAGTGTCACAATCGTTTGGAAACTGGTGTTCATCCAAAAAAAAGTTGATTTTTTTGCTTTGCAAGCCTAAAAGAAAACGCGTTGCCAATAACTCCATGATCTCTGTCAGACTATTACATGTGTTAAAAAAAAGACTACTTTGGTTAGATTAGACAAATGTTTGATAAGAGAATCCAAAGGGACTAATTTTCGAAAATAAAAACTATATATCTAGCCAAAATCATTGAAAGGATTAGTGTTCTTGCAGCCAATTTCTATAAGCCTGACTGTATATAATAAAGAAGTATAGAACCTATTACTAGTTATTATTAATTAACAATTGGGGTAAGTTTTTTTTTTGGAGCGCAATAAGAAAGACTTACATACAGTGAGACATGGTACTAAAACTTGACAGTGTGAATAACGAGGTTTTAAAATGGAGAGGGGAAACCAATGTCACGACGTAAAAAAGTTGATTACTATATGTTCCTGAAGTTAAAAAATTTGCACATGTTTTATTGTTCTAACAATGGGTGATAATTGCTATCCTAGTTTTGGTGCCATTGCAAATGTTGTACAGTAACAAAGTGATCTTACGTAAGAGAAAAAAAAGGTGAGTAAAAATGGGTTTTTTTTTTCATTTTGAAACAACAATTATTATTATTTTCAAAAGCGGAAGAAACTGGTTATCGTATTAATGTCTGTAAATGACTTTATATTTCATCACTTGACGTCTTTTTTTTAAAAAAAAATCATTCGAGCTATTCATAAAGGCTCGTTATATTATACGAATAATAAATTGGGTTTTTGTTAATCATATCGAAAATATGCCATTGCGAGGTACCGAGTTAGTAAAATTATCGCCTGTTTGGTATTCGGCATAAAAAAAACTCTGCATTGAAAAAAGAATTCGATTACTGAATAACTACATATTCATGATGTGAACAATCTTACATTTTGTTTTATTTGAGAAGCTAAAAAAAAAAAAAAAAAAAAAAAAAAAAAAAAAAAAAAAAAAAAAAAAAAAAAAAAAAAAAAGTTCAGTACGGGAAACTATAAAAGAGTTGAAAAACGGATACGAAATTAACGTATGGGAAGGAACAATATAAATATTACACAATAATATAAAGCACCCAGTTTTTTTATATTTAAAGCAACAGTTACACTGACTTGATAAAGTGCTTTTTTGATTATCACGGACAATAAACTGTTTATTATACGGGGTAATAGGAAATGTCACAGTAGATCTTTTTTTTTCTCTTGTAAAAAGCGATGATCGTTTTATGAAGGATGTGTAATGGGTAATAAAGATGCATGCAATGTTTTGGCTTTGAAATGATCTGGGTGTTTACCGTAAAATTAGGTTTTAAACTATAAATCAAGAAACTGAATTTGGTGTTGCTTATTTGTTTTTTATTGTTCATGGACTTGTTGGAAGAGGCGGAAAACTCAGACTTTCTGTAAATCTTGAGTAAGTTTTTTTTTTCTGCTTTAGTACGAGAGTAAGTTGAAACCCCGTTTATCTGCTTTAACGCGCGTGTATGTATACTGTTTATTAGAACAAAGTTTTGCAGTGATGAATTAGAATTGAAAAGCGACAACATGTTTAAATTCCAAGATATGTTAATACTCTTAGTAAAAAAAAGAAGAAAGAAGCTAGTTTTAATAAGGCTAAGCATTGACATTTTTTTTTTTGCATTGTTACATAATGATAGGTGATATCGCGTGTGTACACTTAACACACACACAAAAAAGTAAGGACAACAAATCGTTTTGATACAATCGAGGGCATGTTAAACCCAAAAATAAGTAATTCTAAAAAAAGATTTTTCGCATTATTAAATTACTTGGAGAGAAAAGGAATATTCAGAAGGTATATTTTCTTTACCTTCTACATTTGCGCCGAATCAATTAAATATTATATATATAAACGCGTTCTTTTTTTCGTAAAGTAGTATCTAAAAACTCTTCTTTTTCTTTAAATCCATTCCTTTTTTTTTTTCTATTAGCTTTCTTGTTTTTTTTTAATTAGCAAAAAAAGAGAAAAATGAGATCTTTCGTTGGCTACCTCAGTTTAGCTGTCCTTTCCTTACAATTAGTCAATGCTGCTGACATTGAATATTCAGTTGTTGCTTTCCCTAAAGATCAACAACCTGTCTCTGTTGTTGTCGGTGGCCAGGCTTTCCCTTTAGCTGCTTCCGCTGAATACCCCAACATTTTCAAGGGTACCGCACCTTCCGCTGAAACATACGCTTATTCCGTTGGCGATGTTGCTGAAACCGCTCGTAAACAACAAGCTGGTATCACTACCACTGGTAACGAATTCTTCAACAGAACTCAAACTCTTTTCGACGTTCCCGGACTTCCTCAAGCCTTTAACCCCATCTACCACCGTAAGTTCTTTTTTTTTAAAAAAAAACATACTATGTAAAATATTAACCTGATTTTATTTTTTATTTTAGCTCTTGTCAGTAACATGAACCGTTCTAACGAAGTTGCCACTCTTATTATGAGCGCCAATGCTACTGGTCTTGCCGAGATTTTAACCAACCCTCTCGGTGACTTTGATTATACTTTAATTTCAGAAATGACTTATATTTCTAACGGAGAGGTCTTCAAGTTCGCTCAATCTGGTATTAAGAACAGTGGTAAATCCACCAAAGAATTCGCAAAGCAATCTTACAAGGTTAAGATGAACGAATTTGTAACCACTGGATCCAAGCAACTTTTGTTTGGTCGTTCCACCATCAAGTTGAGAGCTCATGAGACCGATCCTACCTTTGTGTAAGTATTCCTCATATTCTATTTTGCATTGAGATTTTTTTAAACTAAATTATTATTATTTTGATTAGCCGCGAGAAATTGATGCTCGATTGTTTAGCCGCCTCTGGTGTTGCTACTCTTCAAGGTAACTACGTTCGTCTCTTCATTAACAACGAACCTTTCGGTTTGTTTTTGATGATCGATGATGCTACTGATAACTTCATTAACAATGCTATGCGTGCCGGTAACCAAAAGTACCAATACACTGGTCCTACCTACAAGGGTAACGCCATGAACCCTCAACTCGAAGGTAACCTTGTTTACAAGGACGACTTGCAAGAATCCTACAACGATACTATTTATGAACTTGAAGATGCCGGTAACCAAAAGAAGGTTCTTATTAAGGGCGCTGAAAAGACTCCTCTTATTGATTTCATCAAGCAACTCAGTTTGATTGATCCTACTACCGCTGTTGATGAAGCTAGCAAGGGTAACATTGAAAAGCTTCTTGACCCTAAGCACACCATGATCCATTTGGCCTTAAGTTATCTCACTGGTTCTTGGGATGGTGTCTGGCATCAAGCTAGTAACTACTATTTGACTCAAGAGACCAGCTCTGGTCAATGGACTCTTATCTCTTACGATTTCGATGAAACTTTCGGTACCGGTGCACCTCGTTATATGTCTACTACCCCCTATGGTAACTTCTCTCGTCCCGACTCTCAACGTCCTTTGGTTGACGCTTTCATCAAGTCTCCTTATTACCAAGCTCAATTCGAGGAAATCCTCAAGACCCTCGTCAAGAAGTTCTTCAAGCCTAGTATCATCACTCCTCGTCTTGAAGTTTGGGCTAATATGCTCCGCGCTGAAGTTGAATGGGATTTGAGCATTCCTGCCAAGTCTCCCGGTCTTACCACTCAATGGACTCTCTGGAACTTTGATAACAACATGATGATGACTGATGGTGAAAGTATGGGCGTTGCTGAATGGGTTGAAGCTAGAGCTTCCTCCCTTCAAACTCTCTTGGCTTTCACTGATGTCGATGATTTGGCTCCTCTTGAAACCTACACTCCTCAAGGTACTTGGGATGCTGAGAACTACGAGAAAGAACCTGTCAAGGATAAGAAGGACGATAACGCTGAAGGTGCTGCTAACAAGCAAGCCGTCTTCTCCGTTGCCACTGTCTTGGCCGTCGCTGTCTCTGTTGGTCAATTCCTTTTGTAATTTCTAATTTAACACTACATTTCATTATACATTTTTTTTTCATATAATAAATAATTTTTCTTTTTTTATATATATTTATATATTAAGTAATCGGTATTATTTTTTTTATCATGTATATATATATATATATATATTCTAAAAGAAGGGCAGTGGGTGTGTGGGGGTGTTGTAATAGGGGGGGGGGTAGTTTTATCATAGAATAAAAAAAAAGGATCATTTAAACAAAAAAAAAAATCTGACTTTTTTTATAAAGAAGTAGTAATAGTAGTAGTAGTAGTAGTAGTAATTTTTTTTTTGATATTTTTTTAAAAAAAGAAAGAACGAAAGAGAGAGAGAGAGAGAGAGAGAGATGTAGTAGTAGTAATAGTAGTAGTAGTAGTAGTAGTATAATTAAAAGACAAAAAGAAAGAAGAAGAAAAAAATGACTACTGTAAAAAGCAGAAAAAAAAAAAGTTGGAAAAAAACCAGGCACCGTTAATCATAATGTACATGTAAACTTTTTTTTTTTTATAATATTCATTTTAAATTGCACTATCAGAACCAGGAGATTGAAATTTATTTTTCAGTGGGCCAACTCTAGACGGCTTATCACTATTTTTATCCACCGAGAATTCGAAGAATGCATTCGCCATATTTTCCTTCTTCTTTTCCCTTCTCTTTTTACAAAAAAAGAACAACCCAATTGCAGCAAGCACGACCACACCACCTATTACGGCCACAATAATGATAATCATCTTGGTGGGCGTTTGATGACTATTATCCATATCATTGTTCATACCAGGCACAGCATTATTGTTACCGTATCCGTTATTCGTATTAGGAAATCCGTTACCATTATAAGGCACATTGTTATTACTGTTAGTATTGGCATTGTAAGGCGCATTGCCATTTGTATTACTATTGTAAGGCACATTGCCTCCAGTATTTACTATAGGTACATTGTTTGTGCCTCCACCAGCAGCAGGGTAACCGTTGTTGTTACCAGCAACTGGAAAATTGCCAGCTCCAGTGTTTCCATTCACTGTGTTGCCGTTATTTCCATTGTTATAAGGTACTCCGTTGTTACTGTTACTGTTGCCGCCGTTGCCGTTGCCATTGTTGTTGTTGCTGTAACCATTCCCTGTCGGGTAATTGTTGCTGTTGCCATTGTTGCCGTTGTTACCATTGTTGTTATAAGGTACACCATTATTATTGTTGTTGTTGTTGTTGCCATTACTACCGTTACTGCCATTGCTACCGTTATTGCCGTTATTAGAGGTAGGTGTAGAGCCGTATTTTACGGTGGTAGTTGCGTAATCATCAGAGCTACTTTCACGTTTTATCAAGACCATACCGAGTACAGAAAATCAAAATAAAATAAAAATAAGAATAAAAAAGGAACCAAGAAAGAGAAAGAGAGAGAGAAAGGTTGATATACCTATTGCTGCAGTAGGTTCTTGCTTTCTTATTCCCTGTTCTTAAGTCAGGAGTGAAGCAGTTTAAATGCAAGGTAATGCCACAACTCCTCAAAACAAATAACTCCCCTTTCTCTCTCTATCTTTCTGTGTGTGTGTGCTACATCTATCGTCGGTAAAGCAGTAAGATATATTTATATATATTTATCTACACACAGGAGAGTATTATATAGTCATCAATGATAATCATTATATACCTGCTATTTTTTATTTTATTTTAAGTTTTCCCCCTTTATTTGCCTACGCACTATTTAGATTTTTTATTTTTTTTTTTATTTTTTTTTTGGCTCTCTTCCCCTATCTCTTTTTTCATTTGATTGATACATTTTGTTTTCTTGAATAAAGAAAAAAGAAAAGTGTTGTATCATGTCTTTAATAAATAGTTTATATTTAGTTTATTAAGGTAATATCTAATGACACACTCTCAATTGACCCTTACTTTAACCATGTATGCAAAATAAATAAATATGATACACAAAATAAGAGTAAAACTTTTTTTACGTTGGCAGAAGAAAAGAGAGTTTTTGGGAGGTTATTTTTTTTTCAGTTTGTCATGATTAAATAGGATGACACGGAGGGAAAGGGGGTGAAAACATGTTTTTTTTAAAATCACTCGAAAGGCATTCTTAGCTAAAAGCGAAAAGTGCTTATTTCATCATAATGGTGCATAAATTCTATATTATGCGGTTTTTTTTTTCTTCTTCTCCGTCTCCTTTAAATACCACCTAAAAAGAAAACAAATATATATTACAAGTGCTAATGGATAACTACTACTACAGAAAAAAAAAGGACACTAGTAATAGAGAAGGAATTACGTATGAATATAAGTATTACTATAGAAAAAAAACTGTACACTTGCAAATTTTCCTTAATTAACTAGAGAGAAGATTGTCACGAAAGAAGAAGAAAAAAAAAAGTATCTTGGTATCTAAAACAAATAGAAGGGAAAGAGAAGGACAAGACTATTACACTTTGCATTATTATTATTTACTTTTTATACCTTTTTTTTTATTTGATTTTAAATAGGATTATTTAAATAGGTTTAAATAGGTTCAAATAGGTTTGTTATTGTTATTTTCGATTATACGAAAGGAGACGCATTTTAGCGTAATGTACAGGGAAAAAAACCATGCATTATCCTAAATGTGTAATAGGTCGGGTGAAATACGATAATATACAAGTAAGGGAGGAAAGAGGGGGACAACAAGTAGTACCAATGGTATTTAAATATCAATATTTCTCCAATTTTAGAAAAAGCGAGCACTTTTGCTTTCTCCTATTCTTCCACAAATATACAGGTGTGAAAAAACCGCAACACATGCAGTAAAATTCAAATTTATCTCAACCTGAATCTCGGCTTCTATTTATCTCGAAATCTTATCTGTGGTGCGTTAACCAACCATATTCAATCCAGATAAGACGCCATTGAGCACAAACCCGTTCACTTCACTTTACCGTAGGAAAACTTAATCTGTGATTGGCAATTCGTAAAAGAAAGGGTTTCCAAATCGGATTTTTGTTTTCTGTCACAAAAAAAAAAAAAAAGGTGCAATATTTATAATAATAAAAGACGCAATATCCTACTGTTTCATAACAATATTTTTTTGTTGTGTGGAAGAAAATGTTAAATGACGCAACTCCGAAATTGTAACTTCAAACCAATGAAATGAACCTGTCGAATTTCCATGGTTTTTAATTATTAAGCGAGCATATTGAATTACACTGTATCCCTTTTTTTTTGGTGGATTGCGAATCAAAACTTAATAAATTTGTTTTATAAATGTATACTAAACTACTTGCATCTGCTATATTAAAAAAAAGGGGTTGTGGTATTTTGCTTTTTGGTAATAAAAGCAGTGACTGATAGTTCCGATGGAAAGGAATAATTTTTTTTCTTTGAAGCGAAAAAAAAAAGCAAATATTATTCGAGAATGATGGCGTGCTTCTTATGAAAAATAACTACATCCTCCGAGTGATTGGCTTGTGTAACACAAAAAGTCTTTTTTTTTTTACAAGTGCAACAGTAAAAAAAATTTGATCTGCGATCGTTTTCGATTCATTTATAAGAAACCGATTTTTTTGTTTTCTGTTTCGTTAACAAATATTTATCTTTTTTCTTTTACATATTTATCTTTTTCTTTACTTTCTGCATAGTAATAAACTTAAATCTCGCTGTCATGGAATCGGAAAAGAAAGTCGATCCTGTCAATGACTCGAAGATATACGCTTCAAAAGAAACACTAAGCAGTGATTCTTCAATTGAATCCAACATTCATAAAATCGATCCTCTTGAAGATTCACCAATTGAAGAAGTTCGATCAGCTGTTCCACCCACTGATGATCATACTCTTCCCACAGCTACTTTCCGATCATGGTTTTGGGGTATTATCTTCTCTGCTGCCATTTCCTTTTCTAATCAGGTATGACAGCTTCTATACCCAAAAAAAGAAAGATAGTAACAATAATTAATAATTCTTTTCTTCTTTTTCTTTGTGACAGTTTTTCTGGTTTCGTGCTAATCCTTTAACGATCAAAGTCATTGTTGTACAATTACTTGCTTTCCCAGCTGGTCGATTAACCGAAAAGATTCTTCCCAACTACAATATACCCTTGGGTCGCTTCAGTTTTAATTTGAACCCTGGAAGGTTTAACGTGAAAGAACATGTATTGATTACAGTGATGGCCAATGCCGCCGCCACCTCATTTGACGCCATTGATATTATCGTAGTGCAAAAGATTTACTATAACCAAGATTGGGGTTTCGGAGGAGGTATCTTGTTGGTTTTAAGTACCAGTCTCTTGGGATTCGGGTTTGCAGGTATCTTGCGTCGATTCCTGGTTAGACCTTCAGCCATGGTATGGCCTATTAATTTAGTCAATGCTACTTTGTTCCATACTTTACATAAGGAAACTCCCAAAGAAATTTTGGATGTAGAGGCTGTTACGCCTGGTTTAAGCTTGAGTCGTAACAAGTTCTTTTTGATCGCTTTTGCAGCTTCTTTTACTTGGTATTTCTTACCTGGTTATATGATGCCTGTCTTAACCTCCATCTCTTGGATCTGCTGGATCAAGAAGGATTCTGTCTTGATCTCTCAAATTGGATCTGGTATCCACGGTCTCGGTATCGGTAGTTTCACATTGGACTGGAGTCAATTGGCTGCTTGGTATCCTAGTCCTCTTGCTATCCCTTGGGTTGTTCAAGCCAATATGCTTGCTGGTTTCGTTTTCTTTATTTGGATCGTGGTACCTATTATTTACTACACTGATACCTGGGAAAGTAAGAAATTTCCATTCTATAACACCAACCAATATGATATCTATGGCGCACAATTTGATCGTGAAAGAGTCCTTACTCCTGCTCAGTATCTCGATGAAGAAGCATATGCCCAATACTCTCCTATCCGTATCACTGGTTTCTTTGCTGTTTGTTACGGTCAAGGTTTAGCTGCTTTAGGCGCCATTATCTCTCACACCGTCTTGTATAACGGTAAAGAAATTTGGGCTCGTATCAAGAACGCTCGTCAAGCTGATGATGATATTCATGCCAAGTTAATGGATCGTTATAAGGAAGTACCTGATTTCTGGTACTTTGCTTTATTCATTGTTGCTCTCGGTCTTAGTTTTGTCACTATTATTGTCTGGCCATCTGATATGCCTTGGTGGGCTTTGATTATTGCTGTTGTTCTTGCTTTTATCTGGCTTTTGCCTATTGGCATTATTACTGCCATTACCTCTCAAGCACCTACTATTTCCATGATTACTGAATGGGTTTATGGTGGTATTCGTCCTGGTCACCCCGTTGGTAACATGATCTTCAAGACTTACGGTTACATTACAGTTCGCCAAGCACTTTTATTTGCTCAAGATTTAAAACTTGGTCATTATATGAAAATCCCGCCACGTCACATGTTCTCTTTCCAAATTGTAGGTACTATTGTTGCCTCATTTGTCTCTTTGGGAACAACTAACTTTTTGATGGGATCTATTCCTAATGTTTGTACACGTGCTGCTTACCCTTGGACCTGTCCCAATGCCGGTTTATTTGGTGCTTCTTCCGTTATCTGGGGTCTTATTGGGCCCAACAAGTTCTTTGCGACATCTTCTTTATACGCCGGTCTTCCTTACTTTTTACTTGCCGGTTTCTTATTCCCTATCCCTGTTTACTTTTTAACAAAGAGATATCCCGACTCTTGGCTTCGTCATGTCAGTATTCCCGTGTTTATGCTGGGACCTACACCTTACCCTCCTGCCCCCACTAACGTCGCGCCTTGTTGGGCTCTTGTGGGGTTCATCTTTAATTATGTGATTAAGAGAAAAGCAAACGCTTGGTGGAAAAAATACAATTATGTGTTGTCTGCAGCGTTAGATTCTGGTGTCGCTATTTGTGCTATCATTATCTTTTTCGCGTTCCAAAATACAGAAGTTCATTTCCCTACTTGGTGGGGTAATAATCCCGATTCGATTGATCAGTGTCCTTTAGCTACTGGTAATTGGACTGGTGTTGATGTTTACGCCTAAGCCGAAACAAAGCAAAAAATCTTTTATATACCCCCCTTTTACAATTAAAATAAAATAATATGTAATTATACAAATCACAAATCTCTCTTTCTTTCTTTTTATTGTTTGTTTATAGATGAAACAAATTATATATGTAGTGCAACACGTGAGGGTTTTATTTTGATAGGATGGGTGATCAAAAAAGTTTGAAGGAGAACCGGCAATAGATTATATGCAATTAAGATGATACAATTATAAGACCAGCTTATGATACATCGGTCGACTTTTTGCCGTAAGTGATGTCAAAGCAAAAAAAAAAAAAAAAATTGTCTTGGCGCGCAGCAACAGTACTTTTTTGATAGGTTCAAGAATTGCCACATGGCTTCTGACATATGTGGTTCTAAAAATTTTGCAGATTGTATACGTTGCATATTTCTCTATAGAAAAATTGTGTATAGATTTAATCCCGTTTTAAAAGGGTAATAGGATCGTTTATTGAAGTGTCACAGGTTTGTGTGTGTTATTAGGGTTCTTTCAGGTTTGTAGAACCTGGTTTGTTCTGAAATTTTGAATGACATTTACTATCAAGAGCATGTGTGTGTGTGTGTGTTTTTATTTTAATCAAAAAAAGTATGTATGACTAACAGATGGTATAGTAAGATGCGAATGCAAAATAATAATGATAATAATAATAATAAAAGAAGAGAAAAAAAAATGTATATACATGAGAGTAAATAAATAAAATGATTGACGATAATAAATAAATAATGTAGTAAATATGCTTTAAGGATTGATGGGTAGTAGTTTGCGGTCATGGCTAACTAACTAACTAAGTCATACTTAATAATTCCAATTCAATTGATTGATGTTCTTCAACAAATCTATCCATTTCAGTAATATCAACATATAAATCAAACTATTTTTTTTTCAAAAAAAAAAAAAAAAGTTAATATAAAAAAGGTTCTAGACGCACAACAATGATAATGACTACTAACCTTAAGAACACCCAAGAAACTACGCTCCATTTCATTCAATTCTCTTGAAGTATAAAGCGGGGATACAATTTTGTAGATCGACAATGCATGCGAAGAATAATCTTCAATGTATTTTGTAGCGACAATCATAGCAGCCAAGAATAACTTGTAGGGTGTATCATATTCACCTTGAGCTTGATCGGGTAAATTCTTCTTGAGACGTTCAAGGTAGATTAAACCAATGACTAGGACGGTAGGTGTAAGGCGGCACTTTTGATAGACCAGTTTGATAAAGATAGGTAATTCAGGTAAAAGTAAATGTTGGTAATATCTACGTTCTTTGGAGCATTGAACCAAGTCATCAATGTTGGAGACCATATATGAGAGTAAAGGTTCAGGGCTTGATCTAAATGTCAAGGTAGGAGAAGTAGTTTCTGTCATCATCATCATATTAGCAAAGAGGTGTATATTAAAAAAGAAGAAGAATAGAGAGAAAAGATTTGTATTATAAGAGAAGAGTAAAGACAAAAAAAAAAAAAAACTAGAAAAAAATACCCCCTTTTATATATAAAAATATTTAGTTCGGTTGAAGGGGAAAAAAGGAACACACACAACACACAAACAATGATAGAAAAAGGACCAAATTAAGGTAAATTTTTCTTATTTGTCTCATTTGAAACAGTTTCGTTTTCATGTCAGTTGATTACAGGGATCTGTCGACATTTGATAATATTAAATTATTTATTATAAACCAAACTGGTTATATGCCGTTAATTTTCTTTTATATGTGTTTTAATATTCTTTTTTTATATTTAAAAAACACTAAGCGATGACACGATCAGCATGTTTCTTTTTCAATTTTATTTTTATTTTACGGAAATCAATCGAACGGATAATGTTATGGCATCAGCTTCTTTTTTTTTTTCTTTTTTTTTGTTTTTTTTGTTTGTATGTATAAAAAGCCTCATGATTCTTTTTTATTTTATACTGCAGAAATGCATACTGGGGAAACTTTATAACTCGGAACCCGCTCTTTTTTGTTGTTTCAACGAAAAAGCCCTTTAATCGTTTCGTATAAAAAAAAAAAAAAAAAGGCGCTTGTTTAAAATAACCGGTAAATAAATAAATCTCACCATCATAAACAAAAAAAGGTTTTTCCCCCCCTTTTTTTTTAATATCTTGGCAGTTTTTAATACAATGACACTTGAATCACAACTAGAATCAACATTAACCAAAAGACGTCAGAACTCTAAACTACGCCGACTTGTTGTAAACTCGCCTAGTCATATCGACTTTTCTTCCAACGATTTTTTAGGTCTCGCCAGAAGCACTCGTTTTAGAAGCAACTATTTGTCTGAACTAACTCAATTACCCAACATTCTCGGTTCAACAGGTTCGCGATTACTAGACGGAAATTCCAGCTACTGTCAAACACTTGAAAAACGTGTTGCGTTATTTCATGACGCAGAGACCGCTTTAATATTTAATTCGGGCTTTGATGCTAACGCAGGTTTGTTCAGTACTGTACCTCAGCGTGGAGACGTTATCATCTATGACGAATTAATTCATGCTAGTGTTCATGAAGGTATGCGCGTCTCTCGCGCTGCTAAAAGAATATCCTTCCGTCATTCGGATATCGTCGATTTTGAAAGAGTTTTGAAGGACATGGTTGCCTTGTTTCCAGGGAAAAATATATTTGTTGCTGTCGAAACCGTGTACTCAATGGATGGGGATGTCGCGCCTTTAATTGATTTGGTTCGAATCCTAAGAAAGTATTGGCCAAATAAAGAGAATGGGTACCTGATTGTAGATGAGGTGGGTAATTTTTTTTTTTTATTGGGGTGGATTTTCTTTTTTAGATATCGCATTAGTAATAATATGTCTTTTTTTTATGTTACTCTCTGGTTAGGCTCACAGTACGGGTGTATATGGTGAGAAGGGACGTGGTGTAGTACATGAGTTGGGGTTACAAGATGAAATGTTTGCTCGTCTTCATACTTTTGGAAAGGCTTTATCAAGCAACGGCGGTAAGATATACATTATATTACTATTAAAGGGTTCTTTATTGATTTGTATATTTGTTAGCTGCTATCCTTGGTTCTGACGTACTTCGCCAATATTTAATTAATTACGCTAGACCACTAATTTATTCTACATTCATGTCGTATAGCTCATTAGCCTCTATTAAATGTGCTTACGATATTCTTGAAAGTGGTGATACTGTATCTGTAAGTTATTAAAAAAAGGTTTATATGTACATCAAGGGAAATTAAAAAAGAAAACTGTATAGATGCAAAACCACGTACATTCGATTATTAAAAGGTTTCGAGAAACTACAAAGTTACCCCACGGTAAACTTTTGCCTTCTACCAGTCCAATTCAAGGGGTTGTATTAGGTAGTAACGAAGCTGTCAGATCATTAGCGACTTATTTAAACAACAAGGGGTTTAATGTCAAGCCCATCGTGTTTCCTACTGTGCCTGTCGGTCAAGAAAGAGTTCGTATTTGTCTTCATGGACATAATACTGTCTCGCAAGTAGATGCGTTAGTAAATCAAATTCATCAGTTCTTTCATGTTGATTCATCTGTGATGGAAATAGCCAAACTTTAAAAAATCTATGCGTATTACTTGCCTGGTGCCACTCTCTATGTAATATTTATTTATTTGTTAACTATTTAGAAAATTATTTTTTTACTTTTTTTTTAAAAAAAAACCTTTATATATATATAATATACGTTGAATGCAGTTACTTACTTTTTTCTTTTTGAATAACGCATTGTCTTTTTATTGATTTTGACAGTTTCTGGATGTACGAGAGAAGGGTTTTTTTTTTTTTTTTTTTTTTTTTTTGCTTGTATCGCTATCGATTATCCGTTCAAGTATAGTTCAATCCGATGACAGACAAAAACGTACTTGTTTTTACCGTAAATACAAACATCACATGATGTAATCCCATTTTATAAATCTAAAATATGCAAAAAAGTTAGATCATGAGGATAGGGATCTTTTTGTACCTGAACCTGATTTTATTGTTTGTTGATTTTAGTTTCACAAAAAGGTATAATAGAAAACTGGGTATACAGAGTTCCCTTTTATTTAATGCAAGTCGATGGATCTACCTTAAAAAAAAGTAGTTTGCATCTCCATTAGAATCTCTTTTTTCTTTTTCTTTTTACTGTAATCATTCTGTACATATGCAGAATCTTAAAAAAGAAAGAGAGAGAGAGAGACGTTCTACCTAGATGAATGAAACAATTATTTGTATGACACGAAATATCATGCATACTATTACTGAGTATATCTGTGTGAATCGTTTTCTAGTTGCGATTTGATGAGCCTGATCAACATTATGACCATATTTATTGGAATATGTGTATAAACATACATCCTCTGAAAAAATATATGTGTATATATTTTAGTAACACAAAACCAAAGGAATGATTCAAAAAGTGTAATTGTTTGTTTTCCTTGAAATTAATCTATCAAAATATATATTTTAAGGGGGGTCAGGGTTAACAAACAAGCCCAAAGACACGGAGCATGATACGCTGGTATACACATATAAAAAAAAAAAAGACGAGCATCTCAAAACACTTCTGTTAAACTCTTTTTCTTTGTGAGATCTTTGGAAGGCAATACTTTTCAAAAGGAAAACCATGCAAAGTAGTTTATATTTAGTTTATTATACTTTTTATCCTTCTGCATATATTTTATATTGTTTTTTGGATTCTTTACAAGAATTCTTTTTCACCAAAAAAAAAAACTAGAAAGAGTAAAAAAAAAAAGAAACTATAAAATGTGAGAAGGTTCTTGGATGCATAGATTATTATTGCATTAAGTAGAATACAAAGGTGCTAAGAATATTCCGTTTGGACTTTTTTTTTATTGGTTGATTCGTTAAAAAAAAATGTACTATAAAACAAGAGAACCAAATTATTAGAAAACTCTAGGCAAATTGTAATTATTAGCTATGTAAAATTTATTATATAACGGGATATATTAATCGAAATCGGTACTTTTGAAATATTTGTTATACGTGTATGCACTTTAAAGCGAGATTTAATCACTTTAGATAATTATATTTAATGAGGCTTTGATGAGATTTCAGTTTCAAGTTTTTCAATTCGTTTATCTAATATATCTTCAACACTGTATATAATTTTTTTTTTTTTTTTTTTGTTGATTTTTTTTAAAAAAAAGTAAATATATACTAAATAGAATCTTTAAATACCTTAAAATGATGTTATCGTCATATGCTTCGTTAAAAGAAGTTTCTTCGAAACAGTTATTGCTTACGCTGTATATACATAAATATTTGTAATAAGAGTGCAGTATATATTATTATTTTTACCTATGACAACATTTCATGTATTCCTGATCATAAAACTCGTTTACTGTTGAAAATAAATTTTGCAATTGATTTTTAACTAGGTTGAGAAAATATATACTCAATAAAAGAAAAGAAAAATTGATTATAATATATATATACAAGTACATTCGTTCGCTAATACACTGTCATCATACTTGTCGAAAGTTTGTAACAAATGAACTATACATTGATGATGCTTATCTACTTTATTTTTAATTGAAAGGCTTTGTTTTTTATATGTAGGTTGGATAATGTTTATACGCGTATTTATAAAAAAGACTTTCTTTACCACATCTCCGAACATACTCTTGTAATATTTTCTATCTCACAAGGGTTTGATTCGATTACCCGTTGAAGAGCTGCTAAAGTGATAGTGTCTGCTGACACACTTTAGCTTTTTTTGGCTGTACTTTGTATTGTTCTTACTTCTTTTCTTTTTCTTACCTTGGTTTTGTTGTTTCATTTTATCCATTTTGAAATATAAAGAGAGAAAAAAAAAGCGTTGTCGCGCGGAGCCATGTGATTTATTTATTTATTTTTTTAAAAAAAGGGTTTCATCACGCTATATATTCTTCTGTATTTATTAGGTGGCGCGTATATGTGTATATTTTTCCTTTGAGCCTAACTACTCTCTATATTATTTTAAAAAGCCGGTTTGTACATATATCTTGGAGCGGAAAAAAAAAAGTAAATAGATTTGGCTATTTCATCATATATTGGGAGTCTCCTCGGCAGTAATTGCATAAACATAAATACTTTCTTTCGCTTTCTTTCACTTTCTTATCAAGGGATGATAGATATTTGCTGCATGTGACACGTGTATGCATTATATATATATTTCTCTTTTCGAAGGGCACGTTTCTTTCTTCGTGGGAAAGCCACTTCAGCCGATACTATAAGATGTTATCTCTCTCTCTCTTTTCTTTTAAGGAGAGACTATATTTTTTTTCTTTACTTGTGTTGGTATGTGCACTTTACAAAAGACAGTGCGCCCACTTCTCTCACTTATTGTTCTCTACGCATAATTATTTATCAAAGCTTAGGATACATCCACAGATCGCTGGTGATCCTTACATAATGTGAAAAAAAATTGCTCGAACTTTTTAAAAAAAGAAATACATTAATGCAAGCTAATTTGCTTTTTATCCATACAAGATATTGGTATCACGTATAAAGAGGGGGCCAATTTACCCGGTTCAAGCCACTTTTTCATTTCTCCAATGCAACGCAACGTCAAAGCAGCATGGACATATCATGTGATCCACAAGAGAGGGTCCTAGCCGTATAATCATAGGAAAGGGTAATTAGTTTTGATAATTATCGTATTATTTTGAGGTTTTAGGATTACTGGTTGCAAATTTTCAAATTATGTAGTGAACGATAATTAAGCTATTCCGAAACAAGTATATTTGTACAAATATAGAAATAAAAATAGTATCAAAAGAGTTTGTACATCCTTTTGTCGCTCAAATGTTATTGTAAATACTAATATAAGGCACAAAACTCTCTTTTTTTTAATAAAGAAAAATACGTTAGCTTTCGCACTGTAATAGGAAATACAAAAAAAAAAAAATGGTAGTTACCTCTTTTTTCGGTCTTGGCCTATTAAAAAAAAATATCTCTTACAGAAGAAGTTACTTTATATATTCTAATCAAAACCAATAAGAATCATTCGCAGTAGCGACTCTATTTAAGAGTGTTCGATTTAAGGGTGTGTTTCTCCGGGATGTCTTCTGTCCCCAGCTTTAACGCCACTATTACCACTATTCAATTTGAGGGTGGAATCCATTTTCACAAAACTACTGACAATTTAAGTGATAATAAAAAGCCAGTTTTCAATTGATTTTGAGACGTGTTTATTCAATTTATGAAGATATTGTATAAAAGCGTATTATCAATCGAAGTTACTCATAAAACAAAGGGATAATAATCAAACGGAAAGAGGATCTTATAAGGCAATTAAAATATAAAAGACAATAAGTTTAGTCTTGAATGGAGTGCCTATCAGCAGTGAATCTTTAGAAAATTCACTAGGAAAAGTGATTAAATACAGTCGGTTGCTAAGGATGAACGATTGCAAAGGGATGCTGCATAAACCAAATAAAGTGAACGTAAAGATACCTTTTAGTCCTATACATCATAGCCATGAGTTTTTAATTGCATTGTTATGTGGTATTCTAATAAGTAGCTCTGTACTATTTTAATTGAGAACAATAAAATTTTAGTATAATTTAACATAATTTTAATGCTCGAGCTCTTGAAGAAAACGTTATACAGCATATTTTTTTGTACAATAACTTGAGTGAGTTCAAGAACTATTTAAAGCGTTATATTCCAGCATTGCCTGTTCGTTATTCTCTTTAAAACGCGTGTTCTTAAGCGAAGGTTTAGAAGTAACTTAAAAAAAAGGTTATTTTTACAGTGATCGAAATAAGGTATAAATAAACGTCAGTAAATGGGTTTTTTTCCCAGGTTACTTAGTGAAAGTTACTCCTTAGGATGTTGTATTTAATACCAAAAATTGAAAACTGCGTGTTGTTTTATATTTTTCTCGATTGTTTATATTTTTCTCTAGTGGATCATTTCTTATCATTTTTGGTCATTTTGGGGGGTCAACCCCTTTTGTTATTTTAATATTACTCGATATCTATTTTGCCTTTATCTGTGGTAAAAACAATGATAATAAAGCGCTCATTTAGGCGCATTTAATCCATCTAAAATTGTATTTTTACAGACATTAGTTATACATATACTTCAATGCTGAAGTAGCAAATAATTATTTATATTGCATTAATTTGTTTTATATTAACGGAAGAACTTCTCATCATTTTTTTAGTCATTGCGAAGTGATTTATATCATGGCTTAAATATATACTATCAATAATTTTTTACTTCTTTATGTTAATAATAGTGTTCTCTTTCTTTGTTGACATCAGTTTTACATAGATGTAAATGAATAAAATGGTTTAGCTTTCACGTATTTACCTATTGCTAAATTAACTAGTAATAATAAATACCTAAGAAAATAAATGGTATTTTTTTTTTTTTGAAACTTCTTTTTTTTTTTGTTTTTTTTTTTTGGTTTTGGTCATCTTTTATACAGAAGAAGCTACTTTATAAAAAACACTGCTATTTTCAAGGCAGTATACAGACCAAAGTTCGGCAAAAATGCTAAAATTAGGCAATCGTGAACTTTCACCAAAAATTAAATCACGTCTACTAGCTTAAAGCTCGTCAAACAATTCCATTTCTTCTTTGGTGTGCACAGCAGTTACAGCAAAAGCAGCACCTTGACAATATGAAAGAAAACGATAAAGAAACTGTTTTCGATATTCTTATGGTGCAACTCCTCCTTTTAATCTGCTTTGATCCATCAAACGCTTAGGACCAAGTCTATTCGCGTGAAGATATCTCTTTTAGCCAATTTTTGGGTTCTTTTTTCGTTTTATAATTACCTTCATTTTTGTTAGAGGGATTGTTATTAATTTTATTTAAAAAGTTTGGTAAAAAGTAAAGAAGACAGTGTTAAATTAAATAAGTTTGAGAATGTAAGAAACCGTCAAACTCCGTTTCCTTTTTTGTTTAAAGTGTTTTCCTGGCATTATGATTGGCTAAACCAACCCTCCCTACGAGCATACCGCCTTCTCTCTCTGTCAAAAAATATCAGCATAGTTTTAATGGCTTTTACGCGTAAGCTGGCGATAGTTTCGTTGTAACTAAAATAGAACCGATGATAATTTTTGTTTTTTAAGTATGCGCTATAAAAAATTATTGTATTCCGACTCCTTGATAACTGGTATACCCTCATGATCGATTCAGAAGGAATTTTCGTCCTATTGTATACAAGCCTAATAGAGTTAGGGCTATATTACATTTTTGGCCGAGTTCCCAGCGTATATTTGAAAAGTTAGAAGGAAAGGAATTATTGCTACGCGTTGGTGTCTCAACTCTAAACATTTTTATTAATATTAGTAACGACGGGAACCTCGTTTTCATATATGTAAAGATTAGCGTTTTATAACTTTATATATAATCAGCTTAGCGTTGGAGCGAAATACGTTTTAGGAAATTATTTATTTTTTTAATCATGCTTTTTTGTTATTGTACTGCTAATACATATAGTGTTTATGAAAGAGCTATACCAAGAGTAATAAAAACGTACTATATACGTATTCTATTGTTTAGAATTTTACTTTTAGTACACGCAATTTTTAAAAAAGGTGTGTACCGTGCGTAAATATGTTGCTGTTTAGAATTATACTATGTTTTATTTAAAAAAAGAAAACATTACTTGCAAATAAGCTTTTACAAGGTTTGGCAAAAACTGGTAAAGATCTACCATTGAAAGGGTATACAATTTGTTTTTAAGTTAACCTTACCCTAAGTTTCGCTTTTATTATATAAAAAAAAAATCCTTTACGTTTTGTAACCACAATTTGCATCTCTACGACAGCATTATATGTTGTACTAATTATAATTAATGACATATACCTGTTACCATGGAACCGAAGGAATAATTGGCTTGTGGTACAAGCACGTATATACTCAATAATCCTTTTTTTTTCTTTGCCCTACTCTAAATGCTTAAATATTTACTTTATGATCCAATGAAAGTATTTATGTTATGTATTTTACAACTGGCGGTAACTTTATGAAAATAACAAGATGGCTTCAGCGAATAATACTTAGACAAACCTTTTTCTTTTCTTTTCACGTTCTATAGGCGGTGATACAATATTCTGCACCTTACCTATTATAGCCTAACCAGAATTTAGAATTTACAATTTACGTTAACAATCTCCGAGTGTTTTCGATTTTCAAAAACTCTAAATGACCAATAAGATGATAATTTGTTTGAGTTACTTTTTGTGCTTCTTTTTTTTTCTATATCGTCATTTTACTCTGGGAATAGAGAAGAAAAAAAAAAGAAAAAAAAAGAAAAAAAAAGAAGGAAAAAAAAAGGAAAAAAAAAAATGTCTTTTTTTTAACAATGGTAGTTAATAAGTACAAAATATATTATTTTATTTAGTGCATGTAATACTTGATAAGAAAAACAAACTTTTTATTTATTACTGTAGATTGAGGCTGGGACTGAACCCTTTTTTCCGGCCGGGCGCGCACGGGTAATATGCTGGTATAATTTTTCTGAAAGAGAAAAAAAAAAATTGCACCATTATGTCAATATGTAGGATAATACATTGGGTAGGTTACCCCATTACTAATACTCATACGAGAAACAAGTTAGAATAGAAAGATGTATTGACTCGTACGATGGAAAAAAAAAGATAGTTGATTCAAAGCCCTAAAAAAATGTATGTTCCAAATGTTTATTACTTTGAATGAAACCTAGCAAATAAAAAAAATATGAGCGAATAAAGAGTATTTCTTTTTAGATCATGATCGCTTGCAATTAAAAAAAAAAGCATATTGCATATCTTTTTTTGTTGTCGTTGTTGCTGAATCACGATGGAATAAAACATTTTGTTTTTATATATATATATCATTACACGAGAATTAATGATGATATTATACTAAGTTGCCTAGAAGAGAGGGACGTAATGAAAAATTCGATCTGTCAACAATGCAATACCCAATTGTACCACCTTAATCCGCTTCGTAATTTTTATTCAAGAGGTTTTACTATTTTTTTCTTTAAAATCAAACAAGTTTCATTATAAAACACATTACTAGAGATAAGGGGACTTGTTTCTCTTCGAATTAATTCAATTGCTGAATTAAGAGTTTTTGTTTTTGTTTCTCTTTTGCAAAAGTGGAAATGCGTGGGTAACCACAAAAAGGGGCCTACCAAACCGAAAAATACTGAGATTTAAAAAAGAAAAACCCTCTTGAATAGATTGAACGGTTATGAATCGACCAATGATAAATTTTATCATATTTGGGAGTTTCAATAGGATTCATGTCTATTTGGGAGTTTCAATACCTTATTATATTTTTTTCTATCGTTTGAATCGAAAAAAGCTAACCGATCATAGTATCAAAAGATCGAGAATAACTCTCAAAGAATTTAAAGTTAACTATTTTCCAGCTTTCAAAACGAATCAATTGCATTTGGTGCCTTGGGAAACAATAATCTATAAAGTGTTAGCTCGGTTTACTGCGATGACCAAAAAAAAAAGTTCAGGTTATACGACAATGACGTCAAGTTAAATACACTCCGAAATGTCATGGTCCGAACCGCACTATATTTGTATTCTGCGCAAAAAACGTGGTAGGCCCGACTCTAGTTCAAATGATCGAGAATCCCGAGCGTTTATGTTGTGTACAGATTATACTGAATTCGGTTACGAGAGAAAAAAAGGTTGTAAGTTAAAATAAATAGGGAAGCTTTTAAGATCGTTACACTTGATGTAAGTTCCCTATTCGCAAGAATTTTATATATAAATGGAAATATTCTATTCTGCAAAAAAGAGAAAACACGATTATGACATACTGCAATCCAATGATTTGACGAACGGAGTTTCCAAAAGGGTGAAATTCTTTTTTTTTTTTTTCTGTTGTTGTTTAACATTTCAGTAACTGACTTATATTTCGGTGTTTGATAATTTAAGGAACGTTCTGTCCTACAAGAAAGTCAGACAGATATATTACCAAGTTTTTCTTTTTTTTTCGAAAAAAAAAGGTATATATGTACACCCATTTTCAATTACGGTTGTCTTTTTTTCTCTTTCTTTTTTATCTCACTACTCATTTTTGCTTTTATTTTTTCAACTTCTCAAACTAATACCAAATAAAAAAAAAACAAAGTTAAAAGAAAAATATAAGAAAATGATATCTAATCAAAAGAAAAATTGCTTTTGGTTGGTGGTATCTTGTTTAATTGCAGTTCTACCATTGTTGGTAAATGCAACTCCTGCTTTTAATACAGGTAATTACAAAGTGATTGAATATAAATAATTCGTATACTAAATATTTACTTCTTTAAAAAAAAAGTTAATGGATTCCGAGTAAATGGTGAAGTTTGTCCTTTACCTACTTATAATGCTTACCCTTGTCCTGTTCTTTGCGTTCGTGATATTTCGCAATGTCCTGACAAGGTCCGTCCTACTTGTCCTGCTGGTCAGACATACTGTGTCGATGGTGAATGCCATGACTCCTGTTCTTCCGATCTTGTCTCCGATTGTTCTTGCCCTGGTGCTCCCGCATTAGTAGGTCCTATTTATCCTTGTAGCGAAGCTCTTGTTAACGTTGAAAATTTCAACGCTGCCAACAAGGTTGCTCAAACTGACCAAATTTGCTCCAACTACCTTGGTGTCTCTAATATCTCTGCATGGACTGCTGACCCTGAATCTATTATGTGGGGAGCATGTCCTACACCTGATTATGGACCACTTAACTATTATGAACCTGTCTTTATTGCACTCTATGTCTTTTACGGTTCTTGTGTATTCTTCCTCGGTACTTGGGCTGCTTACAAGGCTCTCAGAGAAAAGGTTATCAAGGCTAGCTTCCATCGTGTTAGTGAATTAAAGCGCGATGATTATAATGATGAAAAGAAGGTAATCGATGGTAAAACTTCTAGTGTCGGCGGATCTAGTGAAGCCTCTTCAGTCAATACGGATGAACAAGATGATATGGTAATTAAGGCTTACAAGCGTGATTACTACGGCTCTCTTGTCTATATTCTCTATATGTTACAAACTGTTGGTATGGTCGCTTATATGATGTTAATGACTGTCGATTATTACCAAGATTATTTGTTCTTCCGTGGTTTCGCTGTTGTTCAAGGTAGTACTTTCATTGCTATGTGGTATATCTTCTTCATCTGGTTTGCGGTCCTTACTGTCTTCAAGAACCGTATTTCCAACTTTTTCCGTATTCAATGTTCTTATGCTGAAGGCCAATATGTTCAAGTCGAACGCAATGAGCCCGATATTATTTTCCAAGAAGATGATGATAAGCTTATGGCTTTTGTTCGTAATCTTGAAAAGAGAGCCAAGGCTATGCTCAAACTTGATATTGTTGTTGACACCTCTACTTTGCAAAAGACTGGTAACGGTACCAAGTATTTCATTTACCAATGTACTCGTTATGTCTATCATCCTGAAACTCAACTCTTCAAGCCTCACAGTTTTGAACTTGGTCAAACCCACAGTGAACTTGCTGAATTGACTACTGGTTTAACTAATGAAGAAGCTGCTGTACGTGAAGAATTAATTGGTCCCAACTTTATTGAGGTCTATGTTCCTAGTATTCCTATGGCTATTCTCCGTGAATTCGCTTCCTTTTTCTACATCTATCAATTCACCGCACTTTGGTTGTTCTACTACTTTGCTTACTGGCAAGTAGGTATTGCCGATACCGCTGTTATTCTTATCTCAGCTGTTGTCAAGGTTTATGTTCGTCTCAAGTCCGAAATTCGTATCAAGAAAATGGCCGAATTCACCGACAATATTAATATTCTTCGCGATGGTAAATGGATCGAGGTTTCTACTTCTGCTTTAGTCCCCGGAGATGTGTTTGAAGTCGTTGAAGGAAAGACCGCTCCTTGTGATGCTATTGTCTTGACCGGTAATATTGTTGCTGACGAAAGTTCTCTTACTGGTGAACCTTTGCCTATTCGTAAGTTCCCTATTCGTAAGAGTGATCCTATTGCTTATGAAAGTATGGGTGCTGGTAAGATCCACACTATCTTTGCTGGTACTATCATCTCTCAAGCTCAACGTACTGAACATGATACTCCTGTTACTGCTTTGGTTATGAATACCGGTACTGCTACTGATAAGGGTGAATTGGTTAAGAAAATTTTATTCCCTACTCGTGTCTCCTTCATTTTCGATGAACAAATCAAAATCGTCATCTTGATTTTACTTATCTGTGGTTTGGTTTGTCTCGCTTTAGCTATCTGGCTTTATACCAGTGGAACTAGTGCTTGGTTCTATGCTATGTTCGCTATCTGTCAATTAGTTTCACCTTTACTTCCCGCTGCCCTTGTGGTTGGTCAATCTGTTGCCGCTGGTCGTTTGCGTAAGATGAATATCTTTTGTGTTGATCTTCCTCGTATCTTAATGGCAGGCAAAGGTAACTTAATTGGATATTTTTTTTTTTTTTTTTTCTTTTTTTTACTAATTTTTTTTTTTTTAAAAAATTTTATAGTCCAACTTTTCTGTTTCGATAAGACTGGTACTTTAACCAAAGAGGGTCTTGAATTTTATGGTGCTAAACCTATTGCTAATATCAATGACATTGTTGAACAAAGAGCTAGTGGTGCTGAGCCTCAATTCGATAAGCACATTGAAGCTATTGATGAAATTCCCAGATTAATGCAAATTGCTATCGCTACTTGTCACGCTGTTACCATTTTAAATGGCCAATTTATTGGTAAGTTTTTTTTTTTTAGGGTGATTTATTTTGGGAATTATCGACTAATATGTATTATTTTAGGTAATCCTGTTGATATTGAAATGTTCCGTTCTTCCAAGTGGAAGTTAAATGACGCACCTGATGATGAATCTTATGTTGATACTTTAACACCTCCCATGGAATTACCTGGTCAAATCAATGCACCTGTTCATGTCTTGAAGCGTTTCGAATTCGTTCACGCTAGAATGTCCATGTCTGTTGCTGTTCTCGATACTCATACTAACAAGGTTCATATCTTTGTTAAGGGTGCTTATGAAAAGATTAAGGATTTATGTAACCCCGACTCTTTACCTGCTGATTACGATACTGCTACTGCCGGTTTAGCTCGCCAAGGTTGTTATGTTCTTGCTCTTGCTCATCGTGAACTCCATCTCGATCAAATTGGCGGCATTGAAGGTTTCAATAACTGGACTCGTGATCAAATGGAAGAAGATATTAGTTTTGCTGGTTTGATTATTTTCAAGAATCAACTTAAGGATGATACTACTGAAAATATTCTCGAATTGAAGCGTGGTGCTACTCGTACTATTATGATTACTGGTGATACTGCTTTGACAGGTGTTTACGTTGGTCGTCAATGTGGTATGGTTCAAGAAGGCGCTCGTGTACTTTTAGGTGATATCGATAAAAAGAAGAACCGTATTGTTTGGACTGATGTCGATGAACCTGAAACTTTCCCTGATGTTAACGTTGATGAAGCTCTTATGAACCAAGCTCACACTCCTTGTGAGTTAGCTGTCACTGGTAAGGCTTTTGACTGGCTCTGTGAAAACGATATGATGAGAAAGTACCTTTTGGACACTCGTGTATTCGCTCGTATGACTCCCAACGGTAAGGTTAAGTGTATTCAACTTCATATGGAACGTGGTATTACTGCAATGACTGGTGATGGTGGTAACGATTGTGGTGCTCTTCGTGCAGCTCACGTTGGTATTGCCATGTCTGATGCTGAAGCTTCTATTGTCTCTCCTTTCAGTACTAGTAACCGTAGTGTTCGCTCTTGTGTTGAATTGATTCGTCAAGGTCGTGGTGCTCTTGCCACTTCTCTTACTGGTTACAAGTATCTTATTATGTACGGTCAGGTCATGATGATGTTGAAGATCTTTACCTTCTATTTCAGTGTCACTGTTTCTCAAAACGTCTGGATTTTCATTGATGTCTTTATTACTGTATTGTTGACTTGGGCTGTTTCTCAATCTCAAGCTGCTACTCATCTTGAACCTGAACGTCCTACTGCTCGTTTGTTAGGTCCTCAAACTCTTGCTTCTGGTATGGGTTTGGTTCTTATCAATTGGTTATTCTTAATCGGATCTTTCACTTTCCTTTTCCAACAAGATTGGTTCCGTTGTAATGAATTCGATTCCGCTGCAGTTGATATTTCTAAGTGGTGGTTGTTAGCTGATAACTACGAAGCTGAAGTACTTGCTCTTGTTTGTCTTTTCCAATTTATTAACAATGCTGCTGTATTCAACTATGGTTACAAGTTCCGTCAAGCTTTCTGGAAGAATTATGTCTTGGTTTTCCTCTGGCTCTTGTATCTTGCTGTTGTCTCTTCTTGGTTATTAGCAGACCCCAACGAGTTTGGTTGTATGATGCGTTTCCAATGTGGTACTAAAGAAGTTTTGGAACAACTTGGCTATAATAATCCTCCTTCTGTTGAACCTTACAATACTCCTCTTGGTCATAACGTAATGCCTACGGATTTCCGTTGGAAGTTATGGGGCTTGTGTATCGGTAACTGTTTAGCTGCCCTTGCTTACGAGAAGTTTGTTGTACTTGGTCCTATCCACGCCTACTTGGCCAAAAAGTACCCCGTCAAGAGATTGCAAATTAAGAATTAGATTTAATTCTTGAAAATCTTTTTACACATGTAAATACGTACATAACCATTCCTATCTTATTATTCATATATATACTTAGTTTATATCCTCTTTTTTATTTATAATTTCCTATTTTCAATAATTAATAAATTGTTTTTATTACAATAATCATCTCTTTGTATCCTTTTTTTATATAGTAATTTTAGTATTTAGTCATAATAACAATGACGATCCATAAGGGTACGTCTATGAAGACATATTAGGTCATTTGTACCTGGCAATTACGCCATAATTTAGAAAGTTCGTTCATTTTGGAAAATGATTCGTCTTTAAATATATGTACAATAACGATTACTTTCCACTGCCAATACCACTATAGAGATTACTACATTCGTAACACTTGTAGTAGACGGACTAAAAAAAAAGAAGAGTTTAATTTAAATTTACATATATGTCCCGTTCATAGAAGGTGAGTTACTATTAGGGAGTCAGGGCTTTTGTCAAAATCTTCAAATGTTCCGCATCCTACGAATGTTCTTGTCCCTCTACATAAAGTACAGAAAAGATCAACCTTATTCGTAAAACCGTGCTTCAGTGCTTCTTGTCTATACTTTTCTTCACATTCGTCTATAGACAGTATTTTTGTAAGCTTACCAAGATATACACAGAAGTCTGTAAGTGTCATTATTGTTTGAAAAATTATAGATATAGTGAAGAAAATAATAATATCACACTCGTTTATATATCGAAAATATTAACTTTATTACGGACAAAAAGACGACATGACTAACCACATTGTTTTTACTTTGTACAGAGTATAGCTAAATAGTAAGGTATATGAATAGTGAAAGAGCCACGGTCTAGATCTTGTAATTTCTTGTTGTTGGATATTCTGTCAGACTGCCATTGTATTTTTGCTTCATTATAATGAAACAAAGTTGCCTATAATGGAAATTGTGGAGTTTTTTTCTTCGAAAGTAGTGTTTCTTTGAATAGTGGAGGAATCTCAAAAGTTTTGGCAATGGAAACTTTGCTTTGTTCTACAGTCAGGTATGTGGACTTTGTACCACCATACTTGGAAATACACCGAAGAGCAATATTATTCTTGATATTAAAGAGTATAATTGTTGTCAACATGTAAGGGGTTTATTCTTTTCAAATGCAATGGCAGGATAATTTGATTTTTTTTTACCTGTAAATATATCTTCGAATATAAATCGTACGAGAAAAAAAAAAAGCAATATCTGTTAACAAGTGTTAGAAGAAAAATATTTAATTCTATTTTCTGACATATTTTTAGTGGACTGTTTCAAAATTACAATTTGTCCAAGTAGTAGTGAATAATAGCAGTGCACTTATCAATTGCAGTGTGATGTATTTGCTAGGTATGATAAAAAATATTTGGTGGTTTTACAATGGAATAAAAAAATACGTGGCTATGATGGGTTATGATACAAAACAAAGGACTTCTATTCGAAATGTGCTGGTCTCTTCAAGCAACCAATAAAACAGTGCACCAACCTGGGACTTTTAAATCACATTTTTCATTGAAAAGAGGCTGATATATGCACTTTTACACCAAGTTTTGATTGGTTGAATGTATGAAAATTTTTTCCTTTCCTCCATCCAGCTTCAAACAATTGATATTCCGAATATCGTATAAAGTTGGAAAGCAATACAGATTTTATTTCGCCTTTTCTGTCTGTTAACTATAACTCTTTTTATTTAACTATCAAAAATGTCTTTCCGTCAAGGTGGTATCTGTTACAAGTGTGGTGAACGCAAGTATAAATTCCAATTTTATTTATTATATTACTATTTCGTGGGGTATGCGTAAGAAAAAAAAAAAAGGACAAAAAAAAGGACAAAACGCGCCTTTTTTTCTACTTTTTTTTTTTTCATACATATACTCTTTGGATCTTGCTTTGAATGTTGTTCTTCTGAATGTCTAGAAAGTAAGCTTTTATCCTCTTGACTTGACGAAGGCAGCTTCTTAGCTTGATTTGGTGCTTTTTTTTTTATTCTATTCTTTCAGGCAGTGTTACTTTTTTTCTTGTTTGTCTTTTTGCCTCCCCTGAAGAAAAAAAAAAAAAAAGTTTTTGTTGGAACTGAAGATCTAGATCTTGAACTTTTTTTTTTTTTTCTTGGTGAAGAAAAGGTTAACATAAAAAAGGAACAGTGTGCCTTATTTCTACTCCCAATTTTTTCTTGTTTATTGCCTGTCAATAATAAATTATGAAGAGTGAAAAAGGAGTAGTTATTTTCTGTATATTGAAACAATTCGTCAATTGACCTTTTCCTGTGTGTCGTACTTGACTTTATTTCTGGTGCTAACGTACTTTTTTTTTTTTTAATTCAACAGCCGGTCACCAAGCTAAGGATTGTTCCAAGACCGAGTCTGTCTGGTAAGCCAATCATTTGTTTATTTATTGCAATTTTAACTTATCTGAATTTTACTTTCAATAGTTACAACTGTCAACAAGAAGGTCATATGTCCAAGGACTGGTAAGTTTTTTTATATATAAAAAATCTATTATACTCCTACGCTGTACTTATCATTTATATGATTAGTTCCGAGCCTCGTGCTGAGAAGCTCTGTTACAAGTGTCAACAAGCCGGTCACTTGGTAAGTTTAAACTGTTATCAAATCTTGATGTATCTTTGAATTAACAATTTATTATAGTCTCGTGATTGCCCCGAAGCTTCTTCCACTGATGGACCCGCCTGTTACTCTTGTGGTAAGCCCGGTCATATGTCTCGTAACTGTCCCGAAGGTACCAGCAACAACCGTGGTTATAACTCTGAACGTACCTACGGTGCCTCTGCTCCCAGAGCCTGTTATGGTTGTGGTCAAACTGGCCATATGAGCCGTGATTGTCCCTCAGGTGGTAACGGTCAATCTGCCCAAAAGTGTTACAACTGTGGTAACACTGGCCATATCTCCAGAGATTGTGATCAACCCGCTCAAGCCAAGACTTGTTACAAGTGTCAACAAACTGGTCACATCGTAAGTTATTAAACTATTATAAGCATTATCATCATCTAATTAACCTCTTCATATATAGTCTCGTGATTGTACCTCTGAAGAGTAAATTTTTATTTCTCCAGAACTAAAAACAATTCCTTTCGACATTTTGCTCTAAAAATACATGTATAATTTTTTTGAAAGCCCATAATTCAAGATAAAATTTTCCTTTTTTCTTCGTGCTTATTACTTATTAATAAAAAGGTTTATTTTACCAAAAATATATGTATACAAGATGCTTTTTTCTTTCTTTTTCTGTATAAAAATGACTTTTTTCTTGATGTGTTCCTAGCTATAAGTAACAACTACAACACGCTTTGCAACGTCATCATTGTGGACATCGTATTTAATACCCGCTGAATGTGTCCAGGCCGGTAGCGGGACTGGGGCTATGGAAACAACCCAGTAAATAAAAACATTCAGGTGCAAAAAAGCCGAAATATTTTTTTTCTTTTTTTACCACACAAACTTTTTTTTTAAATCAACATGTCTGCCTGGAAAGCCGCTGGTATCTCGTACGTATTTTATACTCAAGCTAGAACCGCTTTTATATATAGATAGCCAATGACTAAATGTACACATCTTTTGTCTTCTTAGTTACCTCCAATACGCCAACATTTGTGCTCGTGCTGTTCGTAACTCCTTGAAGGACGAAACCCGTACCCTTGCTCTCCGTCGTAACCAAAACAACCTCAAGTTCGCCAAGTGGGAAAATGGTGTCCAAAAGGAACAAGTAAGATAATTTGCTTTATTATTTTAAAAATGTGGGTTAATTTATTAACATGGGGTCTTTTTTTTCTTTCAAAAATAGAAATTTGTCGTTCCTACCAAGAACTAAATTCGACCGTAGTTTGTTGTTAAAGAAAAAAGAAGACTCAGGATTCGATAACATTCAACACGTATAATCAAATCAAATAAAGCAATTATATACATACTACCTTTATTGTATTTCGGTAACAAGTGCAACCCTTTTATTTATTATTTACTATGTATCAGTGGAATATTAGTTTTTCTTTTCTCTTTCTTTTATTTTATGGATTGCAAGGCAGCATTTTATTTATTTGTAAATATGTATTAGATTAGTACGGGCGTATTAGATAGAAAGTAGGGGTGGGGTTTGGGCTTTATGTTAAGAAAATAAGTCGAGTAAGGCATCATAATTTGAGGTAGCCTTTACATCTTCTTTTGCTTTACATCGTTTATAGTATATGGGACAGTCAAGTGAAACACATGGTACATCTACGCACTCTCCTTCTTGTACAGTCATGGCGTCCAACGATGAAATAGTGCAACAGTCCTGGCATGTTTGTAATATACTCTGAAACTTCTTTTGCGCTTGTCGTTGTCTAGTAGTCAATGTGAAGACGGTATCGTAAGGTTTCGATTGACATTGTTCGCAAATAACTATTTTTAGATTGGGTTAGTATCAGTGGGTTTATAAAATCTACGTGTATTCGACTTGCCATTTTCTGTAATTTGACGGCATACAATACAATGAGAACTTGCATAATATTGATCGATCCTAGTAATTTTTCGGTTTTGAAACTGGTCTGTTCGTGCTAAGGCTAAGGCTTCTGCTTTTTGTGACCGAGGCATAGCATCATACCAAGATTCAATGTCTAATTACAAAGCTTAGTATATGTAGAGTATCATTTATAGTACTTTTTTTTTTCACTTACCAACACCCATCAAGTTGAAAACTCTATTGAGAGGCGGAATGATTTGCTTTCGAATATAATATTCAGCATCAAGTTTTAAAGCACTATTTGTAATATTAGCATAATTTCTTTGGAAAAAATAAAAAAGACATACTTATCAGCTAATACAGCTTCAGGTCGCACTACTTTTTCTTTCAATTTGGCTTTTGGTCCACGGTATACTACAACATAAGGAACTCGCTCTCCGTATTGTGGTTCTGCTCGCGTATCTGTATCCATCTGTGCTTGAGCTATCTGAGCTCCATTAGGACCTCCGCGACCAGAATAACTACCCATCCTGACTTCTTTCGAAATAATAAACTCTTGTAATAAAACTCGATTCGATAAAATCTTTGTCCATTGATGGTAAAGATATTCTTTTAATTCAGACATGTCTTGTGTACGAAATAAAATCCTAAAGGAAAAAAAAGGGAGCTAAATATATTATATGTCCATATAAATAATATATATCTTACTTTAGACATGACTCTAGGATCTTTTGAGTTGCAGCAATACCATCTCTTCTTACAGTCTCAATACCCTTTGCTTCAAATATTGGCTCTGTATCTGCTTGGTTTTCGTACTTGAAACCAACATATCTTTTTTTCGTCAAGAGAACTGCAGGGAGGTATACTTTCTCAAATTTAAGCTTTATGGGTGCACGGTTTTGCTTTGTAATAGTGTCGGCTATTTCGTTACCCAAGATAAATGCTTCATCTTTGGTCTTTCCGGGAAAATATACAAATACACTATCGGTATCTCCGTATACTACGCGAGCTCCCCATTTCTCTGTTTCGTTGATTAATCTGATTGACTATTTTTTTATTGTTGTTGAAAAAATTGTTAGTAATGTATCAAAAGCTAAATAAATGAATATGAAAAGTTACCCTTTCTAGAATTTCGCGACCGGTAGAAACAATACTATCTCCAATTTCAACCGATGGCATTCTACCAGAAAATGAAGCGGAGGTATAGCCATAGGTTACATTTGCTAACAGCTTGAGGGTTAATTGTTTCGCATCTAACATTCTTAAAAGTCCCTATATACAAACTCTTTTAGCAAAAAAGGGTGTTTCTCATTATTGTAGATTACTTACAGAGTCGTCTTTGTATTCCTTCATGGTTCTCTTTACCATAACTCTTGTATCTAAAATCTCTGATAACATTTTGGCTAATAAACTCTTTCGAATTTCAGGTTTAACGAACATGATACCATTAGGTGATACTAAGATGAAATAAATAAGTATATTTATACACTTAATGTAAAATTTATGCTTACGTACCGTTAATATAATCTTTCAAGGTATCCAATACACCATCTTGTAATTCAAAAGAACTTTTTACACCGAAACTTGGATCTTCACTAACATCTCTTACTCTCCCTAAGCATGTTGAATAACTAAATAAAGCGTTAAATAATTACCATATTAATTTTTTTTTGTTCTATTATTTTACCAGTAATTGTATGCAATCATAACAGATGGATATAAACTTTGGAAATCCAATACAACCAATGGACTACTATAGAACTGGGAGATAGGTTCCATAATTAATGGTAAACACTCAAGTGAGCGTTGAGAAGCAACCTAAAATACGAATATCAGTAGTAATTATTTAAGTATATCTTTATGTATGAGTTTACCTGTTTCCTATTAGGCGTAATTAATACATAGTTTTCTGGTTTGGCAATTCGAAACATGATCGATTCAACTTTAAATTGCGATCCTCTAGATATGACAGAATAAAAATCTATACCAAACACACGAGCAGATTCGCATGTACGAGTAACTACTTGAGAGGCGTCTAGGATATCAAGGTTCATCTGCACACGCTTTAAGTAGTACTTGAACAAGCGATACTTTAAAACGGCTGGACCCTTTTGATACCAGTTTGTTAGCGTTTCATGAGAGTAGTGAGGTGCTCTAAAGTCGTAAATAATAATAATTAGAATCTATGTTTAAATATGAATCAGGGGGAATTACCTATCGTGTAACAAGTGATAAACTACGTTCTCAAACGTATAACTGGTCAATGCCATCTCACCCTTCATTAACCTCCAAATATTAAGTATATGACGACCGCATACTTTATAGACAGAAGTCTTTTGATAACCCCATTGGTCTTTTTTAATGTTATCTGACGAAATAAAAACTCTAGATAACTGATCTAATAATTGGAAACCTTTTTTTTTTACATGTATAAGTATTAATTATTATAAACACATTTCATATTGTATTTACCTAATTCTGCTCCTCTTTCAACAAGGTAGCCCCAAGAAGAATTTTGTACCTCGTAACCGACCAAGATATCAGGATCAAAGCAACGTATTTTTTCAATAAGAAGAGCGAATAGTTGCTCTTCTGTATCTACATAATCGATTGTAGCACCTGTAAAAAATAAAAATTTGGGAATTAGTAAACATATTTTTTTTCGTAAATCAAATGTATGTGTTTTACGTGTACTGCTTAATCCAATTTTTGTAATATCAAAAGATTTAACCGCAATTACACCGACATGATAACCTTCTTGATATCCGTTGGTAGGAATACATTGATCTTCAGTCTGTAAACACCAAAATATGATTTGGACAGGGTCTTGTTCAGGATCAGGTAATAGTTTCTCTCGAGTATTTACTATTTCAAAAAAATAAATTAAAAATATGTTAAATAATACTACAAGGGGGGCAACTCACCATGTATTTCTAAACTAAGATAATCAATGTAATCTCTGGTACGCTTGACCTTGTTCTGAGGTTTGGTTGCACTTAATTTAAAATCATATGTGTTAGCTATAGTCGGCTCATCTAACTAATTTTGGGCATTGTGTCAGTTTCTATATTTATACATTTGCGAAGAGTAATCCTTTTTTTTTTTACCATTGTTGTAGAGTTTCCAATACGAATTTTTTTTTGGGTTTGATTTTCTTTAGCCCAATCGCTTACTTGCTTGTAGGTAGGAGGAGATACGGAAGGCTCCCAATGCTTAATAGTTGTTTCGTAAACTATGTCTCGATTGATATGGAATGCCGACTTAAATTCTTTTAGCAATGTAACACTATTTGTTGGCAATCTAAATTCTTTTCCGGCGAATACGGTAGGATATCGTGGAAGATCAGACGGGTTACTGAAATACGGTTCCCGATATGTTACACTTTTCTTTGGTAAATCTTGCTCTCGTAATATAGGCGGTAAGCGACTATAGACGAACTCTTTTGGATTAACTGCTTGTACAGTAGCGAGAATAGAAGATGGCAAGTCTAGACTGGCATTACTTGATTGTGATTCTTCCGGTTCCGTGCTTTGAGAAAGTTTAGGGTTGAATTTTTGTTTACGTTTACGTGATACCGGGGATGATTTGGAACGGACCGTAGTCTTTTTTGGTGAATTATGGCTCGATTGGCTGCTGAAAAACGAAACACTTTTGGTTCTTTCGGTTCTCTTTTGTGGAGACCAGATACTATTATCGTAATCTAGACTGGACGATTCCTCTCGAGTAGGACTTAATGGACCGTGACAAAAGAAGCTAGGTTCGTGCTCGGATCTTTCTGATTTTTTAGTAGCAGCACCTTTCAGTGACTTATGTGTACTGTCTCTTGTGGCACGTTTTACTAAAGTAGTAGACTGTTTAGATGATAAACTGTCTAGTTTCACAGAGCTGGTATTCTTTGATTCCGTTCTCTTTACTTGTGATTTAGGCTTTACTACTGGAGTAATTTTTATAGCAGGTTTAGAATCCGGAGGGGAAGATGAGAAAGTGTTTTCCAATTTACGATACTTTTCTTTTATCAATTCAGATTTGGTTTTAGTTGTTTTCTCAGCTCTAGCAGAAGTAGTAGATGGTACTTCTTCTTTTGGTACATCTTTTGGTATATTTTTCATAGCTTTTCGCATTCGTAACTTTCTCAATTCTTTTCGTTGTAATTCCCATTGCTCTGCACTAGAATTTTTCTTGGGAACTTGTTTGTCTTTTTCATCACTCGCGCCGTCCAATTGGTCAATGCGAAATCTTTTTTTTCTGTGACCTTGTGGCCAGCGTCTATACAAGAAAAGAAAAGAAAAATGAGTATCTCACAAACAATAAAATTTGTATATGTAAATATTACACTGGATCAGGTGGTATAATACTAATTTCAAACGGTACATCTTCTATATCGCTATCTTTTTCTTGATTTAAATCACTGGAAATATCTTTTTTCGATACACTTGTTCGTTGAAGAATTGAGTCGATTCTTTTAGATTCTTGTAGAAAATCTAACTTGCGAGGCTTGTATGGCTCGTCTGTATACTGAATTGTAGTTGTTGGAAACTTTTCTTGAGTTTCCATCCATTTAGCAATATCCGCATCAGTAATTTGATTTGATTGACTAAAATAGTTATCGTCATTATCATCTAACATGTTTTCAACCAGATCTTCTTCAATTAAATCAAGTCCTCTTTCCTCATGAAAGGACGGGTCTCTTATTAAAGAATCAACGATAGATTTGTCTAGTTTTGAAGGTAAATCCCATGCATTGTAACGTGTAGGAGTCGCAGAAACGTTAAATTGGGATGATCTTGGTTGTGAACTCAGCGGGGGTGTTGTACATCTAGGTGTTATATTGCCTTGCAGTATATCAGAAGTAAATACATCGTTATAAGACGCTTGGCTAGAGTTAGGTTTGAGGCTATGTTTCCCACTTATTTGACTTGCTATTTTTTCGTTACGTTGATCTTTCCATGAATGGTATTCTTCAGGATAAAGTGCTTCAATTGCTTGGAATACAGTCATCACATCTGACATAAATTCAGACGATTCTTGCGATTGCGCTACTTCATCAAATTTATGTCCTGTCATCATCTTATCCATTAACTTTCGTAATGAAGACTCGGAGTTCCATGGTACGTGTGGGTTTCTCGCATCTGTTTGAGCTACAGGAGGAATTGGATCCACCATATTTCTTAATCTACGACGACTCTCTTCGTCTTTCCAAATACCTTCTAATGACTTTACTAGCTTTTTTTTTGCTTCTTCCTCCGCATGTAATAACGCCTCTTTTTGTATAGATCTTTCTCGTCTTAAACTAGTATGTATATCTCGTTCGGTTATATCTAGTCTATTCAGAATTGACATGCCTGTAATATCCAATTCCAATTCACAATAACTCTCACGCAGAATAGCGTTTGATTGCTGCTTTTCAGGTACAGTATGTGCTGTATAAATAGGATAATGATCTACTGGATTACTACTATGCACTGACATTTGTGAAAAATCAAACGAGGATTTTGGCTCTTGTAATAAAGGCAGCCTAAATACAGGAGGACTAACAGGTTGATGTTCATCAATATGTAACCAGTCCATACCATACAAATTATGATCTATTAGAAATTGAAGCTCATAATTAATATGCGCTTCGTAAGGTTGAAACTGTGTTTCCATAATTGCTTCTGATTGTAATAAATCTATCATTTGTTGCTTCTCGTAAGGATTAGTGATATATATTTTTAAGAAGCTTTGATAGCCTACGTGGTACCCATAAAAAGGAACACCTTTTGTGAGTACAATAGCAATAATATGTCGATCTTTCTCTGCATTGGGTTTGACCAAGTTCATCGCTTCATTTAGACTGGTACCGAATTGAAAAATATCTTTTTGGATCTGTTGTTCATCGTAGTCTTTAGGTATAGTGTATGGTACAAAAAAGTACGGAAACACCTTGAAAGATGAAGAAGCTTAGTTTACATTTCTTTTTTTGGTGTATAGACTTTATGGCCTCATGCTTACCTGGTGAATGTGAAGACAAACTTTTTGACCAGCTAAAGTGGATCCGAAAATACGAATAATAGGCACCTTGGATAAAGTTTTGGCACTGAAAGGTGTATAGGTTCGATCAAAAGAAGTTGGTTTGGCCATGTAGTGATCCATATTGGTGATTCTTATTGAGATCGTCATATTAAATGGATTATGCACCCAACTAGAAAGAATCGACAGAAAGAGAGGACAAAATAGAAAGACAAAACTGCGCAGTTGTAAACTACAGGTACAATGCGGTTAGAAACTGATAAAATAACAAGATTGATTTCAATTGGGCAGACTCTGCTTTTAAAACGACATTTTTTTATCATTTTATGAAATATATAAAGATACACATTAGACTTTCCTAAGAAAGTGGGCAAGGAGGTTTGTATCCATGTACCCTATTATGCCTCTTATTTCGCCCATTTTGCGGATAAAGGAGAACATAAAAGAAAATCCCACCGTTCACCGCACCAGCCATGTTACCACGTTTACTGGATATGCCGGGCGCGTTTTTTCTTTTTATTTTCGCCCATTTTTGCGGAAAAAGAATGGGTGTTGAGCACTTTCTTATTTTGTCTCGCCTGTGCGGAAAATGAAGAGTGTAAAGAAAAATCCCATTTGGACATGATGAAAAAGAAAAGCGTAAAGAAATAAACTTGTTTGATAGTTATCTTACTCTCCCCTTAATGCGTTTCATGTGTGACTGAATCTAGTGTAACAAAAGACCTTTTGACACGAAAAAGATAAAAAAAACTTTCTTCTCTCCTTCATTAAACAATATGCGCCAAAAAAACTGGTGGAAATGTTAAGCATAACGTGCCTAATAGTGATTTGAATCGATATAGGCCACGAACTAGATATTATATTAAGCAAGAAACGGAAGACAGCAAAAAATCTTTGAAATGCGCTTTATATTCTCCTGTGAAGATTGAATCGCCTTCTTAAGAAATGACCAAGTATAAAAGTAGTAAGTGTTGAAAAGAGAATTACAGAGAAAGAATATTTAATACGGCCTTATGCTCATTATGTATATATAGCTCTATCAGCAGGTACTAGAAAAAGACATTGTAGTACATGTAATATCACTTTTCGGAGAAGAGATATATCTTGACCACGAACTACACTCCCATAAAACTAAAGACACTCGTTATCGACCCTCAACACCTTTTGTTGTAATATATATAAGAGTTATAAAGGCGTTAACGTTCATATTCCATTTACCCGTCCAAAAATAAAACCAAACCTATTGAAAACACCTGATATCAATGATCCGAACTCTTACTGTATCTCGTGTGATCATACGTTCGAGTCGAGAAGAAAGTACCTTATCTGCTTGGCTAGTGTCCATTATATGTTACACCCTGTGCCCTCAAGAGGACCACGCGAACCAGAAAATAGTAAACCAAAAATTGATATTTTAAATTTGTATTGTGATGTTTATCAAAAAGCATATTGTACCAAGTTAAATTACATACGGCACTTAGCTCTATTTCTTTGCATGACCGTAACAGAACCGAGCAACTTTAATTCAAAAAGACTTTTTTTTAAAGCGCGTGATATAAGCTGAAATTTATTGCTCATTTGCGAGATGTACATCGTACAGTGCCACCTGCTTGTTCAGATATGACACCAGACACTAATGACCCGAATAATTATTGTGTTGTATGCGATAAAACGCTTTCTGATAGAGAAAAAAATACACATCATCTGATTATCTTTCATCTTAACAAAAAGCCAGAACTTTATCAAGGAATAGATTGTACAAACCCTAGCAAACTCAATCTAAGACATAGTAGATATTGTGCTGATTTTCAAAAAGTTTTTCTGTCAAAACGTTTACGTCGAGTTCACATGCATAAAATACATGGTATCAAATAACTCAATGCCGATGATCCCGAAGTTAACAATCCAAATAATTATTGCGCTTCATGTAATAGAACATATTCTTGCAAAGGGAATTTTCGATTGCATCTAATTAATGTTCATAACTTGATTACACCTTCTTCATACATGGGAGGTATCAAAGCTAGCGATATAGCGCCTGTCGTGGACATTTTAAAAAAATTATTGCAATGTCTATGATAAAGTATTTTCTACATTGAATCGTTATCGAGTTCATGTATGCAGAAGTCGCCATATAAGACTCCCGACGGAAACATTGTCGAATTATGTCAATCGAAATGAAATACCAGATATTGACGAAATAGGCTACCATTGCACAGCCTGTGACAAAATATACAAAAATAGAGCAGCATATAAAACACATCTGCATAAAATTCATGGCATCATATTACCTAGACTGAGGAGTTATAAAGCGCGGCACAACATTAATTACGATATTATTGCCAACATGGATGATGAAAATAATCATTGTGCCTCGTGTAATAAAACTTACTCGAATAGACGTAATTATATGCATCACTTGACTACGATCCATAATATGATTAAACAAGAAGATACAAAGGAAACGTTAAATATTCGATCGGTACAAACAAACTAGTTAGTTAATTGATCCTAACTTGAAGAACTATATTGTTTTATAGATAAACTTACTATTGAACTACGTGAACGATTCGAATGTATTTCTATATTTTGTTCTTTGATTATAGTGTAGGATCCTGTTGTTTACAAATAAAATGTGTACTGCTTTATTTTTTAGTTATCTACTAGTTTCTAATAAACTATTATATATGCTGCAACATGATGAAGCGACAACCGTCTCCCAAAACCTATCATTCGAAAAGCATTACATATTCCTTAAATAACTATTTGCGGAGACCATTGTAATAATTAAAGGTCTAACTGTTAAATGCAATATGGGTACAGTGAACATCTGCTTTTTTTATATATAGTCAATTTCCTTCTACGCATAATATTGTTTATGATACGATGACCCGAATACCCTTTTTTTTTTTTACTAACGGCGGCCTGCTCCTTGACAAGGAAGGTCTTTATTCGCATAAAAAGGATCTTGGATGAATCAAGTTAGAGCAAAAAGCACCTACTACGTATATAAAAATGATGAACCAATAAGTACGAGTATATGAAACAAATAATGGTATAATACGACATAATGAGTAAATATATCACACGAGTAAAAGTGGCATTATTTTATCACTTATTTATTTTTTATTAAGTCTTTTTCTTTTTTTTTCTTTTTCTTCTTTACTTATTATTTTCAAACTTATACCGGGCCTTTGTGGAGAAACTGGTATTCTTAAGATACGCACGTGAAAAGTGATCTGTCACCTCCTTTTTTTTTTTCTGAACGTGTAAATAGAACGTGTACCAAGAATTTCCCAGGATTAACCAACTTCTCCCATAGTGGACTATGCCTTCACTGGGGTGATACAATGCCAACAAGAACTAAGAAAAACGAAAAGATTGACATGAAGATTGACCTTCGTATCTTGTTTTGTTCTAATACAAAACGACCGGACCTTAGTGTTGGCGAGTTTGCCAAAAATGCAATTCCTAGAAAACTCTATAATGACAAACTCAAACAAGTCATTATTTCAAAATATCTTTTGAATACTCTTCTTCTTTCTGGTCTCCCCCCCTCAGTAGCTTCAATCCCAATTGTCCAAATAATGGATTTCGTGTGCCACTTGTCTGACTTGAAGAAAGTTGAAGACTTTTATGTATTAGAAGCCGTCGATTCAATCACATTCCCCACAACATATAGAGGCATACAAGACAATAGTATTAAAAAACTAATAAGTTTCCTGGAGAAGGCCAAGGTAAAATATTTGGCGTCTAGACTACAATCGAATGTTTATTCACTTTAATTTGATTTCATAGAGCCTGTGCCTGTGGAAGTACTGTAATAGTATATCAATATTTGTCTTACGTGCATTCTGTTTCGGTTCTACAGAGTGTACGACGTGAATAAAATGATAAAGTGAACTGTGATACTTTTATAAAATGAGGAGATTTTATTTATCTTTTTTAAAATTGCATAATTTCCGTTTGAATTTTTAGTTTAATGAAAGTATAAGAAGTAAGCTGTAAAGTGATAAGAGGAAGTGTAGTAGTAGCATTTTTAGTCCTTCTTTTTAAGGTCAAAGTCGAGACCGGCCTTTTCTCTCAAGTCTAAAAATAAAGTTATGTTGTGTTAAATTTTCGTGTGTATTTTTTTTTTAAGAGAGAGAGAGAAAAAAAACCTACTTCCAACGACACTGGTCAAGTCGTAGTTACCGTGATCAGATAAAACCTTATCAGCATTTTCACAAAATATTTCAGTGATGGGTAATTTAGCACCAGAATCCTTAGCTAATTGCAAGATATGTGCTACATCTTTTTTAGCAGAAGTGATAGGAAATGCAATTTGATCTTTGTAAGTATTGTTTAGCATACGGTCAGCATAGATACCTAAAAGCGTATTGGGGAAGACAGCGTCCAATAACTCCTTTACCTTATCTTGACCAACACCCGAGGCTTCACCCAAAGTCAATCCTTCCGCGACCATTTCTACAACGGACGTGACGAAAAAGTTACCACAGAGCTTTAAGCGTAAAGATTCAGCGACATCCTCTTGGCCAAGTTCAATGACCTTTTTACCGATAACGGGAATCAATAGAGGCATGACCTTGGCACGCACCTTTGTATTACCACCAGCCATCAAAACGGTCAAGTCTCCTGAAGCAGCTTTCGAGGGGGGACCCATTACAGGACAAGCAAGGTAAGTAACACCAACTTGTTTAGCTTTTTTAGCGTAGGTTTGTGCAAGAGCGGGACTGATTGTGGATTGCTCAATAAGGATGGTACCGGACTTTAAATGAGGGAGCATGGCGTCTATCGTTTCACTCACGGCGCCGTCGTTTAAGAGACAAGAAAAGATTATATCCGAAGATGATGCAACTTGTTCTAGAGAAGTGGCTACTAGGACCGGATGTGTCCTTTTTAAATCTTCTGCACGAGCTTGAGTACGGTTAAATGCTAAAAGAGGGGGATATTGTAATAGAGATAGTTTGTTGGCGATATGACCCGCCATGGCATTGCCCATGGCTCCTAAACCAATAAAAGAACACTGAAGAGATGCAGTCATATTTTTTTTTAAAAAAAAAACTATAAAAAGACAAAGATGTATATAAAACGCGGAGAGAGAGAAACTTTCGCCATGTTTTTACATAAACTATGCTTTTTAAAAAAATGGACTGCATTTTTCAACAGGAATACATTTTATCAATTGATATTGTAAGAATTAATAATGGCTGACAGAGATTTTTTTTATTTATTTTTTTAATAAAGATTAAAGCTAGTAATACAACATTTGACCAATCAAATGTTAAACGAAGGGGGGTGTTTATGACAAAAAATTCCAAATTTTTAGTACACGGTAAAGAGTGGGTGATATTTTTTCTTTTTTTTTTTTAAAGAAAAAAAAGAAGATCTGTTCTGGTATATGGGAAAAAGTAGTAGACAAAAGGGCATATAAAGTAGGTATGTATATATAAAAAAAATAGCATATTTTTTTTTTTTCATATCCATCGTATAGAGAGAGGGATAGGAAAAAAAAAGGACATTATGCCTTGAAGTTGTTAAGTCAAGGAATAATCATAAATGATATTATAATATTATTAATGCTGTAGTTTGTTGTTGTTGTTGTTTTTTTTATGGGTTTTTTTTTGTTTGTTTGTTGATATATGCCGAGAGAAAGTTGTTGTTGTTGTTGTTTTACAATACACCTACGCGAGATGATTTTTTACCAGTAACGAGACTTTTAAAGCTCTTCCACATTTTACGTGCAGTAGTAACAGGTGGTGGTGGAACATCAGTGGCCTGTTCAGACGCAGTACAAGATTTTTTATTGGCAGCGCTATCAGATATATCGGATCGCTTAAAAGAAAATAAGGATCGTTTCTGTTTCGCAGGTGCTTCGTTTACAGGAAGTGATACGTTTCCTTCATCGTTATTACTACGCCACGTTTTTGGCAAGGTAAACATCCGTGCCGATAACTTTTTCACCTCCGATTTCAAGGTCTTTTGTGATGGATTTTTTGGAAGTGGTTTTGTAGCCGGTGTTAAATCAGGGTTAGCTTTCGGTTTCCAAATAGTTCTATTAGCGAACTCTGTAGCACGCGAAGTAAATGAAGTCTTGGATCTACTTTGTTCTGGTTTTGTTACATTACAAGCAACAGGCTTAAAAGTAGCAGGGGGTTGAACTTTTTTCTTTGCAGCAGCAGCAGCACTTATATTTGCTCTAGAATAACTAGATGATGAAGATTCGAATTGACCTATAGTAGCACCAACATAACCCTTTTGTTGTCTGGAAGTTTGTTGTGCGACAGGTTGGGTCTGAAAACTGGCACGCTTTTTGGAAAACATATCCTTGATGGATTGTACAGTGCCCTTTTTGATTTCTAATCTCTCCAATTGAGGGTTGGATGGATTGGGGGATGCATTGTTGTGGGTATCTGCAGTTTGACGTGTACTAGATGAGTAACTGGTATGGCTGGTATTATTGGTTTGTACACGGCTCAGTCCTCCTTTGTTACTCAGAGAATCCGGTAACTGAAAGAGGGATCTTATTGAGCGCACGGTGCCACGTTGTATTGTACTCAGAATAGAAGATTGCTGACTATAAGATGACTCGGTATCCACTGCTCTATTACTATTACTTGTGCTATATTGATAATTTTCATACATTCTTGTTGATCCAACAGATGCTTTACTTGACTGAAGTGAAGATGATCTATTTAAAGAGGGAGATACTCTTGCAACATCGCGCGGATCGGCTTCCGCAATGGGCAGAAAATGGTCATCGTTGTGGAACGGAAAAGCCAAAGGTCTCGGGCAAGAATAAACAAGATCTGGCTGACGAGGTGGTTGATGTTTTCTCGATTTTTTTTTCTTTATTGGCTCAATAGAATTTTTGGTGATGATCGATGCAGTACTTGCAGTGGTTGTGTAATCATCATTGGGTTCATTAAAATTAATATTTTTTCTGGTCACATGATGTGTGGGTGAAATAGGTGAGCCAGAAGATGGTGTCGAAGATGATGATGTGTATCCACTATCTGCCCCTGATATCTCTGATTCTAATGAGGATCGTTTTTTGCTTAATGTTGCTTTTGAATGTGATGGGCGAACGAGGTACTGTTCGTGTCTAGAACTAGAAGAATGGAACATCACACTCTATATTAAAAAAAAAAAAGAAGCTTTTCTTGCAATAAATAAATATAAAAAAAAAAGAAAAAGAAAAAGGGAAAGAAAGAGCAAATAAAAAAAAGTTTTTTTAGGGGAAAAAAGTATTTTTGTTTTTGTTTTTTTTTTGCACCAACCAATATTTCTTATTTACTGTAACACGAATATTTTATTAAGGTACTAATATATTATCTTATTATAAAACTCTATATAAATTACTAACGAACTTTTCAGTAAAGCTGCACTTATCTTGTATTCCCCGGAAGAAACTTATTTGTTCATATTCACCAAAAAAAAAAAAAAAAGAAAAAAGAAAAAGAGGGGTCCCCTTATTTGTTAATGCATAAAATAAAATGAAAAAAAAGGACCCTATCATATCCACCTTGTTAAATATGGTTAGTATTCGCTCTTTCAAACCAAGTAAAATGAATTTCGGATTCGTCCGAATTCTCTTGTATGTTCACACAAATACTTTAAATCATTCCAGTTACTTCTTACAGGCCATCGATTACAGTATTCAGGAAAAAAAAAAAGAAAAAAAAAAGACGTGTTATTTTCTGTAATTTTCTCATTAAATATATTAGTGCATTTAGTAACAATATGCCAAAATCATGTCACTATAAAATTAGAACAGCAGATTCTTGACCTAAACATTTATAGTGATTACTTTTTATTTTATCGTCGATCTAAAAATCCTTTCTTTAATATCGTTCTCTTTCCATTCTTTTAATATAGGCGAATCGATATATATATATATGTATATACTTTCAAGATAAATTTGAAAGCGTGGTAGAATAGCAAGAATAGACTATTGTATGCAATTTCTTTTTGGTATAAAAATATTAAGGGGTTCTATACCTAAAAGAAAAAAAATGCAAACACTTTGCGGCCTCATCTTGCAAATAGTACATTTGTCTCCTAATATTTCTATCTGTACCAGCCATTTACTCTGGTTTGATTGGATATAACATTGGGGATACAGCAAGAGATAATGTATTCAACTTTTGAACTTTTAGGATCGACAAAGTTGTACAAATGTGTTAAAAGAACACTTAGAATAAGAAAACTATCACTTTTTTTTTTACTTATTACTCAGCGTATTTTAAAAGATGAAATAAGGAGGTGCGCAATATCAGCTCTTAAACCCGACGTTGCGAAAATGCTGGCGAAGAGATTTTCATTCAGTAAGAGGGGGGTAGCACTACATAACATCAATATTACTATTTTTAATATGTGCAGTAAAACATTCGATACAATATAATGAGTTTGAGTGAGTCGCCTTTCAGTGTTTTTAGTAGAGGACGTACGACTTTGTCAGTTATACAGGCCAGTTTTCTTTGTTCGTGTAGCACGAAACTATGTTTATATCTTTTTCTAAACTCTAAAACGTCAAAGATTGTATCAACATGCGTAAAAACATACTACCTTCACACGATACGCAATTATTTAAAACTATGAACAATTGTTTTTTTTAATTACGCGTAGACATTGGAAGAAAAAAAAAAGTTTTTTGTCTACTTTGACTGATTGACATAAATCAATAGGTAAAAATATGATGACGGAATACGTTCTTTATTACTGATTACTAGTTACACACCCGAGCGAGAAACTTTCAGAAGAAGAAAAAAGCTCTGGTCTGAAAATATTTTGGGGTTGGTTAGTTAATGATCAACACTCCCTTTATCTTTGTAAAAGACAATACCGGTATTAAATTGCCAAAGCAGTAACTTTGGGCGTATTTTCATAGCTGCCGGTAAGAAAAATAGGCCACCATGTTTTCTCTCCTCCCTTAAACTTAAACTCCTGCCCTGGTCAATGCATGCAGTATTTTTTACATCTAACAGTTTGGTAATTATTACCACTACATGTTTTAACTATCAGCATTACGCTTGTTCTACCTCAGCAGCCTGCCGCATTTGACTAATAACACCAAATCCTCTTTTATAAATATAAAGAAAATACATTTAGTAATAGCCAGCTGTATACCTACTGAACGACGGACTTTTACTTGTGCTGTTTGGCTCTCTGCGATTTTCGGATTTATTTTCCGTATACAAAGAACATGGTTCCAAATTCAAATAACCTCTGAGTAACCTACAGTAAATAAAGGCATGATTAAAATGTTAAAGAGGCTCGCCGTCTACTTTGAGATGGTTCCAAATCCTCGCCTTACATGTGAGCGTGATTACATAAATGATCAAGTGAGTTCTACTTTTTACGAAGGGAGGGAATAATAACTGAGGGGTTTTTTATTTATTTACAACAATGCTTTTTTATTCATGTTTTTGAGAGAATTTGAATAATTCAGTGACGGCAGATGCGAAGCATTGAAAGTTGTAATCTATAAGTCCATGTTTTTTAAAGTTATCACCTCGAATCATACATATTAAAGCTAATAGACTACAGAAGAGGAAAAAAGTAAATACACCGAGAAAAATGAGAGTAATGTTTATTAATTATACCTGTTGATCTCCTTCATATATAGTACATCTCCGTTATTCAATTTGATAATACTTGATGCTTCTATATCAGTATTAAAAGCGTTGCAGGTTACGTTTGTGCCTTCGAAATGACCACTTAGTTCTAATTCATCTAGTGTTGCTTCATCGTATCCGTCCTTGGTATAAGGACCACAACCACTTTGAGGCCTTTGGGGGGGAGGTTAGTCATGAGTGTACAAAAAGTGTGATGAAGTAAAAATATATATTTACCCGTATATGCATTCAATATCTAATACAACATCAATCATATCTGAACACAGTTCGTATGAATCCATTTCAACTGGAGTACTATCTGTCGCAATGTATATTTTGGTCAATGTATCAAACAAGTAAGCTTTTTCCAATCCAGAATTCTAATATCTCTTTAGCTTGTTGCTGTTATTTTTTTTTTTTTAAAAAAAAGAAAAGTTTACTTACAGTTCTTAAAATATTCAGTAGGTTTTCAAGCGTAGGTAGCTCTCGAATGAGTTTTTGAATGATCTTACTAAAGGCTTCATAAATTGAGTTATCGTAGATACTTGTAAGATGATACAACAAACTAATGTTTTCTTCTTGATCAATGTCTTTTAAATATTCCTGCATCTTACGAACGATATCAATTTTGACATCTAAAAAGAAAAGTGTTAAAACATGTTTTTTTTTGCTTCCAGAAATAAAATAAATAAAAAACATACACAGAACAAGTTTTTACCATCTTTATAATCATCTGATAATCCATCGACTTTATGAATTAGAATTTCGAAAGTCATGCTGGGGTTCACTTGGTAGGCTTTTACAATTGTATATTGTAGTCTGTGCAAACTGTCCGAGTAATCGTCTTGCGCATCAATAACAAACACCAAAGATCCAACCGTATCAAAGATTTCTTTGGCATCGTATGCGGAATTATCAAAGAAGTTTACCTGACCTGGAAAATCCCATATTTGAAAGTCAATAAAAGAGCGACTACGAAGAAAAAAGTTTTTTTAGGATTTTTTATTTTATTAAAAAAGATAATACTTGCGTTACATCTTCTTTTTGAATCTTTATTGTACTTTCCAAAAGAATTGTATCTTGTGGTGGCATCTTTCCAAATACAACACGTTGAATACTGGATTTACCACTCCTGTTTTTTTTAAGAGTCATGTGGGAAGGATAAATACTTGTTTTCGCTTACCTTGGTAATCCCATAAGCAAGATACGAGGTTTATCTACAGGTGACCCAACCATAATTTGGTTTGTAATCGTTGGTCCACTTTTTTTTACAAGTGTGTAAGTTTCTCTCTCCTTTTTATTTTATAATATATATATTCTTTTACTTTTCGGTTTCAAAAGGAGCATAAAGATAGTGTTCCTGAAAACGGATAAATGTTGGTGAGTTTAATTTTTTTTTTTGAGAAAAAGGGTATTTAAAACTTACGTTCATGGGAGTATAAACAAAAAAAAAAAAAAAAATGAGCAGAAAGAAGAACAGTGATCTCTCGCTTTTCTCCCTCTCTTGAATAAATATATATCTAGCATGAGACCAAGTTTGTGTGACAAGAACTCATGGTTTTACCTTTTGGCTAAAACCATGTTGTACAGATAAAACAGGTGTCGTACGTTTTGGGAGGGCAAAGCTCCAGATAGGATGAACTGTTTAAGGTCGTTTTTGTTTATATAGCAAACATGTATTTATATGTATCAAAGAGTACATTTCCTAACTATCGCAGAGAGAAATTTTTTTGAAGTTAAAAAAAAAAGATCTGAGCTAGTAGAGTTATGTGCCTTTTCTTGGATTGCTCGATGGTGTAATATTCATTTATCTATAAAATAATTAGGTAGCTTATTACGATCGATCCAAAGCGCCCGTTCGAGTTCGTAGGGGTCTTGCGGTGAAGTTGGATTACACAACAAGAGTATACTTTATGTTCATCTTCGGTATAGTGCCTAGTCCGCCAGAGAATCTTGTTTTTATATACAACTGTCCTTTTAAGCTATACACATCTGTTCTACTTTTTTTTTTTTAAAAAAAAGTGAATTGGAGTATCAGCTGAGAGATACAAACAGAGTATAATCCATTTTTAAATAACTAAATACCTGTGACATTGGTAACTTAAATATTTACAAAACCTTCTCCACATTAAAAATACTTTTTTAAGCTCTGTTTTGTATTTAAGGTTAATGTAACAAGTTTTTTTTTATTCTTTTTTTTTTTTTTTAAAAAAAATGAGATCTATATACAATTTTTATCTCCCTCTTCTTCTCTATTCCTCGTTATCTTCTTCTTCTTCTTCAGACTCATCACCAAAACCTTCAGGTAAATCATACTCAAAAGCAACGTCCCAACGAGATCCAGGAGCCTTTGCACTAATATACTTGATAAATCGCATGATACCTTCATCTCTCAAGACAAGAGACAATTCATTACGACCAGCGGACAAACTTAATAAAGCGCCATCATCATCAGCAGCCTTGTACACAGCAGCATCCTCTTCTTCATCATGAGGAGCCATATAGCACTCGTACCCACCTACCTCACCATCTTCCCAACGTTCAGGAGCATGTACGTTACAAAAGGTAACGTCCAATAAAGCCTGTCCTCTGGTATTGGTAGTAGCTAAAGTGTAATCGTGACCAGGACGGAATCTACGTGCTTGGCCACGGTACCCAATAGGCATGACTTGTGCAATGGTATTTAACCAAACTCTGAATGCCTCTGATTCAAACTTGGATTTCAAGTAGGCAAATATATCATCTTTACTGTTGTTGATCATAAAACGAGAACGATGAGGAGGACCCTGTACGATCCAGCCGTCTCTGACGCCCGTACCGTGAGGAGCAACTCCGTCGTTGCCTGACAATACCTTGTCTTGTTTATCTAAATCGGTAGTGACAGCTTCTAATTTAGCTATTGTCTCGTCGTTTAAAAATTGTTTACATTGTACAGCGGATTCTTCTATAAAACGGTCCGACATTTGAGAAATAATGTTGAGGTCCAAGTAATGAGGGTTCATAAATTCAGCTAATTCGATCAAAACTTCCTCAGTTAAACCAATAAGGTCCTCTTCGGTTTGTTGAGTCTCGTATTTTTTAAAGTTGTCGCTGGTATCTTGTTCTTCAATTAATTGTTCAAGAGATGATTTTGCAGCGTCGGTTTCTTCTTGAGAGGGTTCCTTGTAGCCAGGTTCTCCGGGTTGAGGGAGATGGAACCAGCCAGAGATACTGAGTCTGTTACCAGGACCAACGACCTCTTCCACAGAGTGGAAAGAGTGCCCGGGTTGAACGGTAAACATAACAAATTGGTTCCATTGAGGTGGGATGATCACAGTAGGTTCGGAAGCAGGTGTACCCTTTTCAATAACAGGATAGAGCTCTAAAGCACCTCCGTCTTTTGCGTCCCAGGGGTGATCGGGATCTGTCAAGTATAAGATGTAGGATACGCGACGAGTGCCAATAACATCGTCGTGGTTTAATAAATGGCAACCTTCTTGGTATGAGTTAATACTCATATCCATCTTGGATCCAGATAAGGGTCCACAGTCTGTAACAGCGGAAATAAAATCACGGAATTCACTAGAGTAAATAGCGTTGCGAAGTTCGAATACGCTGGATAAGAGTTTAAGTTCTGATTTAGGAAGACCGTCCAAGTTTGCTAAATCACCTGTTTGGTGTACCTAATATTATGGGGAGTTGGTAAACCTGATTTTTGATATTGTTCACTTTTTTGTTTACCTTGTAAATATCAGTTTCCTTTAAAGTAAAACTAATATTGGAAAGAATTTCTTTACGAACTCTTCTTAATAAGTTGTCATTGACAAGTTTATCTATTTTGCAATGAAGGTAGGGTTTGGATTGTTTAAATGCCTTTTCGATAACTTGAGTTGATTCCTTTTCAAAGAGTCCTGTACGGAACTTTTCGCTAATATTTTCAGTCTTTTGTCTCTTGCTCATTTTTTTTTAGTACAGTAGTAAAAGAAGTAAAGTAAAAAAAAAAGGAAAAAAAAAAGTTTTTGTGGCTTTCAATATTTTATTTTATTTTTAAAGTCCCTGTCAAATATGTGTGTTTTATATGCGTAAAAATGAATCTATTCCTTTTGGTTAAGTAACTTTGCCAAGAAACCTTTACTACCATCCTTTTTATCTTTAAGTGAGTTTACTAAACTAGAATAATAGTCTGGGTTACTTGCAGGAGACAAAATCTTTTCAGATAATGGGTGCTATTGCAAAAAAATAAATAAATAGGATTTTAATACCGTTTTCACAGTTTGCTGACAAAACAATTATATATACCTTTTCCTTGAACTCGTTGTTTAATAATTTCTCTAAAGCAAATAATTCCTTTTGAGCTTGAGCGAAATCTAATTGTGCTTGGTTTGCGAGAGGTTTTCTAAAGGTTTCTTCTACACGAGTTGTCAAGACTTGTTTTAAATCGCGAGTAGGTCTTACTTTATCGACTGGCCATTTTTGAATGACTTTTAAAAAAGAACGGTATAAAGGTTGAATCTCCATTTTATTTTAATTTTTGTTAATCCCAGGGGGTCTTTTTTTTATAAAAACGAAAAAGAAAAGAAAGAAAAAAAAAGTTTGGTGAGTGGGCAAAGAGTCACAGAGACATAAAAAAGCGGAGGTTTAAGATGCAAGTGGATCTTGTTCAAACGGTACATCGTCTTCTTCTATACCAAGAGTTTCTTTTAATTCAGCGGGTGGTCCAGGTAAATGTTCCGTTACTGTCTTGAAGATATCTCGAAACTGTTGTAATAATAATTAGAATAAATTGGCATTTGCATGAATTTTTTTTATTTATTTACCATGCCGCGTCTCTTTTTCCATAATTGGCGATATGTATCGTATTCTTCGTTGGTACGCTTTCTCTTTTCCGGAGGTACAAGAACTGTGCCTTCTTTTAAGCTATTTAATCTCTCTTGCATTAATGCGTTCTAAAATACGTCAGATTTTTATTTTATTTTATTCCGTACTGCGCGCTTTTTATATGTACCTCTTGCTTTAATTTCTCTAATAATTCAGTCGCTTGTAATGTTGTCGACTTGCTTTTAATTGATGCTAATGCTTTTTATATATTTGTTAGCTGCACAAAAAAGAACAATGTACGAATTATCTTACTTGTATCCAAATTCTTGTTTTCGGCTATAATTTCTTGATACTTTTCAGTCAATTCCGAAATGGAGTTTGATAACTCGTTGACATTGTCAGAAGGATTAGTTACTTGCTTTACGGAATAGATTGTAGTCTTGCCGTATACTTTAGCAAATACGGTTTCATCTTCGACTAGTTTTTCAAGGGCTTTTGTGATACTGGTCTTTGTGTACTTTGAATGTAGGTTGTTGAATATATCAGCTTTAATGTATAGTGTATGAGTTGGTCAAGTTTTTTTGTGTGTTTGTATATGTATATACTTTACTTGCACTGTAAGGTCTGTTTGATTTTGTCAAATAATCTAATACAGCTTGTTCTGTTTCCATAGTTAGTATGCTTATAAGAAAAATAGAGGGTTTTGGCATTTACCTTCTTCTTTGTTTGAATTCTTTTTCTTTGCCATTTTGATAAAAGAGTAAAATATATATCTCCAAAAAGAAAGAAAGAGAGAGAAGTCACTGACAAATTTTCTTTGTTTATTTTATTTATTTTTTTTTCTTTTTCTTTCCTTTTTTTTCCCTTTATCCGTTTTTAAACAGAAGAATACGAAAAAATAAAATAAAAAGTAATGCAGCCCATCAATATGGCAGGTGGAACAACAGTAATAGCTTTATCGCTTCTAGCAAGCCTAAGTTATTATTATTTATACAACGATAAGCGATTTACCTTATCTGAAAGACTTTATTTTTTAATATGCAAACGTAACATTCAAGAAGCTCTATTAGAACATGAATTGTTACAAAAAGGTATTATATTTCTCCCAACCTGTTTTTAAAAACCTTTTTTTTTTTGTTTTTTTCTGTTTTGTTAATTCCATCTAATTAGCTGAACCCGACATTATTACTGAGAATACACAATTTGTTGAAATTAATCAACATAAACTTCGTATTGTTCATATCATTCACGAACTTGGTAGTAAAGTGCCTTTAATTGTATTTATTCATGGTTTGGGTGGACAGGTAAAAAAGAGAAAAAAAAAAAAACGATCATGTGTTTATATTCAATGTTTTTTTATTATTATTACTATTTACAAGGTGTCACAATGGAAATGTCAAATCGAATATTTTTCAAAAACCGCGCATATTCTTGCCATTGATTTACTAGGATGTGGTAAAAGTGAAGAAGCGAAAGAGTAGGTAAAAAAGAGGTCTTAGCACTGCACTTTCATAAAAAAAAAAAAAGCTAATTCATTTTTTATTTTTCTAGTTGGGAATCTTATGCAACAGGATCTCTGGTAGACGATGTAAAGCAATTGTTGTTGGATCGTTATCAGTACCCTGAAACCGTAATTATTGCACACTCGTACGGCTGCTCCATTGCATCCTTTGTAGCCGCATCTCCCGAGATGAAATCGACATTAAAAGGGTTAGTATTAATCTCACCTAAAGAGCAAATCAAAGACATTCAAAAGCGAAACCAAAACAAGTTGAGATGGATTCCAGATTGGCTTTTCAATTGCGCGAGAACAGCAGATAGAAAGGGTGGATTGTACTCTAAAAGTGTAGATCGCTTTTTAGGCAGTGAAGAAAAAGACGAACACACGCGTAAATGTCAATTGCAATGGAATTTACAAAGTAAAACTTCGGTTTATAAACGATTCGTAAGTGGTGCTGTGTTTCCCGGTAGTGATATCTATCAGCATATTAAGATAGGCACGCTTTTAATCGGTGGTGGACAGGACACGATTACGCCTCCTGCTGAAATGAATGTCATTCGAAACCATTTGTTGGGTTTAAATGCTGCTGATGTTCAGTGGGATACTGTCACGCAGGCAGATAATTTGCGTGTGCCTGTACCTTATGTGATTCCTGATGTAGGGCATGTACCTATGGTCGTACATCCTGAATTAGTTAACCCTGTCATCTCGGATTTTTTAATCAAGAACTGTGGGTTAAATACCTTGAGTGGAGCGTGGCAGATATTACACAAGACCAAAGGGGAGAATAAATGGGATTTAAAGAACTACGCCAAGGTAAATTATTACTGTTTTTTTTTAATTATCACTTAGTGTATTAAACTGTTATGATAGTGGGCTAGTACACCTAATATTACAGAAGTACCTATTGGACCTTCATTATTCAGAGCAATGAAAGTTATGCGTCAAACAGATACAAACCATTGTCCTTCAGCTCTCATGGCAAAGTTCCCTGAAATTCGATTTATTATTGATATCTCCAACGACACACCACCTTATCGTTCTAGTGATTTCGAACACTCTCGTATAGAGTATATCAAGTTTAAAACGGTATCCAAGATTCCACCTACAAAAGAAGAAGTTGCAAAGTTTAATCAAATTGCCTACGGTTGCTGGCAAAAAAATCCAGAAGCACAAATTGCAGTACATTGTCATTATGGCTTTAATAGAACCGGATTCTTTATTTGTTGTTACATGATTGAAAAGTTGGGTGTGAGTGTTCCTGATGCACTTGCTTACTTTAAACAGGCTAGAGCTCCTGGTATCCGGTATGTTTTTTTTGTTTTTTTTTGTCCCTTTTTTGGGCAGGATAAGTACTTATACATTTCTTGGTAGACATGCTCACTTTATTGATGAATTGTACCTTCGTTATGTATTAAATGAGCGTTATTAAAGACCTAAAAAAAAAAAGAAGGTTTCCTTTTCTCTCTCTCCCTTCTTTAAAGTGTAACACCCAATGTATAAAGGATAGAACGAGGGGTGGAAGATAGTGAAGCTGCGGAAAAAGTAATGATAATAATAAAAAAAAAGTAAAACAAAAAAAGATTTTTAAAAAAAGGGGATGGAATATATATAAAAAGGAGATGACAACATTTTCCCTCATTAGGGGGAGAGCGAGAGAACTTTCTCTCTTTCTCCTCTATTCTCCGTTATATATTTATATATATTATATATAAAGTAATCCTTTTTAGATATTTGTTGTTGTTCCCTCTTTTCTTGCGTACATATATATATATTTTTTCATGATTATGCCTTGTCTAGGAGCACGAAAGAAACCAAATAGTACAGCTAGCAGAAGTATCATTCATGATAAATCCGTAGTGGAGTCTATTCCTAGTCGAGTACCTAGTAGTCGAGTACCTAGTAGTCGAGCACCCAGCAGAGCAGCTAGTATGACAAGTCATCAATCTGTTATTGCACAAATAAAACAAGAGTATAATGATTTAAAATCCAAGGCAAGCTTTATTCTTTTATATATACAATCCAAGATCTTTTATTTATATTGTCCCCTTTTTTATAAATTTTATAATAGAACCAGGAGCATGTAGATATTATCTCTAAACAAGCAGCTGAATTAGACCAACTTCGAAAAGAAGTCAGTATTAAATCGTTATCTGTATCTGATCCCACCGAGACACGATCTCAAGAACTGGAAAAGTTGCTAGAAGAAAGAAATCTACAGATACAAGAGTTGATGGATAGGTTAAATATTGATTGTGAGCAGGATAATCAAATTCATTTGGAGTTGCAGGAAAAAGATAGGTTGTTGCAGGAAAAACAGTGCCAGTTGGAGGAGTTAAAGGGTCAGTGGGAGACTGAACGGGCAGAGTTGGTTAGACCTGCTTTACAACAAGTCAATTCACAATTGGAAGAGTTGAAAGAAACCGTAAGGAATATATTTTTGATTTTGATAAAAAGTAAGGGGAAAAAAACCTAACTTGTATATTTGTTGTATATAGAATAAAATTGCAGTCGATCGTTTAACAGAAAAAGAAGACGAATTAGCTGAACTTCGTGCACAGTTAAATAGAAGAGATAGAAAACCAAAACAGTCTTCAAAGGATCAAGACAATCAAAAGAGGTTGAACAGGTTAACTATGGACTTGGAAAATGATCGTTTATTAATACAAAGACTTGACGAACTCAACCAGCAACTTGAGGTATAATAGCAAAACCCTTTTATTATAAAAAAGTAATTTTTAATAATCTTTTTGTCCCCCCCCCCCCCTCCCTCGCAGACACAAAAACAGAAGCATGAAACCATCCTCGAATCACACGCAAAAGTAATCGCAGAAAAAGACCACGCACTTTTACAGCAACAAAAATCATTAAAGCAGCTAAAAATCAGTCATGATAACGCCACAAAGACGTTGGAGCAAGAACAATTACATAGCTTGAAAAAATTACAGTTACAGCATCAAAACGATATGACGGCTTTAAAAAAGAGATTAAAGACGGCAGAGACACAAGCGAAAACGACGGTAGATGATGAGTTGGACCAAATTCTAGTCGAGTTTGAGCAGTCGCAGCATAATCACTCAATGCAAGTAGCTACCTTACAACAGTCGTATAAGGAACAAATAACAGTCATGAAGCAAGGTCAACAGGCGGAATTGCAAAGCTTAATCGATACAAAGAAAGTAAAACAGAGACAAGCAAGTGTTTCAAAGTTACGGGATTCCAAATTTCAGTGGCCTCCTAATGCTCCTGCTGCTTCTTCTATAGCTGGTTAAATAATAAATTATATAAAATAAAAATGTGTGGAGAAAAAGGGATGATAGGGGTGTGATACAAATATACATTTTTTTATTCTCTTCTTTCTATAGTTAGTGTATATGTATTTTTTAAGTAGGCATGAATATTTGATCTATAAAAAAATATACGATTAAAAAAAAAGATCTTTAAACTAGTATATACATATATTTACCGATGGCTCGTTGTAAATACATATCTTTTGGTACCTCTGGTTTATAAGGCAAGTTTTTAACGCAAATAATATTACTCTTTGGTTTCTTGTAATGAAAATTAGCGTAGCTCCATGGTTGTTTCATTACACTGTTAAAAGTATATTTTTGTTTGGGTTCTTTTTCCATTTTTTTTAAACAAAAAGACAGAAAGGAGATTGATATGTATATAAAAAAAACGTGGGTTTTTATAATGTACTCTTAGAGTGATAAAGTGCATCATTGCTTAACCTAGTGTACCTAAATCAGATAATAACACTAATTTCAATTACTACATTCTCTTATTCGTGACGCATATGTACTTTATAATGATATCATTTCATGTAAGATTAAGTCCGTTATCTAAAGCGATCTATTTTTATTTTTTATTTTTATTGAAGGTGGTGGTTTAGAATTTGAGAGACGCTAGTTAGGGTAATTCTGGTTTATTATTAAACCTTTGAGGATTACGTAAAAACAGTTGAGTATTAGTTTAAAGTATACATATTCTGATAAGGTTGTTGTAATCTCATAGACGGGTACAGTTGATACGTTGTGGGGTCGCAATTGATTTTGAGACTTGACAGGAGCATGGGTTCATTGGGGTAACATCTTCTGTGACATAGTTCAAGACCACCCGTGTTTTCGATACGCGTCAAGAAAGCATAGGCTTTCTCAGGGTCGAAGGGGATTGCTAAAAACATACAGGCGGCATATTCTCTTGTAATTATATTCATGATAAAACTATAGTTGATATATAAAATAAAAATGGAGGGGGAGAGAAAAAATACTCTTATTTATATAGTGTCAATATAATCGATTGTTTATGAATTGATGTCGAAGGTTACAATGGGGAGTTTCATCTCTTTGTTTATTAACGTAATCTAAATTATGTGGATGGGGAGATTTTTTTTTTATAATAAGCACAAGTGGAGCTCCTTGTTTAACATGTCTATTGTAAGCTCAATTTCTTTTCTAGAAGTAGAATGGATCTCTTTAAGTTGAGGAGATAAATTTCGATTGTAAAATGGAGGTCTAGCAACAACAACAAAAAAGTGGGTTTATTATGTTTCTCTAATGAGTATATATATATTTTTTTTACCTTCTATCGTATTTTTCTTGTTCGTATTTTAATTCACAAATATTATTTACAATATCACGTTCTAAGCCTTTACGAACAGCAGCAATATGCAATAGCTCAAGTGTGTTTTGAGCTTTGGTATGGATATTAGGGTCACATAAAAACACACTGTTTGTAAATCCTTTACGTATTAAAGATTTCATGTTTCGTTTACTATGCGGTGTAGTGGTAACAGCAGCTTCACCTGCTTTTAAAAACGTGCGATAGAGATGTCTCCCTTCATCGCGTCGAGCTGTAGTAGTAGAATAAGACCTTTTTTGTGAGAACTGTAAGATACTACTACGACCTAAGGATGTACCAGTCAAACTAGCACTGGTAGCATGTTTAATCTCTACCTCGACATAATCTCCCTTTTTAAGAGTTTCGGCTTCGGTTTGTTGAATAAATACTTTATGACCTCCATCTGATTTACCACTGACCTTGGTCTCCACGCCGTATTTGGTTTTGAGACGTTCGGAATCGATAAGAACCAGTTGTTTGGAACCAATCAAGGTTTGGTTTTTGATAGCCGCTTGCTTATGGAATGTCGTCACGATCTCTTGAAGTCGACGCGATTTGTCGGATTCAAGTACGTCGTCTTGGTAGCGACGATGTGCGTGTGTCTTTTCTCTCATGCTGTAGGCAAACATAAATGCCGTGTCGTATTTGACTTGTTCCATTAAACTCACAGTGTCCTTGTGCTCGGTCTCGGTCTCGCCGCAGAAACCGGTAATAAAATCACTACTGATCCAAACATCGGGAATAATTCGACGCATCTCTTCTACGAGGTCCAAGTAGGCTTCTCGTGTGTATCCGCGACGCATTCTTTCTAATACTGTGTTGCTTCCGGATTGAATTGGCATATGGATTGAGTTACAAAGGTTAGGACGTGATGCGATCAAGTGTAATAAGTCTGTGGGGAAATCTTTTGGATGAGGTGAAGTAAATCTAATACGCATCTAGTAATTTTTTTTGGGTGTTGGTGATATATATTATTTTTTTCTCTTTGGTTTTGCTTTTTTTTTTTTTTACCTCTGGGTTAATTAAACTGACTTTATCTAAAAGCTCTGTAAATCTTCTACCGCCTTCCTTACGTTTATAAATTGTCTTGAATCCCGAGTTACTAAGATCAGCACCCAAATTGTTACCAGACATAAAGTGCTTTGATTCGGATTCATCTCTATAAGCTATACAGATCGCATTTAATAAACCATCCCTCTTTTTTATGTGTATATATGTATATATTAACTTACAATTGACATTTTGTCCAAGTACAGTTACCTCTTTTACACCTTGATCGTTTAAATACCTTACTTCATCCAAAATGGTATCGATAGGTCGACTTCTTTCGTTTCCTCTAGTGAAAGGTACGATACAAAAACTACACATGTTGTTACATCCTCGCATGATGGAAACCCAACCGGATACACTGTTGGTATCAAGTCGCATTGGCATCACATCGGCGTAGGTTTCGTCGGCAGAAAGCATCACGTTAGCGACACCACCGTCATATTCGTCTTCGGCTAAAGAAATTAAATGAGGGATAGAGCGGTAACCGTCAGGTCCGCATACAATGTCGACGAGTCGGTCTTGTTCGAGCAATTTGGTCTTTAGACGTTCTGCCATACACTAGAAATATTTTTTTTTGCATGAATTTCTTGTTCTTTGATTTCTATTTTTTTGTTGTTGCTTACTTACGCCTAATACACCGACAATAGGTGGGCTATCGAAGTTAATCTTGGTCTTATAGTGACGCAAATACTTGAGACGTTCCCAAATTCTAACTTCTGCATTATCTCGAATTGCACACTAATAAAAAAGAATGGTATTTTTTTTAGAATGGGATATTGTTTTTTTTTGGTTTAAGAAAAAAAAAACTTACAGTGACAAGGAATACAACGTGAGCTTCATCTAAATTATCTGTACGCACGTATCCAGTCTTTGTCATAATTGAATTTAAAATCTCGGTATCATTTACGTTCATCTATACACATTTTTTTTAAAAAAAAAGCTGTCAAAAAAAAAAAAAAAAAGAGGGTTTCGGAAACACAAAATTTTTTGGTACCTGACAGCCATATACTTCTATATAGAATTTTTTTCCTTTGCCTAAAAGTTGAGTTTGAGATTGAAGATACGGTACTTGGTCAGGACGAGCCAAGCTACCCTCAACAGGCTTTAAAGGCACTTGACGTTGAGCTAAGAAATCCTGTAAAGAAGGGGAACGACTATCAAATACAAGTCGTTTACTCTTGGATTTTAACGTCTCTGCTGTTGTTGAAACAAGTCTCTGTGCAGCTAATGGTCGGGCCTTTTGAAAGACTTGTTTAGTTAATGGAAGTAATGTAGACATTGCAACACAAAGGACGATTGAAACCCGGGGTTGTAAAAAAATAAATAAAAACATTTAAATATGTATATAGTGGCTTAGAGCTTTTTTTTTATTTTTTTTTTGGGATGTAATAATTCCGCGATATGCGGGTTTTGCATGAAACGACAAAAATTCCCTCTTTTCACTTTTTGTTTTATCTCATTCAGCATTAGAAGAAGAAAAAAAAAGAAAAAAAGACAAATGGGTAACTGCATTAATAGTGGGAGTAAATTAGAAGGTCAAAACCCAGATATGCACACCAATAAAGCAATTGAAAGACAAATTAAAGCAGACGAAAAGAAGTTGCGGAGTGAAGTCAAATTATTACTCTTAGGTATATATAAAAACCATAAACATATATACTCGATAAAAAAAAGTACTTACAGTAATTAAAAAAAAAAGGTAATGGTGAAAGTGGAAAGTCAACTGTAATAAAGCAAATGAGGTTAATTCATGCTTCTGGGTTTGACGCCAGTGAACGAGAAAGTTTTCGAGTAATTGTATTTTCAAATATCACAGTGGCTATGCAAATATTATTGGAAATTATCGAACAATTAAACATACCTTTACAGCATGAGAATTATAATGTAAGTTATTTTTTTTATTTTTGGTTATTATTCGTACTTTAGAAAGGGCTCATAAGTTTTAAATAGGAGTATATTCCATTGTTTCAAAATGTTGAGCCTATAAAAAGAAATGAACCATACCCAAGTAAATATCTGGAACCTTTAAAATTGTTATGGAATGATAGTGGTATACAGGCTGCGAAACAAAAAGGAAATATGTTTGCGTTACACGACAATGCATCCTAGTAAAATATGTTTTTCTTTTTTTATTATCGTTATTTTTTATTTATTTTACTTTTTTTTTTTTTTTTTTTTTTTTTGCGTGTAGTTTCTTTGAGCAGTTGGATAAGTTTTGGGAACCTGGGTATATGCCTTCCGATCAAGATATTATCCGGTGCAGAGCAAAAACAACGGGTATTGTTGAAACTATATTTCATATAGGGCCTTTAACGTATCGTATGTTTGATGTGGGAGGTCAAAGAAGTGAACGGAAAAAGTGGATTCATTGCTTTGAAAATGTAACTGCAATTTTATTTGTTGTTGCAATTAGTGGATATGACCAATGTTTAATAGAAGATAGAGATTCCAACCAAGCAAGTAACGCAACTTTTAATGTATACATGTATATAAATACTAATCTTTACCACTATTAGATGCACGAAGGATTAATGCTGTTTGATACCATTTGTAATTCTCCTTGGTTTGTCAATACTTCCATGATTTTATTTCTAAACAAGATTGATATTTTCAAAGAAAAGATTCTGACTTCTCCTGTATCGAAATACTTTCCTGATTTCAAAGGCAATAACTCAAATTTTGAAGAAACAAGTGATTATTTTAGAAAACGATTTCGACGCTTAAATCATAATCCGAGTAAAAGTGTATATACGCATAATACAGATGCAACAGATACTAAATTACTGGAACACGTCATGGTCTCTGTTTCTGATATTATATTGAATGAAAATATTAATACCTTGATGCTATAAATATTCTCTTTTTACCCCTCCTTCGTATATTTCGTGTATAGTTAATTTATTTTAAAGAAAAAAAAATGTCTATTTTCAAATAGTAATAAAAAAATCAAGTATTTTTTTTAAAAAAAAATGTTTGGGATTATGGTACAGTATTAAAAGAAAAAATTTAGAGTGTAAATTTAGCAACCTTACGGATATCACGACTGGAAGCGCCAATATGAAGTTTAAATTTACCAGAAGGAATAATCCAAGATTTAGTTTTAGTATCCCAGATACTAAGTTCGGTCTTTTCAAGCTTAAAATCAACAGTTCCTCTCTCGCCTTTTTTCAAAAAGATCTTTTCAAATCCACGAAGTTGTTTAGGAGGTGAACCAGCACTTTTAGGGAAAGAAAGATACGCTTGAACAATTTCTGCACCTTCAACGGGTCCACCGTTTCTAATAGAAATAGAAGCTTCAACAATAGCATTCTTCTTATTATCCTTATCTACAGATGCCTTAGCCTTCACCTTCAACTTGCTGTAGTTAAACTTGGTATACGATAGACCATAGCCAAAAGGAAACAAAGGTTCAATCTTGGCGTGGTCAAACCACTTGTATCCCATAAGTAACTTTTCCTCGTAAACAATAACGGCTTCTTTACTGATACCAGCACTGTAATCTTGTTCTTTTTTGGCAATGGTGTATGGGAGACGACCGGATGGGTTGACTTTACCAGTGACAATATCTGCAAGTGAGTTGCCAGATTCTTGACCGGCGAGACCAGGCCAGAGAATGGCTTTGATGTTGCGGTGACCGATCCAAGGCATAAGAACGGGACCAACAGAGTGGATAACAACAATTGTATTTTTATTAGCATCTGCAACTGCTTTAATCTATAAATACAAAAAGGGTAAATACTTTAAAACTTTTTAATGTAAAAAAAAATGCTTACCAAGTTATCACCATTGTTCCATAAAGACAAATTGTTACGATCACCGGCAGTATCACCGATAAATCGAATCTCTTCTCCAGCGTTAGCATTAGCAAATACAAAAGCATAATCAGCATCCTTAGCAGCTTCAGCAGCAGCTTCAAGATCCCAATCACTTAAAGAGGATCTAACCTCAACGCCTTCCCCAAAGGTGTTTTTAAGACCTGTAAGAGGATCAACCAAATAAGGGAATGAAACAGTGCCAGAACCCCAGCCTTGAGCTAAATGAGTGTTGGTACAAGCATGCATATCGCAGTTGAATGCCTTGGGATCTACAGCCGAATCAGAACCAATAATAGCAACCTTTTTAAGTTCTTTGGGGTTAATAGGGAGTGTGTTCTTGACGTTCTTGAGAAGCACGTTAGAGGCAGCGCCCATTTCACGAACAAGTTTATGATGGTCTTCTTGGACATTGACATAAGGAGCTTGATCTTGATGAGCAGAATTGATAGCGACGGCAGGGAAATCAGTATCTTGTCTCATCTTGTACCAAGCAGCAACAATACGTATAGCCATATCAGTAGCACGCTCTTCAGAGACCTTGTTGGCGTTCACTGCGTCGGTCAAGTTCTTACCAAATAATTCAGGTGTAGGCATAGTCATATCAAGACCGCCATTTGCGGACGCAACAGTAGAATGAGTAGCGCCCCAATCAGACATCACAAAGCCCTTAAACCCGAGCTCTCCCTTTAAGACAGTGTTTAACATGTGATCGTTTTCACATGCATAGGTACCATCGATTTCGTTATAAGAACACATGACTGAGCCCACACCAGCTTCTACAGATCTTGCAAAAGGCCAAAGATATATTTCATGCATGGTTCTTGAATCTGCTTCGGTAGAACTGTTCATACGGTTAAGCTCTTGCTCGTTTAAAAGGAAATGTTTGACGGAACAGATAACACCGTTGTCTTGAACTCCTTTCACAGTTTCGGCAGATAAGACACCCATAAGGTAAGGATCTTCTCCTCCAGATTCCCAGGCACGACCTCCCAGTGGTGAGCGCATAAAGTTCATGGCAGGACCAAGTTGGATATGAACACCTTTACCGCGGAATTCTTTACCCATGTAGTCTCCGCGGGCTCGGATGGCTTGCTTGTCAAATGAGGCCGCGGCGTTAATAGCTGAAACACCTGAGGTGACATTGTAGGTGTCGCGTACACCAATAGGGGAATCTTGAAGGCAGAGTGATGGGAAGTCGGGACTGCTGGTACCGTTGGTGTTGCCAGAACATATTCCTCCCCAGCCTGTACCTGTTGTAATAGTCACTTTTTGCTCAAGAGACATTTGACCCACAAGTACTTGCGCCTTGGAATAGGCTTCTTCCCAGGAGAGAGTCACGACTTTGGCAGAGGCCAATGTGGAAAATAGAAGCGTAAAAGCTGTAGTAGATAAAGATGGAATATGCATATTTGAGGGTTTGCTTTATACTGAGAAAAAGAGTTCTTTTTTTTTCGGGTATATTTATATGAGTTGAAACAAGGTTTTTTTTTATACAACAGATGTGTGTATTACGAGAAGTATTGATATATATTTTCCTCATTTGATCGAATAGAGTGAGGGAAGTGTTTTGGGATGTCAGAAAGGAAGAGACGGGACAGAAAGAAAAAGAAAAGGGTTACATTCAGGGGAAAATTTAAAAGGGTTGGCAAATACAATTCTGATCTGACTAATACTAGATGGGTACAATGAGCGGGGAAACATGTTTTTTTTTGGGTAAATGGTTTTATTGATCCAGGAAGGATAGTATTTTTTCATTCTTTCTTTTTGTACACGTCTCGTGTTAATATAAAAACCTATATGTTTTACGTTTAGAATAGAGGTTTTATGTTTAGAATAGAGGTTTAAAACATGCAAAAATGCTGTTTTGTTTAACCAATGAGATCAGAATTTATTATATAAACATTTAAGGTGTTTCGTTATAAAAAACCCTGTGGTTTCCAAGAAACTTGTGTGCGACAAGGAAAACGGGATGTATTCTGTATTTTTTTAGACCCATTGTTTTATTAGTTGATACTTCCAGGGAAAGAAAGCCTGTACCAGTTATTTTTATACCGCTCGATTACCATCAAGTAATCCCACGACCATTTTATGGGAATTTCAATA